>BOPP01000250.1:244117-292088 GCA_017312745.1 Gryllus bimaculatus
GGGCGGGCGGCGAGACGGACGGCGACCAGCGCCGGCGGTCGGCCAGCACTGCCCCGCCGCAGCGCCTCGCGATTCGCGAGAGCCCTCGCGCGGACAGCTGCATGTGTGGCGTGGGTCCCTCGACAGAAGTGGAACTTCAGGTGCATGATTTAGCCAGTGAAAGGAATGGGACAATGTAATTAGAAAAGCTGATTAGTTAACGACTGGGTAAATGATCCAATAATTATTAAAAGTAATCAGTTGTTACGCACGAACCGTGGACTATGCATATAATACACCAGGTATCAGAAAACAGCTATTTCATGCCATTTTTGTTCTGAAGGTTCAAGCAGTACTTGCGGTAAGGCCCACAGTTTCTGTAAAATGAATTTTACAAGATAATTTGTTTATAATCAATTTCGTCGCCAGGCAACAAAGCTATCAACATGCAAGTGACAGGAACGAATAGAGTAATACAGATCCATTCAAAACAGTGTAACACAATTGCTTTGTAACAGCGATTTGTGATTTTCCAAACAGTTATTTATAGAGAGAGAAAAGTTAAAAGAATAATCAAAAAACGAGAGAATTTATGTCAATCTATAAACTTTCGGCATTTTTATTCCTACATGAAATTTTAAATGAACAATGGCCATCTTTGATATTTTTAAGTTCATAATTTATATATTTTTATATACGATAGAGGCGTTTCGTATAAAATAATTAAAAAAACATTTGTATTTGATACTAATAATATATGCTAGATTATTATCGAACACAATCGTTCACGTTTCGCACTTAACACAACAAAATTTTATTAATAATAATTTCATTTCTTTTCTGAAGTAAAGATTTTTTTCGTGTCTCTTCTTTTCTTTTTTTTTCAAAGCCTTCATATTTAATATGGTGACAAATGCATTGAAAAACTAGACTCTGTGGACATGATCCTGGCCCATGGCAGATGTAGCTTCTACAATCTCGAACTGCAAAACGACGAAACTGCTGACAGCGTAATAGCATCTTAAGCAAACCGAGTGAAGAGGGAACTTTGTCGCTTCTGAGACTCTAATCCGTTTTTGTTCTGTCATTTCACTCCTCAAGAAACTAGCGCCGCATAAGAAGTTTCACTTAAAACAGAAGAAAAGCTTCACTGTAGTGTGAGATACGTGGCGTGGATGTGGGCGTTAAAATAAGCGAGGAACAAATACAGAGTAAGATACGAAGGAGATGCATCGAGGCTGGTTTCAATGCAGCAGCCGGCCATTTAGGGAAGGTAAGAAAGAAAACGAGCGCGAAGTAGAACTTTAAAACATGAGAAGGGAGGTGAGATACTGGGGAGGGTAATTCAGGGTAAAAGTCTTATCGCATTTTATTTTGGAAACACGAATTTCAATGAAGTGTTGGCAGATTCGTGCAACAATACTCACATATTAAGGACCAATCTTGTCCTAGTTTACAATCATTTTATTCAACTATGCTATGAACTAGAATAGTTACCTGAAGCACAGTAATAGAAACCACTGTTTGGGCGGCAATTCTTTCTCATCCAGAAGACAAAAAGGAAGGAAACAAATAGCGAGAGCGGTGTATGGAGAAGGTGAATAGGAAGGAAGGCGACGCGCCAAAGAGCCCACCCCGGAAGGAGACCGCCGCGTGCGCTGAGTCGAGGAGGTGGGGCGGAGCGGGCGGCAGGAAGCGCGAGGGGCGCACACGCCGGGGAGGGGGCGGGGGCAGCGGGTCCAAGCGAGCCCCGTCGCGGAGGCGCCGACAGCGGTGCGCTGAGCGAGGCAATCTGGGTGACGTGTGGGGCCTAATGGCTTGCCGACAGCGCGAGCACGGGGCCCCGGGGAGGCGTAAGGTGCCTGTGCGCCGCGCACCCTCGCCCCGCCTCACGGCCCGCCTCCGCGCCCACGCCCACGCCCACCCGCAGCTAAGGCTGCCCGCAGAATCTCCGCCTCCTGAATCGCTCACAAGCCGCCCCCGAGCACTTTTATGAGTTCCGTCCTTCCCACCTAACTTTTTTCTATCAGACGAACCCACCTCATAGAAAATTCGGAAAAGTGCTTTGTCGTAGTAATGTAACAATGTCTATCACTAAAAACAGAATGTCTTAGAGAAAAAAAATTACATAAAAGTGAAAAATAAAAATATAATCTATACAATAATATAATTATTTGTTTATAATAAGTTTCGACTACGAACATGTTAATAAAATTTATAATTATATTTCATCAAAATATGAGTAACATAATAAAAAATAAAATTAACACAACTGTGGTTAAATCACGATTACCTTAAGTGTTTATAATTAAGATGTTTTAGTTGTTGGAGATACATGCAGACCCACAAAAGCACATAATTAAAAAAATAAAGTTGATTAAAAAATTGTTTTTACTCTGTATCATGAAAATAAATATTGGTATCACTCTGTCGAGAATCATCCGCCCCCAGACATACCCGTCATAAGTGCCCATTCTAATTTCGTATCTTTGATATCTATTATAATTTAATCTTTATAAATAGTTGCCTTTTATAGCCTCGCATCACCCGCTCACAATCTATTGTCATTATGGAGGAAACTCTCGCTGCGAATTTCACTCTCACCATCACTCCAACTAAGTCGCAACGACAGCCCTCTTCTGTCCAACATCACCGCCGTTACCACTGCCGTTGCTGTCGCACATGCTCTTGGCCACAGCACAGCAGAGGATGGGAAGGTGCTTTTTTAGACGTGGAACACATCTCTGCTGCACTGCAAATGGAACGCCATGTACTCTCTCGGACGCAACACATTTGGACGAAACTACGATACTGGCATCTTCCATTACTAAAAGAGAGCTAGAGATGAGCAGCTGAGTTAGAATTTTTCGGGAAAGCACTGTCGATTTGTTCTTACAGTAATGGTGTCTTATATGAAGTAGGAACAAAAGTGATTAAATGTTGCCTTCCCTTAAACACAAGAAGACGAACTTATTTATTTGAAGATATGCATTTTCATATATCAATCATAAAAATAATACACTGAAGGTGCGATTATACCCGAAAAATGAGAAAAATATCGATGTATTTAAAATTTCAAATAATCTCCAGACTTTTCTGAATATTTTGATATATTATTTATTGAAAATTGAATTGTTTTTTGAACGTACATCAGCGCAGGCAGACTGATATTTTAGACGTTTTATGGATCTACATGAACAGAAATAGTTCTAAAACTACTTATTCTCGAAGGCTGTTGTTTTCGCAGTTTCATTTTTGGTTATCTTGTTTCATTGTTCAATTTGGTGGGCGTGTTCTTGTATGTTGTTAACATAAAGGGTTAAATTCTCTCTCCTAGGATAAACTATGGGAGAGTCGTGTGAGAAAAGTATGTCAACTAGTTCGAATCGAAAGAGAAATCCGATGGTGTATTTAATAGCTTCTGAACAAAGGAAATAGATTCAATCGAGAAAGCTGTTCAGGTTTACAATGCTTGTAATAAAAAACATACGTTTAATAATAAAAATATATATTAAAGAAGTGATCCAATCATGCCCTCCTCCCCAAAAAACAAAAAGTCAACAAAGAAGACAAAACAATTTCTAGATAATAGCAATAAATAATATAATTCACAATTTGGGTCAGGTGGCTTTTAAGTGCAATAACACAAACAATATGATACGTAATTCCTAGTAAAAACGTTAGGGGTCATTTCTCGAAACACTTTTTGTTACAAATACCCCACTTTTTCATAAACTATTAAATCTATTTTATTGATTTATTTTAAGATAACTCTATTAGTTAATGTAAAGCTGTGGATCTACTTTTACGAAGTTATTCTTAGCTGCATTATTGGTTTCGATTTTATAAATAAATTTTTCATTAAATTTTTTAAACAAATGGATGTGAGGGAAAAATATATTTCCGTTTCCTGTCACGCATTTCTATTTCACGTAGATTGGTATAGTAATAGTACAGATAATATACAGTAAAATTTCAAATCGGAATCTCAAGCAGTCTCTGAGATAAATTGCCATCAGTACTGTATTAAGAATTTTACATCGGTAACATAGGAGAGAGAATCTCACCTTGAAAAAGTGTAAAAGTGTTAATACTGAAATTATTATTGTATTGATTCGGGAAGTATGCAGTTTGAATCGTATTTTTGACATTTTTATTTCTACGACATAGCTAACAACCAGTCATGTCTAAATGACACCAACAAGAAAACAAAGCAGAAATACTGCAACTATAAAGGAAAAAATAAATGTCGACAAGGGAAAATTCGTTTTCCTGAGTGCTGGCAATGTTCAATTTTTTCTTGCACTCAAGAGTTATATAACACAAATGATAACTTTGATAATGGTAATTATTTATAATAAGTACACGATCTATAACAAATTATATATCCATTAACTGTCATCACAATCTAATGCATTCAAATCATAATTTATGAGAATGTGAAAAGGTTGTTTTCTGCGATTTCTAAAGTATTTCGACCCATTCGAGCAATTCCAGCAAAAGCGCAGAAGTCGCTTTCCACTTTGCAATAATTCTCGACACAATAATCATCACGGCGTTCGCGCGGAGGTCGCCTCGAAGCCACATTTCCTCCTCAAAGGGCGGGGCGGGGCGGGGCGAAAGCCTTCGATCGCCCTCATTGCGCATTCCGCCCCCGCGCCGGGTGTTACCCGCTTAGAAGTCGCGAGGGACGCGCCGCGCGCTTTGATGGCGGATCGCTATGCAATTGTGGGCTCACCGCCACGGCGATCCCCTGGCGGCGATCGGAACCACAAGGCAGCACGGCCCACTCTGCGTCAGCCTCCCGCCCTCCCACACACGCCCCGCTCACTCCCCCGAAGCGATCCGTCCACTCTGCCATGTCCCACTCTGACCGCTCTCTCCTCACGGACACGCCCTGCTCCTCGATACACATCATTCCGCCTCAAAATTCTCCGCATCACACTTTTCAATGGCTGTTCTTGCGCGCATGCCTCACCACCCCCGATCCACCCACGCCCTCGCTATTCCAACTCAACTTTCTCGAGTCTTCTCCTCCCCTTCCGCAGGTCCCCCACCCCCGCCCCTGCGACCCTCCATTCCCGGCCTGCTTTACCCCTTCCCCACTGCTGCACCTTTCCCTTGCCCGCCTCCTCTCGCACGGTCTGCCTTTGTGGCTCAGCCCCGTCCCTGCCACCCACACCACCTCGCCCCCGAGCACATCCCCGCCTTCGCGTTCGCTTTCTTCCGGGGTACCCCAAGGGCCCTGGGCGGCTGCGGGCCGAGTTTCTACTCTGCCTCCCGCGCAGCGTAGCGGCACCCGCCTTCCGTTCACAAGCGTCTTCTTTTCCCGCTCCGCGAGAACTTGTGGTTTTCACGTACTAGTTACTATAGTTTTCAGACAATAAGAATGCTTAGTAATGTCTTACGCTTATATATTGACGGGCGGTTACACTTTATATGAGATTTTAGATTAAACAGTTTAGAGTTTATAAATAATTATATATAAAGATTTCTTCTTCTTTTTTCCCCTTTTTCCCCATTTCCTTTTATTTCAATACACTAATTTTTCTTCTGGTTTCAAAGGAGCGCTTAATTTCATCATTTCACAATTTTCATGATTAGGTATTTTTTAATACAGAGCCATCGTTATTATACCCTTCTTGGAAAGTTTCTTACCGCATATACACATTTGATAAATATTTAGTTCTCTTCACTATTTTTGATCGATGTATATACAATGGTTTTCTCTTTTATTCTCATATTTCTCACTTCGACACAACAATGCTTACAAATGAGAGTATCTTACTTCCAACTTACACGTTTACTGTGTTCTCTCTCGCTGGTCATCATGTACAAACAATGTAGCACGCTTCTTGACTCTCGTTTCCGCTTCCTGACCTCCTCTAACTTGCCACTTTTTCTATGTCTGCTTGTTCTTTCAACAACACTTCTGGCATCCCTTCATTCGGCTTTGTTTCTTACAGCAACAGTCCGCTTCCTTCATATCATTAGTTACTTAACTCCTCAGAGTGACACATAAAATTGTTTTCAACCGTGAGTTTTCTCCTAGACGTCATTTATCATAACTTTTTGCACTTTCCTGTCCAGTTTCTTTAGTTTTTACTTTCGATCTCCAACACAACTTAGTGCTACTCTCTAGAACCTCCACCCCCTCGCCTCTCTTCTTCTCCTGAAGCTGCTCCTCGCCGCTCTCCACGCCAGCCCTTCCCCTTCCCCCGCCTGCACCAGCGTCTCCATTGCCAGCGCCGTCCGTCTCGCGGCTGGCCCGCACTCCACCGCTTTGGCGGTTAGTTAGTGCGCGCCGGTGGCAACCAGGCCGCCTAAACGGCGCACCTGGCGGCCGGTGGCGAATCACGCGGCCGGCAGCTGCGAGGTGGAGTCCCGGCGGGGGCGGGCGGGGGCGGCTGGGGAGGGGAGGCAGGCGGCAGGATAGTTGCGGCAACGCGACAGATGCAATTACCGGCCACTGTGCGGGCGGGCCTCATTACCTGCTTGCCGTGCCCGCCCCCGCTCCCGCACCTCAACCCCGCGCCCTTCGCCCCGCGCCCGCCCCGCCCGCCCCCGCGCCCCGCCCCTCCCCGCGCCCTTCGCCCCGCGCTCGCCCCGCCCCCGTGCCCCGCCTCTCCCATCGCGCCCCGCCCCTCCCCCGCGCCCTTCACCCCGCGCCCGTCCGCGCCCCGCCCCCCCCGCCCCGGCGCGGGGTCGATTGCTCGGGCCCGCTGGCGGTGGCACGGCGGACTTCTGGCGCCCTCGGAACGAAAAATCTACGGCGGAGCCGGACTTGAGTGAGTTTTGCGCGAGTTTTGGGTAGGATGCGTATGCGGATTAGTTGTTGCGAGATCTTTGTTACGAAAAAGACTACGATAATCAATGCGCGGTGAAGTTGTTATTTTTCACATTCACAAATTACACACCGAATGAAGGGGAAAGCGATATAGGATTATTGTTTCTTCAACATTTCCAAAGAGTATTATCCGATTAAACTCAAAAGTATCATTGTTCTTATAAAAATAATAATCCTCCATTAAATCCCAATACCTTAGATTCAAAATGTAGAGTTATTAGTACCTACGTAAGCGAGTCTAAAAATTGTCAAAGTTAAATTATTTAATAAATGAAGGTTTCAATTTGTGTTTTGTTGGTTGTAGCCAATCAAATATTCGCAAAATATTGCAATTGACTGTTTTATTGTTTTGTTTTACAATCGTATATGAAACAAAATTACATCTACAAAATTACACATACACATAAAATAATGAATATCAAAGAAGAAGCAGTTATGTAGAGCGTGTAAGAATTTATTTAGTTAGCATATTCATAAAAGCAATTATAACGTGCAAGTAAGGAATAAAATTATTATGACCATCGTTAAGAAAGGTAAATGTACATACATTCAATTAACCTTGCGTCAATGACATTTACATATTTCAATTAAATAACCATTCTATTTTAAATAAGTATTCAGTAAATTTTCAATAATTATATGTCAAGATGCTAAACAAACAACGGAAATAATAATCTTATATGTATGCAATCAGCTAACACATTATGATACTTATCACGGTAATTCGACAATTCACATTCGCACAGCGTAGTTAAATTCAACAGATAAAAAAGCACTCACGAGTACTTGTATGTCCCGTATCTCGACGAACGTGCCTTATCGTACGGTTACCATGAATCACAATGCCCAACAGACTTGCACACTCAGGAAAGCTAGGAAACTCGGGATGATACGTCATGCTATCTCTCCAGGTGACGCCTCATGTCTCTGTTCAGGTGAGGACACCGCTGCAATTGAAAGTGGCGGGATTCACAAACCATTAAAAAGTGCTAGACATTTAACACAAACACCTAGGATGTACTGTGCTCTCGGTTGCCATTAAGGCTGAACACAACAATGTCAATTCCAACTGCTCTCGGCAGTGAGAGCAGCGCCCAACCTGTTATGACCGCGGAACGTCGTTCGCGCATTGCCATTATCGAGACCATTCGAGGCCATTGTCATCAAAAATTATAATGCCGTTATCGAGAACGAGTAATACTAATACTGGATCTGTTACTACGCGTTTCGCCACCCGCATCGCCCTGATTACTCGCTAGCAGCTCACACTGGTCGTCATCTACTTCATGAATAATTTACAAAGAAATTTGTCCACAGTATTTACATACGTACTTAAAAAGTTCTTCGTGGATCAAATGGATTCCCTTATTCATACATGTTTTTCTAGTATGAAGCTGTGTCAAAAGCCACGCCTCTATTAAACATCTTAATTTATTTTTTATTCCACTTTCAATGAAGGTGTGTACGATATACGACAAAAACTTGAATTAAAGTATGATTCTACAAGGCCTTTAGAAAGTTGCAAGGCCTAAGCAAGGTTGTGCAATGGAAACTGAGAGTGTGGTGGAGAGAAATGGTGTCTGGAAGTGGCGCTATTTTTAAAGGTTCAATTGTTTCTTCTCCATAACAATTATTTGCTAGTAATATGTAGTTGTTCGTTGGGTTCATTTTTTCCCACAGTTCGGTTTTAAACAGAGCTCATTATGTTTCTCACAAACGAAACGTAGAAAGTAAGCTGGGCGGATAATTGCAATTCTTGACAAGATGTTCGAGACCTGACGGAGGTAGGATTTTCAACACAAGATACATAGCTGAGTCGAATTCCGTCGCAGTCTGGAGGAGAATTCTAGCAACCGACTGCTCTCATTGGCAGATTTCTGTGGTTTCTCCTATCAATATCAGGCGAATGCCGGAGCAGTGCTCTAAAAAATGGGCCTTGGGACGCGCACGATCTTTCCTTTCTCTTCCTTGACCTGTCCTCACCCCTTTCTTACACACCCTACCAAACACGCTGCGAGAATGGCCAGGAGCTGAGAGCTTGTCGCGACTGGGGCGGTGCCCCACTGATGCGATATATTTGCTTGAGGAAAACCTCGCTAGCCTACGGTTAGGTCGGCGCCGGATCTCACTGTCCAGTGGGGAAGATGACTAGAGGGGGAACATGCACTGTACTTACAGGACTGAATGAATTTTGCAGTTGACGCACTCGGAAAAACTAATCAATCAATCATTCGACAGGGACCTACTTATAGATTTCGCGGAAAGATACGGCGCGCGCTCGTTTTAGGAGTCTGTGAAAGCAATACATCGAGAACGGTCAACAATTAAATACTTTTTGTCCGACTCGAAATGATGAATTGAAAGAGATCTAAAATTAAATAGATAGTAGCAATACACGTATTACAATATTAATTATTTTAATGAATATAGTAGTAATACTTTGATGACTATTAACTTTGATAACTTGTATAATTTGTAGAATGTATTACAGATCATTAACTTAATATTCCAATTCATATCTTAATCGCTTTTGTGTCAAAATTATATACTTTTTAACACACTACTCTGCAGCAATACTTAATTCAAAATACATACTAGAATCATGAAAAATTACATCACATTGATCAGAATTGTGCAAGCTCTCCTTCGACAGGCAATAATAAATTGTAACAATTAAGTGAATAACAATGTTGTTCCTTAATGGAGTTTACAAGTCCTTCGATCTTAATGAAGATCCAAGGGAATATCAAAACTCTTTAGACATTTTGTAAACTGGTAACCAGAACCCAAAGAAAACAACATCAAGGAGCTAATTAACGAGAAATCTCTGACGCCTTCACATTCTTTCAGAAATTCTTTACATTATACGAATATAATTAAAAGGATTTTGGCTCTAAGGCAAAGGCACGAAGATGGCATCGAGTAACAAATGGTTCTTCTGGAAGTAATAAGTACTTAGCTACTAACAGGATGTATTGATTAACTATGAACAGTGTTGTTTTCAATGAATATTCTTGTTAACTATTTACAAATGGTACTTTACAAAAAATTGTTCTTCTTGATTTTTTCTCCTAGAGATAAGAATATACATTTATCAAATACGTCGCTCTTCTCAGTAACTATAGGTTTTATTGTACACAAATGAAGATTAGCTTACCGAAGAACACTGTTGAATACGAATATCCGAATTTTTTTCGCAAACGCCCATGTATTTAATGCACTCTATACCCCAGTAGTCGACTAATATATTTAACGTTAATGAGTTCAGGATAGAAAGACAGGTTTTTTAGCTCTTTGACTATGTCAACTGGTAAAACATATTTTACGTAGCTTGTCCGGAGCAATGTCGGGTTTCTATATTTTTATCACAGATGAGGGGCTCGGTAAAGAAAAGGTTTCCTTCATTTTTAACAAATAACACGAGGTTCTTCCTCAATAACAACAACAAATTGTTGTCTATGTTTATAAAATTTACTTGAAGTAAAATATGTCTAGTATCTTACGACTTTAGTAACTCGTATTAAGAATAATAAGAAATTATTTACTTGATACGCTTTTGACTTTTTTTATAAAATAAAAATTACTAGTCACGTAAGCTACAAAAATAACAATTTGAGATACCTACTCTAAAGAACTGTTTTCTTTTCAAACACGCAGCACACATAAAGCAAGGGAGAAATCTTGTTAAAAAGGAACCTGTTATCTTTTTCTCGACGTACGCTGAGGACCCCCCTTTTCTCGAAGTGTAAACATTTCGTCCGAGGGTAAGTGGTCAGGCCCCGGCAGTAACCGTGGGCCACGCGCACCACACAACTCCACAGGATGAAAAGAGCAGAGAAGTGCTCAAGCTAACACCGAAAAGTTCAGCGCTGTTTGCTCTTTGTTGCACTAACTCCCCGCAGCGAAGTCCGTGGTGATCCGCAAAAAAAGTGCTTGTCAGATGTAAAGGCCGCATTAGG
Source organism: Gryllus bimaculatus (assembly GCA_017312745.1). Classification (NCBI taxonomy): domain Eukaryota; kingdom Metazoa; phylum Arthropoda; class Insecta; order Orthoptera; family Gryllidae; genus Gryllus; species Gryllus bimaculatus. The sequence continues at coordinate 254,903 of BOPP01000250.1, forward strand.
AACTTGGAAGAAGAAATTTTCAAAATTACCTTAGCGCATAAAGAAGTTTCCCACAAAGTAAAAGAGGGAGTCTTCTCTTGCCGAGACGGTGTCCTCTCACGACAGAAAGAGATCCAATGAAGTACTTCAGCAGTTGTTTTGCAAGTGCGTTCAAACAGTCCGAGGCAACGGCATTGTCGAAAACGAAGCAGTTTCAGAGGAGACGCTAAAATGATAAATGTGTTGCAAAGATTTAAAACAGGCAGCAGGATACAGAACGTACGTTTCCCCCATAACTCCCGAAAATACTTGAAACAGAGGGCATTTTGTTAATTAAAACTAATAGTAAAGATTCCATTACTAACTTAATTTCTTATTCAAAATTTAGCAATTAGCATTGTTAAATTGTGCCAATTATCGTCAACAGCAAAAAGTAATGTTGTGAGAAATTTCTCGGCATTGTTGGTTTGACCTTACTCTCACAACTTCAGACCAACAGCGACAACATTCAATCTGGAATATACGAATACAACAAGTATAATTGAAATCAAGAAACCATTTTAATGACCATTTTAGATGTCTTATTTATAAAACATAATATGATTTAAAATCAATAAATTTCAATGAACTCCGGTGGCACCGTGAGTGTGTCTCACTACCCCACGAAGAGCTAAAACGATTGGGTGCGCGGTTGCGAGATGGACTATGATCATGGTATTTTACCAGGATTTTAATAAAAATACCACGAACCAGAATGAATACATCCATGTATGTTTGAATATCAGAATTTTATGTGTACGGTAATTGATGATGTACGATTTAAGATTCGTATATATTTTATTCATATTTTAAAACTATCACCAATATTACAAATAACTCTGACATTGGAGAAAATACTTTCGTAAAAACATTAAGGGTCTTTTTGTAGCACGTGCTGTACGAGGATAGGACCATCGTTATCGAGTTAAGTTCAACAAACTACCTGCGCACGTTTAAAACTTAATAGAGTTATAATATAAAATATTTTAGAATTCAAGTAAATTGTCAGTGGTACCAGAAATTTTAAAAGAGAAAGTACCCCGACTTTGAAGGTCGGCCCTGGGATAGACATTCGATGGCCTGACCAGCGGCGGCGCGAAGCGGTGATAATCCGCCGGCGGCCAATGGAGCGGAGCGGAGCGGCCGCGTCGGCCTCCCCCTCGCGCCTCACCGCCCCCCCCCCCGCCAGCACGGGCGTGGATAATCAATCCCGCTCGAGGAAAGTTTGCGGCGTTGCGGAGGCGGCGGCGGAGGGCGGGCGGGGCGGCGCTCCGCAGGCCCTGCTGCCGCGGTTTGGCTCCCGACACTGCGCGCGCGACGTGCTTGTTGTTGACCCACGAGGCCCCCGCGCCCCGCCCCCGCCCCGCCGCGCCCGCCCCGCCCCGCCCCGCCCCGCCCGCGCAGCGCCGCTCCAGGCTGCGACAGGGAGCTGTCGGGACGGGAAGTGCAGACGGAGAGGAACGGGGAGGTCAGGGCCATACAGAGCTGGTGTTGGAATGAAGGCGGAAGGATGAGACGGAAAGATTGTTCTGACAGAGATAGAAAGAAAGAGAGCGAAGAAAGATGAGAGGGAGAGGGAGTGACAGTTGGGAGAACAAAAAGGATGAGGACAGTTTTAGGACAGGTGAAACAAAAGTTGGATGTTCGGGATAACCCATACGAAGAAGAATGATAATGTTGGTGATGCAATTATACCATAGAAGGCAATGGTGATGCAAAAGTGGCGAGCCGACGGATATAGCTCGCCATAAAAAAGCTGAGAGAGGAATGGCCAAGTTCAATCTAATAAAGACATGTAGTTCAGGAAACCTGAACAAAAGACGAGAAAACGATATGACCAGAAGCGACATTAACAAGTTCCTATAACGAAGAAAATAAAAAATACGTACAGTAAAAGCCGGAAAATTCGAAGGAATTACTGAGAAAAAGAGACAGAGCAAAACATGAATTGCAAAAACCTTAAAGGATGAAGATGCAGTGAAGGTAGAGCAGCAGGAGGCATTGTAGAACTAGGGGAAAGGATCCGCGGCCGAGGCGGAGAGCGAAGACCTCGGGGCGATCGTAAATTCGCTGAGGAGGATGGGCGGCGGTCGCCAGCCAGGTAAACAGCGGGCGGCGCCTCTGCCGCGTTCAGAGGCAGGGCCGGCGCGCGGCCGAGAGCGAGGGTGAGAGCAAGAGGGTGAGAGGGCGAGGGCGAGGGCGAGGGCGAGGGCGAGGGCGAGGGCGAGGGCGAGGGCGATTCCTCCTCCCGCGCCGCTGACACTCGGCTGGGCAGACGGAATCTGACCGCGGGCATCTTTAAGCGCGCCCCTCGCTCCTCGCCCCTCGCTCCGACGCACCCAACGCCGCCCTGCGCTTCGCGGCCGCACAGACGCGCCTAATGGAATTTGCAGACGCGGAGGCGAACTCGTTTGGACACCCGGGGCGCATGTCAGATGTCAGCTGTCAAGCAGAGTTGGAGGTGCTGGAACAGAACTGAAGTAAAAGAAAGACAGAATTCCCAGTTTTTCATCCTACTGCTAGCAAATTTCGGAAAAATCGGTGAATCACTGATAAATTACAAACACACGAAAGTATATAATATGAGTTTGATGGTATCGTTCATTGATTAAACTCGAATCGTTATGAATATGTCTAATTCAACAAATGTGTACGTCAGAATCAACCACATCTTTCACTCCTTCGCTCGGCGGGGGGGGGGGGGTGGAAATACACACACTCACTCTCTCTCTTTCTCCCTCTCTCTCTCAGACTCTCATTCATTTTGTATTAGTCTAGTTATTAATGATAAGCGACGCATATATATTTGTGAGAAAGGCAATATAAATGTGTTTCCTTTGACTATGCAATAAAAACTATTTCAATGATAACTCATAATTATTTGCAAAAATAGAAAAGCCGATATGTCAATCATAGCGTTAGGAAATAAACAGGTCAAGTGCAACCCTTCGAGTTCCTCTCTCAGTAAACCATCATCATCATCATCATCATTATTATTTTATGTTGACACAGAGCAAGTTCACAGGAAGACCTGCTTCCCAAATAACGGGATATTCGCCAAGTGTGTTATTTGCTATTCATTTAAGAATCTGAATTTAGAAAGTTCCGAGCAATGCAGCAAGTATTTTACATAACAGACTTGTACACTAATTTCAAAAGCATTGGGGGAATATCGAGTTCTTTAAGGTTTCTTTTACGTCTTTTTCTATAAGGCCAATACTGGAGATGATTGAGAGAATGAGTACATAGTCCTGTTTCCAATGATCTTTGATTTTTTATGACAGATCACGGTACTTCCTTATTTTTTCCGAGAATGCTTTTAGCAACTTTCTGCAGGAGGGAACATCAATGAGAAAAGTAGTTTTTGACACCTGATAGGTATCACAATATCTGTCATGTTATGTTCTAGTGTCTTGTGCGTCAAAATTTGGCGATCGAAAAAAATTAAGACCATTTCATATTCTAACAGTGTTTCAGGTTTGTATGTGTAGTAAGGGGCATGATGATCACTAATTTGTATAATTATTATTATTATTATTATTATTATTATTATTATTATTATTATTACTATTATTATTATTATTATTATTTCAAAACATACTGCAAAGTTTAGGCCGTATAAAATTGGGTTCTAATATTCAGTTATTTATACTAGAACTAAAAATATTTACAAATTGCGGACCGTTTGCATCTGTTCAACTAGCTATTTTATTTTGATTTCTGTTCTTTAACATCTATATTTTTCTCTATGTTCCTTGTTTAAGGGTAATATTTCCTCTTGCCCCTGTTTTTTCCGCCCCAGGTCTTCCACGCAAGCTCTCAAACTATAAATCATGATTCCGTATGTTTATTTCACTGACACGTATATTTTTTAGCGTCATAACTGTCGCTATGTTCATTTGCCAGCTGAAAGAAAGAACAACACAATTTATTGATGAAGTAAGATATTTTCGAATAAAAATGTGGGAGGATGCCAAAACATTACAATTTCAAAGCAAGACGAGAAACACAAAATAAATATTTGCACTTCATAACATATTCTGAAATTTTACTTTTGAATTGTCTGATTCACATAAATAATATATTCAATTCTCACTGCAATTTATAATTCAATACATTCATTCGTAGAGATAATAAATTCAATACATACAATTCATAGAAATAATTAAATTAATATAGTTTTGAATATTTTAGGTTTAAAATGCATTTTAAATAACATCGCTAGGGACGGGAATCGACTAATCATTATATCGTTGAATCAGTTTTATTTGCCTTTCTTGTTTCTTATTGTGTTTTTATGCTATAAAGTAGTTAAAACTATTAGTAAGACTTTTATGGTACAAATGGGCATAAGTTGATGTGTACGCTTATTGATTCATAGTTAATACACATGAGGGATGGGAAAGACCTATTGGATTGAGCATTGAAGGTTCAGTATTCAAAAGTAATCGTCGTATGTTTTTTCTGAATTTCCGTCAAATGATATTTGACCTCATCCGAGAAAGTGATACAAAAGAGAGAAATCGATACAATTTTGCTTGTATAAACATTTGACAAACGTATATTTCAATTACATATATAATTTTACTGTTTATGGTTAATTTTGAATAGAGAGGGGTTTTAGACGTAGTTGTAGAATTGTTTGGAAAATCGAGAAAAATAAAAATTAGAAATATATATTTTTAACGAAATCAATTTAATTTGAGACAAAATAGTTTTGAAATATTTTTATTATTTAATACTTATTCTTCGCGATCAATTAACCAAAAAACAATCTTCATTCATTAGTCATAAAAATTTCCTCAAAGAAGCAGGTTCAGTTTGCCTTAGAAGATCTTACAGATTTTTCTCTATAATTAGAATGATTTTAAATTATAAAATACATTCAATTAAAAGTATTTTTATAAACCAAAAACTATTATGTTTAAATTACGAATGAAATTATACGAAATGAAATATCAAATTATGGTATTATATGCATAGTCCCCCATATTGCGTACATACGTTGCTAAAATTTTGTCAAGAAATGTTTTTACATGATTTGATAGAAAATGGCTTATATAACATTGACATTCATCTTTCTTCTAGGTAATTTTCATTTCTTTTCTTCAGAAGTGGGATAAAAGAGGGCATTCATTACGTTAGAAGTTAATACGAGTCCCCCGTGAAGAACCGCTTAAAGTGGACCTCAGGTAACACAACTGCACCATCGCAGTAAGGCAATGCATGAAATTCGAGGAGGAAACTGAAGTTTAAGAGATTTCACCACAAATCCTATTCCGGTTACAATACACACAAAGTGGTGGAGTATTCTGCAAAGGAGCATGTTAGGTTAACCTTTGTCTGTTACGCTGCAGCAGAGGAAGAGGCAATGGCAATGAGAACAAGGGAAAGGGAATCGAAGAGAACGCTCGGCGAATCTAACATCAGCGAGCCTATCTTTCTCTGATATCTTCCTTGGGGAACAATAAATAGTGTGATACAGAATACGTTACAAGTCAAGTTGAAAAGTCTGACTGAGAATGTATTTGTGTCAAAAACGACCATTATCAAAATAATTACGATGACAGACAGAACTGCATGTAGGAAATTAGAAAAACACATGATATGGGTCAATAATTGATAATAGCGCACAAAAAATTATTTAATCAAAGTAGGCAATCATTTTTAATGTTTCTTAAATTGCAGGTGAAACTTTTCTTAATTGAAATGAATACATTGAAATAGTGAAGATTTATTTTTCTCCGTCCTTCAGAAAGCAATTAAAGTGATTTAATAATCCAAACGCTTACAATTTCTCTTACTTGGTTCTGAGCGGTCACTTGACAGGACAATAATTAATACTAACCGCAGAACAAGAAGAAATAAATTACTTTTGTTCTCGCATTAATGGGAAAAACTTCAAATATTTTCAGAGGGAATTCGTGACTAAAACATTATAAACATGATCGCCGGTAAGTAAAAACACGGAATATTGCAAAATAAATTGCAACACACTAAGATGTTTGAAAAATTAACCAAAAAAGTAACATTATTATTATTATTATTATTATTATTATTATTATTATTATTATTATTATTATTATTATTAATACCTAATATTTAAAGATAAGATTCGATTCTTCAATTTGATAACATTATTACGATCTCATTTCCTAAGCTTCATATCCATACCTGGAGTAGACGAACGATAATTATGAATTGTTGAATACAAATGTATGACACGAGTGACGATGAAGCAATGTTGGAGTGAGAGATCGGGTAAACGGTGGAACGGCATGACATGGGAGCGGTAAAACCGCTTTGACAATACAAATTCCTTATGAACCGTGAGTCTTCATACATCAAGGTGGGAATCGAGCGGTATCACCACTACACCACGTTTCGAAAATAGAACATTCTCAAAAGAAGCTTCATTTAAAAAACATGTGTGATGATACTCAGCTCTTCTATACTCCGCTAATTGTACAAAACGTACTGTCATACCATTTCAACTGTCACTTATGTGATGAGGATTGATATTTCAATTAAGGAAATTAAATGAGGGAGTAATGGATATTAGATATTTTACCTTGTGTGCTGAAGCGTAATAAAATTGATTTTAGGGGTCTTTGTACGATTCCGCTGTTGAAACACACCACCCCAGGGCGCCCCGCCCTTCCACCTGCAGCAGCACCGGTGCCCAGTAACCTTGTGCACAGGTTGGTTACACAGGCGACGCAGGCCGCGACCTCCCCCTCCCCCTTGGGGCGACGCCACGGGCTTCAACGGGACGCCGCCCCAGTTTACCAAGGCATCGCAAGCGCCTCGGGCGAGTCTCGGAGGCGGCTAGGAGAGGGCGAAAAAGGCCAGCAAGAGCGAAAACGCGCGAGAAATAGGACACTAAGCATTTGTTACAGAGATGAATTCCTGGATGGGAAAATGGAGAAACATTTGTTTGGAACAAAGATTTCGACAAAGTACGCATGCTCAATAGCTAAAGAGCACGATCTGTGTAAAATGTCTAATTTTAGGTTACGAAAAAGAAAAAAATACAAACTAATTGAGTAAATAAAACAAGTTAGCGACACAATTCACAAAATTTAAAATAAAAAAGTTAAATTCTACGAAGTAATGGATGTACGACAGTTTACCAATGGAAGTGAATCACGGAGTTTAAGGGCTAAAGAGGAACAAATAATGCAAACATGAGAGATATTTTGTTAAGAAAACTTCAAGGTCGCTCAATGTTAGATTAAAGATATACGATCTGATCTGAACTGAAAGCCATATTCAAGAAAAAGAGCAACGCTGGCTACAACTTGTAAATAGATTAGAGAGCACAAAGCAAAACCAATATTAGCACGTATACAGCAGTACTATTAAATCAATGACAAACAAGAAATGGAACACCTAAAGAAAAGGTATTTAGAAGAGAACAGAGTCGGAACAGACGGAAGAACGAGATCGCAATATTCAGACAGTTCGGATATAGTCAACTGCCACCGATATCTGGAGAAGGAAGTGAGAGCGTGCGCTCTCTAACTTCCCCTGGACCTGCGCCCGGGGCAGGCTGCGTCGGAAGTGCGGATGCGAAACCAGGACCAACGGCCTTCCCCCACAAATAACCCCAAGAAGTAAATGAATACTGCATGCAATGCAGCTGACGCCATGCGACAACAAGGCGCCAAGAACGGGGTCGCACGCCATTAAAATTTGCGATTCACGTTTTGCATTAAAGAAAAGCAAATTTTAAAACGCTTTGGTACATAAAGAACCATATAGTCAATTTAAAACTTGGTTTGAAAAAAATGGTTTCAGGGCAAACATTTTCGTCGCAAAAGTATAGAAAGAGTCCAGAAACCCGTAAATTGTTAATTATTTTGAAAATAAATGTGTATATTTGTTCAGAAAGAAAAATTAACAAAGAAAAGAAGGAGTCGAATGTGTAAATTGGGTGCTTTTTTATTCCTGCGCTAACTTTTTCTGAACAAATTTATTCATTGCTTTTGTAAATACTAAACAATTCTGATAATTCTATGCTTCTTATATGCAAATTTTTGCTTAGAGAGTACCAACTGTTCAGTGCCTCTTGCTACTCAACCATTCGAAACATTCAAGTAGTTTATTAGACAAAATAATCTCAAAATTGTCTTAAGAGCTTAATTTCGAAATTTTGACGTTTGCTCCCCAGACACCTGTATATAATATATTTTTCCTAAGCAGTATAAGCAGTACTTTTGGAAAAATCATTTTGTGTGATTTTGTTCAAAAGTATTTTGGCTGCTGCAGTTCTTTAGTATATATTTTAATATCGATGAAAACGTATATAATGTCAATAAACCACAAAAATGATTAACACATTAATTTAAAACCAAAAAGGCATAGTGGTGATGAAATAATGAAAAACACCTCCAAAGTAAGTACGTCTCCTTTAATCTATAGATACATCATAAAAATTGCATTACTTCATGATGTATCTGCGCTTTGTAACAGCGCGGAGCCCTCACAGAAGGGAATTCTGTTTTAAATGTAAGTATCAGTTATTCAGTGCAGCGCACAATCCACTCGTGCCATCTGGACCAGGTCGCAATTTCCCCACGGGCGCCGGGCGGGCGGCCGGGCCTTCGCGGAGGGAAATGAAGCCACGAAAACGAATTGCGAGCGCTCTTCCAGCCCGGGATGAAGAGCTCGTAAGTCGCGGCGCAGTGGGCTTTTTACGAAACAAGGCCAGTGCAGGGCGGTTAAGTAGCGGGAACTGTGCACTAATTACCATAAATTTCCATATAAAAGATGAAAGGCCGGCAGAGCGGAAAGGTGCTGTCGTTGAACGTGCAGAAGCAGACACCCAGGGCAACAACGCGCATATACGAGCGTGCTTCTCTCTGGTTGTTTAGAGCCTCGAAGCAAGAATATGGTTTCAATTAATCCTCGGCTAAGGAACAAAGTTGTTTCAGAATGGAGAATAATATTGTTTCATGGGTGGGTGAGTTAAATAAATATAAATTAATGTAAATAGAAATTAATTATCTTAAATCATTATGTTAAAACATTTATAGGGCATTATATACATTACATGACAATAGAATAATAAATTTAAATATGTATATTAATAATTCAAAGAATCACATCACATTGCCGCTTTTTATCAGCATTCTATATATACCAGCATATAGTCTAAGGAATGAATAAACAGTGGGGTTCAAGGTACAATATAATGGGAGCCAACAGGATAGTACAGTAACTCACGTTATACGACCATAGTATAGTATGTGTAGCACGAATGAGTAGTATTGGTATATTACAGATTGAAGTGACAGCTAATCTCGAAAAATGAGACATAACCATACACATTGCGGTCGTTCTTAAATTCGCTATCATTAGCATTCATTTGGCTCCTGTGGATTGGGCTGGGCAGATTCAGATACGTGCCGCCACTGCCATGGGGCTGCATGTAACCGCACGTGTGTTACCCGCCAGCGCCAATAAGTCGTTCTTCCAGAGGATCCCTTTCAAAAGACTGCACGTCATATTTCGCATTTTTTTTCACCACCATCGTCAACGGGACAGAGGGACGCACGTGTGTGGCGGGCGGGGGGGGGAAGCGGAAGCACGCGCGCGCGGAATATGCAAGTATGGAAATGGAGCGCGCGTGGCTCATGCTAATGAGGAGGGGCGATCACGCGGCGCGCGGCGATTAACCTGCCCGCGCAGACCCCGCACGCACGCGCACGCACTCGAGGCCCCGCTTCGCACGCGCGCGCGGCTAGCGGCTCTAACAATATTTTTTATTAATATCATTATTACTATTATTATTATTATTGGCATATATACTATTACTGACCACGCTACACGATTAACGTGTGTAATTTTTTCAGGATCAGTTTTACGTCAAGGTTGTTACGATAGGCCGACGATGAAGGGTGAAGGGACAATCACAAATACGTTGTATGTTTATTTAATTATTAATCCTTTTTTTGTCCTTTTGTACCATTCTGTCTTTTGACTGTCTCTACTGACTGGACTTTACATTTCATACACTATTTAATTTGATACTCTACTAGTGGATCCAGGAATGCTTCGGTATTTCCTATGTATTTCACTTCACATGCTACTGGTTACGTTTATGCTTTCCTCTCTGTATCTCGGTTTCTCCTTGCCTCTCTCTGTGTCGGTCACTCGCGGGAGAAATTTCACAATGGCAGGGTCAGAATACCTAATGAGGACGTCTTAATAATCGTACTTCATAGTGCGGTGGGCTGCGGAGAGTGCGCTGTGGCGAAAGCCCCCTGGTCAGGGCCCCTGGGTCTACACAGAAGCGTTATGAACGCGCGTCTGTGCGCGCAGGCACGTGCACATTCCCATCGTACTACGCCTGTATTCTTCCCGGAAGAGTCAGCAAAAATCGGATGAAGGGTACGGCGGCGCATTAAGCGCGAACCAAAACAAACAAACATTGTCTTTTATATATTACATTTCACTGCACACGTGTTCAATTTCTTTTGGGGTCTCAAATTGTTCTGTATGAACCCCTCTTGAGCAAGACATTGTCTTCCCATCCTGTCTTCGGTGTCCCTCGGTTTCTCCACACTAATACTCGACACCATTCTGTCTACGCATGACACCAATTGTTGTATTTGACCTTGGTCACCCGTCCAGTTTACTTGAGCAGCTTGTGTTACTACGTCGTTAACTGTTTTCTATTTATAATACTTTATTTAGTATTTAAGTGATATATGCAATAACTTTCCTTTCATCTATCTTTGATAGCGTCACAGTAGTATCTTGTAGCTTGTTAGAGACCATGTGTGGTTACCACTAGCGGTAGGAAGAGACAATTCAGATGGTATGTGAGCCAGTACGGTGAAAAAATATATAGTAAAATATTTAAAGTAATTAGAGACTATGAATGAATACAACTCGGAGGACAAGTTCGAATTTGTATCCATTTATACATCAACATTAGAAATTTCACGGATTCCAAATATCTTAATTCAAATACGATACTCAGTCTTGTTCAATAATGCAGGCCCTACTTACAGTTTTTTCAAGTCCATCATCTTCATATTTGTGAGACTGTAGGTTTTATTTGAAAAAAAATGCATGTTTCACTTCTGTTTCAGTTTGGCAGAGTGACAAAATCTCTGTTCCTTTCAAGTGGTAATTGGCGATGGAAAGACTGGTAAACTGCGCGGCTGGACAAACCGTTATCTCACGGAAGAGTAACGTGTCCATGGACGAAGTGCTTGATAATAAAAAGTTACTTCACTCACCCAGCAACACTTGTAAAACTCGCATTCATATATTTTAACACACCGCTCACCAAAACGTTTAACATAGTTCTCCTCAACAAAATAACAGTTTATCTCGTACCATTGTCAAGCAAACCATCATATACTCTGATGTCTCACCCTTTCGTGAGAATAGGTGCCGCTCATTAAAGTAAGACATGGATAATCCGTTTATGTGTTCTCGCGGTTAAGTGAGTAGTTACGTAAGCTGCAGTAACCACAAGATCAACAGATAAGCAAGGAGTAATATCAAAAGTTTTAATGACAACGTTCTGACTTGCATTTAAAAACAAAAGGTTAAGAGGTAGAGCAATTCTAAATGGGAGTTTACAACGAAAAAAACCCGTGTGCAAATAAGGAAGGAGTGAGATCTCAAGTGAAAGTAATTTTAATTCTTCATATCCATTGACGCGCTTTGCGTCCCAAGATTCGTGTATGAAGATAGAGAAAATAGTAATTACTTGTTTCTAGGTTTTGCCTTGCAATTCTTTAGTTTTCTAAATGTAAAATGCCTTAAATATATTGAGGTATGAGCATACAACATGCAAGTAAAGTAGCTCTAGTAAATACTTTCCAGATAAGCGGATCAAGATGAACCTAAAAGTTGCAACCGACAGTTAATGTTCCGTCTGCACTGTTGTTAACCACGATAGTGACTCAAAGGCTCCAATTCGTTTAATTTGCACGGAAAAGAAATTAACATTTCTCTTGAAATATTCATAAGAATATTCATAAATCCATTGATAATTAAGATTTCTCTGTTTTCTCTTATCTCAATAATTATGCCTAAGATGAAAAAAATGTATTTGCGATGACCAAGTTTCGTTAGCTCAAAATCAATTCGGAATAATAATACAATACAGAGGTTCCAATGATTCCGCAACATTAATGATAAAAATACGGAAACAAGATAGAAACAATAGACGTTCACCGACCTCACACCGACTTCTTCAATAAGCAAAGAAGTGTTGTTCTTGCGAGCGGGGAAGCAAACAAAAACAATAAGCTTGGATGGAGGAACCAAACGGTAGCGCAGTTAATGTCTGAACAATCGACTCAAATGCAAGCTCGGGAAGCAAGCTGTTGCTGTCGACCAAGAAGGTTCCGAGTCGACTTGTTTTGCATCTCGAAACTCGATCGATAGTACGCTCACAAAAAGGGCGCCACAGCAACAAGCGGACTTGCCTCGATGAAAACACTATCCCCATCACAAAGTTGAACAGCGTTGTGTTCGACGATTTCGTGGACACCTGGCTTTGAAGAACGTCTTTGGTAAGGCTCTAATTTACATTGTGTGTGGTTCTATAACTCGTAGATGCTACAGCTACTATTTTAGTGGAGCTCTTCCAGACATTAAAGCCAAACTGCTAAAATATATTTGGGCGTCAGTCAAATTCAAACAATGTGTCTTCTTTTCTGTTCTGGAATGATAGAGAAAGAATATAAATTCGAAACTTAAAGTACGTATGAAGGCTAGATCGATCTTGCAGATTCATTGAGGGATTAGTCATACGAAGAAAGAAATTATATTACATTGTTAAGATTGCAATAAATAGTCCTTCAATTTTCATGACGAAGTTGCAATGCTCTGGGACGACACATAGCAATTACAACTCGTCCAATTTTAGTCAATTATATCTAATGAAGGAAATTTTTAAAATGAATTCAGTAGTATTTGACATTGTACAAAATGGCGGGGAGCCAGTAAACATCCTGCATTTTTTTAGTACTCGGAATATCATTTGACAGGTTCTGAACGGCCAATTCAAGTGCACAGGATTCACGTGAAAGGTTCATTTTTCAGGAACTGAGGAAATTGCTGCGAGTTGCAGCTGACTGTAGAATGTTCAGATGAAATTATTGATATCTTGGTCAACATAAATCGTTTGCTAAATATAACATAACTCATGAGCTATACATAACTCATGATATTTGTTCCCTTTATACCTTGCACTGAGAGCTTAACACAGAAACAAGTCGACACACACAAGCACACGTGCTTAAATTGCTAATAATCTTTCACGAATACGTTCGAATCGATCATGATCACAACTTGCAGCGGCGGATGAGAGTTTTATTGGATTTTAAGTAACATTTGGAAAGAGTGACGAGAGAGGCTGAGTAACAACAACGGAGTGGGTTCACAATAACTACTGGACACTGGGGCGGAGCTAATTAAAGAAGCAGTAGTTTACAAAAGGGTCGTCCTCAGGGCAATAACAAGTGTACAGGGGCAATCAAGACGAAAGCACAGAGTAATTGAACAGGTGGCGATGGAATTAGGGAGAAATTGAAGCAGCAAAGGGAAAGAGCCGAGAAAATGAAAAGACGGAAGGATATATGATTTGTACACATTTTTGTACCAGAAACAATAAAAACAGTAATTTTAATATGATATTAAAATTGTTTCAATTCAATTTATTACACTGAAATCATTATTCATGAAAGTAATATACAAGCTGACAATACGCTTAAAAATGTATCTACATCTTCATAATCACTTGATGTTGTTAATGGCTCCCTGATAGAATTACATATATAATCCAACGTCGAAGAAGACATTAAAATGAGTAATTTACTTGGGTTTACAACTGATTAAACAGAACATATATAACAATAGCACGTGTTGAAAACTTAAACGACTTTCGACGTACTTCAACAATAGATTTTCAAGACTGATTAAGCAACCTACTCATGACTATAACTTTATAATGCTAATTCATGTTGTTTTTCAAAATATGAATATCAAAAGGATATATAGGACGCCTAGTACATATCCTGTGTACTGCAGCTAGTTCTCTAGACGCACGTGCACTATAAGTACGATTGTCTTAATTCTTTAAAGGATTTTTGCAGTTGAGCGTAACTACCCCTCGCGGAACATCGCAATGGCGGAATAACTACATTGAAAATACTGCTACAGCGAAGATGGAGACGTCCGGCAGGACACGCAACCAGAGAGCGTAACACGTAAAATAAGCAGCGGGTGAAAGAACACACCATGTGCAAAATAACTCTGGAAATACATATTAAATAAAATTATAAATGGTGTCGTGATAATCAAATGCAAGTACAACAAGTACATGTTTTATTATGAGTGAGCTGGCCGGGGGGCCAGAGGCGTGCAAGCGAGTGCGGGGGGGGGGGAGCGCTCGCCCTGTGCAGGGCGCCCAAAGGCCCGTGCCCGGGCATGCAGGCAGGCAGGGGCCGGCAAGTGGCGGAGCGTTATTGGATCGTCCCGGCGGCCGGCGAGAATCCAATCTGTCCGCGCGGTTGCGTGAAGAGGGGGGGGGGGAGCCCGCGGACGCTTCTGTCCAGATCAACGGGCGGAGGCCACACGCGTTTCCGGAAGAAAGGAAGAGGCTCGTCCCGAAATACGATCACATGAGGAGGGGATGGGGGAGGGGAGAATAAGATGATTCACAGAATAATCTCTACAATAAAAAAAAACTATTGGACATTACTTACTTCAACAAAAAATAATTAAAATGTGTAATCTTGTAATGAAATAGTGTGGAATAGCGTATAATTTATAGGAATGATTTGAGTGGAATGCCATAGGAATCACAGTAAATTTTAAATAAATGTTTTAGTTACACACTAATTTAGTTGAACACTAAATTTCAGACAAGATTTAGATTCACAAAAATAAAACACTGCATTATTGTCAATAATAATTGTTAGACTCAAAATACGGAAAGTAGGTTGACATCATTGTGTCTACTTTCCACTGAGATCGTAATTTGCATTTATTATGGGGCTTTTACATTTCGTTTGCCCTACGCAGAGAGAAAGCACAGAACAAGGAAAACCAGACCTCGATATTCCGCATGGAAACGCAATTATAGGACCCATGCATTTGGTTCTTAAGTATATTACCTCACATTTATTAATTACAATATTTATAGAAGCAGAAACTAATTTAATTCAAAACGTGGACTTTTTAGGATATTAGTACTGGGTAAAAAATATTATATGTTATCAATAATCTTTGAAGTAAGTGATAAACACTTGTTGATACAAATTGTCGTAATATCACAGAGAAAGGAACTTGAATTCCGATCCCAAACGCATCTAAAGACGAGTGCTGAAGGGTCTCCGTGCGTCAAGGCATCGGGCAGCCTCCCCGTTGTGTCTCCCTGGCGCCCGAGCGAAGGCCAACAGCCGCTGACAGCTGCGGCGTCGAAAGCGGTGCTGGGGCGTCCGCGCGGGCGAGCGGCGAGCGAAGCTGAGCGAGGCTGAGCGAGGCTGAGCGAAGCGCCACCAGCAACGATGGAATTGGAGACGCGTGGGCGTCGTAAAGCCCACGCCTTCGCCCGCCTTCGCCCCCGTCCCTGCCTCCTCCCTCGCCACCTCCGCGTCCGTCCCGTTCACCCGCTCACCACCAACGAACCCGCAGCCCAGCAATCTCCATCGTTCCTCACTCACGCCTACATGTTCCCGCGTCCCTGCCTCTGCCGACACAACTCCTCCCCCGCAGTGGCCATCTGCGGCACAATTCCACCGCTCACCGCCACCGTACTTGTCGTCGAACAATCTCCTTCAGCCCTCCACCCGTCAGCCCTCACTCCTACATCCACCATCTCCCCCAACGCCCCACATTATCACTCTCTCCGCCTTTCTAGCAGCCGTTCCCGCCGCTGAAGCTCACTTCAGCATTCCCCATCCAACTTTCTTCCCGCGCCTCCGGGCTGCATGGAGAGCGTCGAGTCCTTCGGGCATTAGGGTCGTGAGTGGTGCATGACGTGGCCGGGAGGTGAGATTCGGCGCCGACTCCCCCCCCCCTCAGCACCGCTCCAGCCGGCCTAAGCTCTTACCCCTAACTGGGTTCTCGATATGTACGGCAGTGTAGTGAATGCACGTGTGTGTGTATCTAATGGGTGAAGATGAAACAAGTACGAGTAAGCAGACACCGCGGTCCGGGTTGGTAGGTGGGCACCTCCCCTGGCACTCGCTTGGTATTAACGCCTTCCCCTGCCGCCCCCGCTGGCCACACCAGACCACTCCGCCCCTTGCCAACTTTGCCTTCGATTGCTGCTGGCGCCGATTGGCGACCGCCGCCCGGCCCAGCGGTGACGCCCCCCCCCCGGCGACACCGCCATCATCCGGCGACGCGGCCCCTGTAGAACGCGCAACTCCTCCGCCGCTCACTTTACGATCCAGAGGAAAACCCAAGCACCGCGGAACTATGACGCGTTCAACTGAATTCCCTCACGCTCGGGGATGGCCTTGCAATTGGAGCTATAATTTACGCTCGCAACTTTGTAGGCAAATAAAAGTTCCTACTCCCTTCTTTTCACAAAGGAAAGGCATGTTTTTTTTAAGTTAAACAACTCAATTATTTTACAATGAGTGGAAATATAGCGATATTATAAAATTAATATAGAAACAAATCGGTTCCTTCGCAGAAACAAAATTTCAATAAGATGCTGAGCAAGACGTAATGGTGTATTCATTCTGATCAGATTAATGAAACTGAATAGGAATCAAGTAAATCCTTTAAACTTAAAGTTTCATCCGCGACTTGTATCTTTAGAATTTCTTGTTCTTGTTAAAACAAAATACTAGGGAGAAGAAAACAATACATTTGAAACGAATACTACATACCAGAGGTGTATTTGAGATAATTTGGCAGTAAAGAAAGAAAACAAAGAGAAAATCCTAACAATTCCCAAATTGATTTTCAACACATTATCAATACAGTATTTTAAATTTCACAACAATCAATACATAAGTTACAAATGGGAGACTAAATGGGAAAACATACAGGAAGTACGTATACACGTTCTTATTTTGTCCTGTATTTTACACTATTTACAGCAACTCTGAAGTGTAAACAACATCAATCACAAACTTCCCACTCAACGGCGAGCTGACCGAAGCAACACGCAACGAAAACCAAATCCCAACTCCTCTGTGTCAGGTTAGTCATTGCTGTCAGTGCGATCGCAGCGGCGAACACAAAAATCTTCCCGCGCATCGCGAGCATTTGACCGGGCCCCGGTGCCCCGCCGTCCGCCCGCCTGGATGAGGCCGCTGCCGAAGAAGCCCCCTGCCCTAATTCAATAACGCGGCTGCGCCCTCGGGCGTGATGAACGCGCGCGCGTCACGGGGCGGGCGGACGTTCGCCCGCGCGGCCATCCATTCACATCCCAGGCGGCGGCCCGCGCCTGCCGCTCGCGCAGCCCCAATATCAGAGGTCATAAATCCGCGCCGCCGCGCGCCGCCGCTGCCGGGACACAGCGCCGGCCCAGGGGCTGCTGCGGCGGCCCGCTCCGCCCCGACGCCGCCCCGGCAGCCTACTCTCCGAAATGCTTCCGGCTCGAAGCGCCCACTGGCGTTGGCGTCCTCTCCCCCACCTCCCTCCGCGCCTCTCACGCTTTGTTCGCGGCGTCCTTTATTGTCTAGCAAGCACCACCTCTTGCTTCCCTCTCCAACTTTCAATCCCATACGTGGCTCTCCCGTCTGCATTCCGTCACATTCCCCCAGCACTTTTGTATAGTAGTCCCGACTGGCTCTGTGCGTTCTTTCCCAACCCCCCTATGATTTTCCTCGCATCATGTTCACACCATCCTTTATTTTTTGCATTGCATTCTATTTCGCGTTTTTCTCATCTTCCATCAGCTCTGCTCATCACATTCGCCCCGGCGCAGGCTTCTGTTTCATCCTGCTTTCCGTAATTCATTCGGCTCGTAGGCGACAAACTCCGTGTCTTTCCCCACCTCCCCTACAGCGCCCGCTCCGTTCACCCCGACCTGTATTGTCTTGCATTGCTTTGCCCCTCCGTCTTCCCTCTCCACCTTCATACTCTCGTACGCCGCTCTCGCGCCTGCATTACGCCGCATTCGCCCCAGCGCCGAGAGAGGCAGGCGCCGGCCCCCGCCCCCTCCGTTCATCCATCTCCTGCGTATTCGGCTGCACTGCAACCCGCTCGACGCGCAGACCCGACAGGACACCTGCTTCGCATCTATTGTAACGTATTAGCCAGCGTGCCTCATGGCATCTATTTGGGGACGCTTGGTTGCGGATTAGTCTCGCCACAGGAAGTAGGGTTTTTCCGTAAAGGGAAGAACGCGGAGACGGGAGACACAAGGCTTTGGGTGTCTTCCGGCTTATAGAAGCTTTTCACTGTTATAACAAGCGAGGGGGTGGCGTGACGTAGGAGGTCACGTGGGCCTCGCCTATATAACAGAGTGTACGGAGCCAGTAGGCAGGTTCTGGAGACGGTGGGAGAACCTCGTGCGTGTGCACAAAACTTGGCGCCTAGACGGTGCATATGCGAGCCAGGCTCGCGAGGCTGGAGTCATTAGTTGACGAAGCCTGCGGACTTTATGTCCTTGGGTGACTGCGGTCACGGGGGAGCGATGCTGTGTGCGTGCTCCGAGGTGAAGAGTGGTTGAGTGCCACGATTCACGCCGATTCTCAATCGGATAAGATCGCTCCTGCGATCGAGGCAAACCAGCCGTTGGTGCGCCAGAACGGACTTTGTGTCCCAGCGTGACATCCGGTCACGGAAGCTAGGCTTTGTGCGCGCTTCCAAAGTAGGAGTGGCGAATGCCACAATCAAAACAATCTTCAATCGGGTTTTGGATCGCTCCCGCGATCAGGGGATAGTAGGTCTATCAGAGCTAGGGTGTAAGTAGATTATTAAGTGTATATATTTGTTTTGTTTTCTTGTTAATAAATATATTTGTTATACGAAAGCTCTGTGTCTGTGGTCGCTGTGAGTATCCATGACGTCACACTATATCCCCGACTGCAGGATGAGGCTGTTGCGCCCCTCGCCTCCACCTTCACCGGTTCTCCGCCCACGCCTACGTAGTGCACTGGCGCCCCCGCGAGCTGCCGCGCTCACCGTCCACCTGTCCACCTCAACCCGTCGTCTGGTCTGGCACCAAACGCCCTGCTTACACCCTCGCCTCATACCCCGCCGTATTCGCCCAATCCTTTTTGCTCCCGAATTGTCAAGCGTCTCGGCAATATCTAGTAATAACACATAACTGGTCCTCTCTTCTCACAACCCACTTTCAGTCTTCCAGGAATACTTACTTTTAGCTTCGAGCAGGTACAGAAACGAATTATATATTTAGTATTCTAATCGAACAAAGCAATTCTATAACGCGTACGAAATCATAAGGTCTTGCTAATATTTACTCTTAACTTACATATTACCTTCGCATATAATTATTGTTCCGGGTACACAAGCACGATATCTTGACACAAGTCTGAAATGTGACACATCACAGGGAAAGAACAGACGCGAAAGGAAATTGTGCATTCTGGTAAATCACAAAAATATACCTTTCTACTTTTGTAATAACAAAATCTAACCCCAATTACTCATACATGCTATAGATCATATGTGAAATTCTGACATCTAATACATGTGTGCGCGCTAGATCCGCGAATTCGCGGGCGCATGAATAGATGAGCAGCCTACACGTAGGTTAGTGTGGAATTCTACTCCAGATCAAGGACGCAATGGTTGTGTGTAGACGCATCTTGTCCCGCTGTTGAGTGAGTGGGTGCTTGTTGTCTGGCGCCATTGCGCACCTCCGCCCCCCCCCCGGCCCGCTGAGGCGGGGCCCGCTCGCACTCGCCCCAAACGCAATCTGGGGACAGGGGCTCTCCGCTAATTGCGCACCGCCCCCGCTGCGGGGGACGGAAATCTGGGGAATAGGTCTATGCAGAGAAGGTATCGTCATGGCTCGAGATACATCGTGTTTAAGTTTATTTTCTTTAATGTGACTCCTCAATATCTTTGCGAACCGGGAGATGAAATCTGTATTCTTTTACACACACTTTAATACCCTTTGTATTATTCTTTTCTATCAGACATCCGGCATTCCTGATTTAGCCTTGGCTTCTTTTATTATAACAGCTCAATTTCTTCTATCATACGCTCTTCTTCGTCATCTTTTAACATCTACGTTTTTCAAATCTTCCACCACCTCATCATTCCATCTTAATCTAGACATAACTCTTCTTCGTCTACCGACCATACTCCATACATATTCCTTTCTAACGGAATATTTTATAATATTCTTATTTAATATTTTTAAGAAACTAAAATTTAAGTACAAACGTGATTTTTTCCTTTACATTTGTACTATTTTATGACTTAGTGAAAAGAACAAAAACGAAATAATAGATAACTTAGTACACCCAAACCCAACTCCAAGACTTTTTTTTCGGTTGAGTTCAGCTCATACGCAGATTTCCGCCGACTTTGCAGACATTCTGACCCGCAGATTCCTAGAATTTGAGTGTTGACAGTGGCGAATTTTCGGAGACTTGCTGGATAGCTAGGTTAATTTCACCTGCTGTCTCGAGGAGAATTCTACACGCCCACTTCCCTGATAGTTTATCCAATCACTGTCAAGAACATTCCTAGGAAGCGCCCAAACAAATGGACCCCAAACGGCGCGCGATCTGTCGTCCTTCTTCCTTGTCCTATCATTTAACTTTTCTCACACACACACACACATACTAACAAGTACACGCATGTCGGGAGACCAGTGTTGCTTCGCTGTAGGTCGGCGCCAGATCGCACCACCAGCGAGGGAGGAACACCGCCACCTGTCGGGATGAAACATTCGCTGCCCTAACGGAACTAATCAGCAACGCAGCTGACCTGCCCGGGAACATCAATCAACCAGGACTTCAGCGATATCTTTAATCGAAAGAAAAAAATTGAGGCTAACTGACGTGTATAAGGGTACGTTTATGTTGGAGCGGCGATAAACGATGAGAGCGAAGAGAGAGTTGTTGTTGCGAAATAGCAGCGCTGATGTGTTCATGTTGGAAGCATCGCGAAGCAGCGCTCTCTGAATTTGCCAGAGACATCTACAGGACATTCGGCAAACTAACTCGTCCCTTCCATACCACCTTGTGTAAATCACCACCATAACTTCCTTAATTGCTTAGGGACTTTTGGTTAAGATTTAAGTTGAACCGCACTAGGAGTCAACCTAAACTTCATTACCCTACGCAATGGAAGCATTACAGACTACGAGGCCCAGAGGTCTTTTTTCGCTCGATATTGGCATGCTTGATAAAGAGAGAGAGGTCAATCTTACTCAATTCCCCTGCAACATGCGGCAAACAGCTGTGTGAGCCCACAGAGAGTCGGTGTGAGCGCGTACTTATTCGAAGTTTGTTCTGCAAGCGAATTCAATTGTGGTTTGCTTTGGAAATGTATTGTTATTTTGTATTTTACTTGGCATTTCATCGATGCGCGTGATTCACGGAAATCTCTTCAATGAATGTGCTAAGGAGAGAAATCTAGAAAGTGAGGAAGTAAAAATATTCACGAAGGAGAAGAAAAATTGCTCATTTGATATCCTGGCTCTGGCGATATTTATAGAGTAAGCTGCCTTGTCTACAACAATTATTAAGTTGGTTTGCTTTGAACATGTCATAAGAATAAATAATCCACTATAACATCAGTACTTATTTTTAAAATATATTTTAGATAATGTGAAGTTGCAAATATTTATTATATCAATACAAAAATGATTATACAATCTAACTTTTGCAAATGCAAATTTACATTGAAAAACTCAATGTCCATTCCTTTGTTTCTTACAGGAGAAAGCCTAGCCTCTTGATGAAAGAAATTTGAAGCATGTGAATGAGTGTTTAAGAAGTAATTATGGAGTTGGGTCTTGTATGGAGGAAGGAAATCTATTGTGTCTATAGGCCTATGTGGATCTCCCAAATTAAGAATATTTTCTCCAAATTATAGAAAAATAAATATGGAAGACAAGTGTGAATTGTGCCAAAAAGGACTATGTACAGAATATTTCAAAATGTGTACAGTGCTCTATTATTCTGTCAATTTCTATTTTTCAAAGTCCCATTAGTCTGTCAAATTCATCTGTTAACACAGTTTTCAGTTTTGGTACATTCTCAGATTTTAGAAGGAGTATATTTTTTTATTTAAGAAAATATTATTTGAAGTAGATTTTTGTCTATTTTTGTTTCTTCTGTGACATAATAATGCATGTTATTGCAATATACATCATGGAGTAATAAAAAGAAAATTAAAATCTATCTAAAATTATTATTATCTTTAAAAATAAGAAAGAATTCTTCACATTTTAATATTGGCTAGACAATAATTTTGTGTTAATTTTATCAATCTTATTTTGAATTCTCAGTATATCTTTCCTATTGTGCTGTTAAGAGACCATATTGTGGTGATAGTGGGTCTTTAATTTTTAACTTTTATATTAAAGTCTGAATACTAACAACAAAAAAAAAGCATCAAAGTTTCAAATAATTTCCAAAAGATTAATTTTTTAAGGTGTCCTCAGTTAATGTTGACTGAACAACATAACACTCTCTCCCAATTGTTTTTTTAAGTTTTATGAAAATATATTAAAAATGATTTACATGGAAATCTTCTGAAATGATTGTGTGTTTTCAAAAACATTGTAAATTAATAATTTTGAATTCTTAATATAAACTGACTTGAATTTCAAAGAAAACAGATTATGAGGAAGTGATAAAGTATATTGGTAAGCTAGTTTTATTTTAAAATGTTTTCTTAAATCTTAAACAGTAATAAACTGAAGGCTGAGGTTTCTATAAGTGTAACACCTCAATATTTTGCAAATGAGTGGCATGGGACTATCTGATACAATCACTTCAATTTTGATTTAATTACAAACGTGTAATTGAAATTTGTTTCAAGGAAATGTGATATTATTTGTACTATTAAACCAATAACGTAAATAATTACTTTTAATAAATTTTCTAGTTAAAAAAATGTCTGCATCTCATTTTTCTTCTATTGTTCTTCAATTTATTCACTGATAAAACATCCACAATTGTTTAATAACATTTAAAAAAATAAATTCATTTTACAATTACTGTTATAAATTATGCTTCCCTTGACTGCATTGTGAAAGTGCCATGGATAGCAAGCGCATAAGAATAAATCATCCCAATCCAACAATTGTGATCTGTACCTAGGTTCCACACTACAAGAATTCTTTCAAGTTTTACAAGGTGTCTGTGGTCTCGCTAATACCCAAATTCCATTTAACAGTGGAGTGGATGCCGTTATGGCATACAAAATACATGGATGGGTATCGTCTGACGCATCTACATTACAAAATGATCGATCATTATCACTACAAGAATGATGATTGTGGCCTCCTATTTAATGTAAACTTTAGTTCAAACAACACAAACTACAAACAATAAACATGAGCAGACATACTATATAAATATCTGTATTTTATTTGTGTTCATTGAAAAACGAATGTAACATACTCCTAAAACTTACGTGTTGTATTAATTAGGCGGCCGCACAGTTTGTGTAAAACGAAACATATTGCGGTGTGATTATGTCCTTTCGTCCATATTTGACTCTAATAACAAAAACACAAACGATTACAATTTCTCAGCACATCATTTTATTCGACACTTCAACACCTGAAGTGTGTCAGCTGTGAGGAGGCGCGGACAGCGATACTAGCAGCGAAAACCTACAAAGGGTTTTCGCCGTCGTATCGCTGGTCGCCGCGCCTGATCTCGTGAGCAGCGCGCTGCCAAATGAACCTCCATTGTGATTACATGGCGACGTTCTCGCTGCTTGGCTCGCAGCGCTGCTTTCATCGTTTATCGCAGCTCCGACATGAACGTACCCTAACTCAAAAGCATCAAAAATAGACTTGGAACGCTTCACTTGTTTTACGGTTAACAGAAATATTTGCATATCTTAGTCAAAATCAATGTTCGATATCCTAGTACCGTGCGGAATTATTGTGCTAATATATCTCCAGAAGATAATAAAATAAGTATAAATGTTTTATTAGAGTTTAATAATATATATATATATATATATATATATATATATATATATATATATATATATATATATATAGTAGAGATTAGGTAATGGAGTAGTGATTGTAATTTGCAAAAGAAACATATTTCGCAAGCCACCTATTCATCTTGAAGTAATAAATGAAAACCCATTTTTCAAAAATATTATACAATGAGGATCATTAATTCAATAGTTTATTTCAATAACAACAACAATCTATTTTTGGTGTCCAACAAAATGTGTGTTTGTGTACACAACCTAAATTATGACAGAAATGAAAGAAATATTACCACCATTCCAGATAAAGACCAAATTAATTGACCTCGGTTTATCTGCACAAAACGCAGATCACCAGGAATTAAAATTAATGAGAACATATTAATTGATTTAAAGCTCCATTATCAAACAAAAGAGAGAGACTGGTCGATTACCGATTAGCCACCTACTAATGTGACATTTCTAATCTCGATGTCCATTGCTGTTTCCCTGCTAAACGGCTTTGTACGCCAACGAGTTTGCTCAGTCCCATTGCTATCTCTGTCACGTTGCAACAGTTTCGAATAACCATGAATGCCCAATTATTGAAAAGTACAGTGCGCCTTGATATTTGGTACATTGCCCATTTCTGAATGAATGAGTCTGCAAACCAGTCGAAATTATTCGGTAATTTCGAAGGCGGAATAACAGTTAACCTAAATCTAATCAAAACGTCTAGTTAAAAAGTAGAAGAATAAATTATCCAATACATTATGCCAAAAAGATGGTAACAATTGCTGATCGAGCACAGAGTAAAATATGGTAATTTTTCAAAATTTCCACTTTCTATAAAAATACACGCCACTGTACACATATCATCAATTTATGAATTCAATAGTAATTATTTTACTGGTAGAGCTAGGATAGCACTTTCTGGACCACGAGTGCACAAGAAGCAGTTACGAGCATCAATAGCAAGCGAGTATTTCATTTTCGTTCCCAAACATAGTTTAAAAGAACCAATGGACATAACATTATTCAAAATTAAATGTTCGTTCAAACGACTAATATAAATTATAAACGGTAGAAATGATCATAAAGAGGCAACGAGTAAAACAAATACTGACAAAATTAATGGAATAAAGTTTTTCTGGCATAACAGTATTAACATTTCTTTAATAATGATGGTGTTCTTATAAGAAATACAATTAGATATTAAACACGAATACTGAAAACTCTTTAATCTATCATCAGTGAGTTAATATACTGATATTACAGTTAAATTCATACTTCATATTGTAAAAACACCGGTTTCAACATTGTCTCATAGAAATTAAATATTAAAGTAAATAAATAGAACTGGAATTTCTCCTGTGCCTTTTAAAATGTGTGCCTTCGAAAATATTCCTATATTTCTCTGGCTTCTAAGGCAATAAAACAAAGCGCTATCAGATCTGGCGTTCTACCGACATTAAAGAACAGTTCATAATTATCATAAAAACACGTTCAACATATACGAAAGCTCTACAAGTAGAGCGACTTTGTTCATGACGTCACAAACATCCCACTACGAGCGCTCCGGACACTGCACACCGCATTGCCTCCAATAACGAGCACATCAGTAATTGTCCTAATTAAAATTTAGTCAGTAGCACTTGTAATATTCTGAACGCGCTCGAACTGCGTCTTCTGGGATGCGCCTATTTCGGCGCTCGTACTCCGCCGTAGCGCACGCCCCAACAAAAGCAACTGTTAATGGTTGCGGCGGCGCCCCCTCGCCCGCGCCCACTCGAGAAGCGGTCGCGGCACCGCCTGTCCGCTCTGGCGACGGGTGGAGAGAGAAGGGGCGAGCAGACGGCAGGAGGAACGTACAGCCGTAGCGGAAATACCTTTCCCTAAGATTTAGTAGAGTGTACCTTGGTGGATGGGTCAGACTCAAAGCCAAAGTGTGAAAGGTAAGGAAATGGTTTAATAGAGGGAGATTCTCTTCCAATTTTTTACAATTTTATAACTTCATTATCGAATGTTATTAAAACTACAAGGAAATTGCATTACATCGAAGAAATGAAGAATAAAGCATACGTTACTTGCATGTCAGTCACTACATTGGCATTCAATACCAAATCTTAAAATAGTACAATATTGCAAATATGTAACTTATAATTACAAGTTATCGTTTGTTCGTTTGATACACTTTATACTTATTGATTTATGCACTGCCTTGAATTTTAAGATTTTAATAAGTGCTTTTATTATCTACGTTTAACAAGCACAGTATGTAAATGAACATGAATAAAGTGAAGCTTCGCTTTCCAATAAGCGACCAAATTTTGGAGCCTCCGTCTGTCGACATTCCTTGACAGTGGAAGCTGAATAGAGCACGTCAGTCCAACGAGACCATCGGCTCTGGGATGAAAGCAAAAAACGTAGGGATGTTGCGCAGGAATTTTAACACATGCAATGGACTGGGCTGAGAGGCGGGAGAGTTCACGGAAATGTTTAAAAATATTCTTCCATTACTCTGAGCAGGCAGCACGAACTACGCACAGCCTGCGTGATACGTTAGGCCTCTGGGGCCGATTTACTAAGTTCTTCTTTTAATTTATGAGAATTTCGCTATTGCACGAACACACACTGCGGTCTTATTAAATTGTACCCGACGCTAATGAGAAAAGAACAAATGTAATTTGTGTTTTTAGTCAAAAATACTCACGAAAAGGTTTTTACCTCCTGAGTTTTTACATTAACTCTCCGAAATAATACTGGTTAAAAATAACACAAATCTCACTGCAGGAGATCAGATCACAATACAACACAGTAGGATTACTTAGAACAATTCCAATCCTGTTATTTAATCTTGATCTATTATTTTTTTATTTGATGAAAAAATATTATTTTCAATGAAACGTATCAAAAATGAAGAGGACTAAAGCAGGAGGTATTGTGATGTGGCAGAGAAAAAAGAGTGTCTTCAGGTAAAAGGATGTTTTCTGGGCTAGCAGAAAAAGGAGTATCGATTACTTTAAAGAATAAAGAAGGAATCTCTGAGGAGGCGCATCAACAATCGCAGAGCCGCAACTGAGAATTCGGCAACGACTTTTGTCTGGAGGGCTAATCACTACCAAGGAAGCGCTGGTAGAGTGGAATAAGGGATGACAGGGCGTCGCGATCACACAGCCTTTCGAGTAATTCCTTTGGAGGCAGCAGGTAGAGCGGGTCTAAGCCGAGGAACAGCGGCACCAGTGAACGGCGACAGGCGAGCTAAGACGACAGGGGCGCGGATGTGCGTCGTAGGGACAAGACGGGGCGAAGCGTGTCAGGGAAGGGGGAGGGCGAGGGGCGCCGGCGACAACGCGGGGTGGGCGAGGAGGTGGAGGACAGGCCCTGCTTTCTGCGTCAAATTGGACGACCTGCGCTGATTAACTTCATTACGCAAACATGGGCGGGGGCGGAGGCGGGGATGGAGGCGGGGGCGGAGGCGCGGGCGAAGGCAGCGCAATTAGGCGAGGTAGGGTGAAGGCGGCGGCGGCGTAGGAGGAGGAGGAGGAGGAGGAGGAGGCGACCTCCTGCGGATGGACGGCGATTATCAACGCGCAAAACTAGAGCGAACCTCCAAGAGGATTGCAGGCAAAAATTGTCATCTCCGCATTTGTCTCTCGTCCTTCGTGTTGGGTTTAAAGAATTCAATAAAATAATTTATTCTCAGATCGCGTTCATAATATTGTTAGAATTTACCATTACGGTTATCAATTGTACACTATGACCGTAGCGGATTGCTTCATTAACAATTCCTTAGTATTTTTTTTTTGTATATGTGTACTTGTGTGTGTTTCATTGGAATGAAATATCTTCAACAAATTCAAGAGTTAATTTCTCTTAAAGATCAAAAGAAATTGAAATCATTCAAAATTTGAAAGATAATAATTTCAAAAATTATGATGGAAAATGATAAAGTTATGATTAAATTTAAAAAATCATGCCTCTGTCTTATTGGAAATTTCTAATAATATGGACTCCTTTGAGATCACAACTAATTCCTTCAGTTCTCGTAAATTGGTAAAATCTTAACAACGAGAGTGAAAAAAAAACTTCCTATAAATCTATTAATTATTGGCCACAAGGCAAACACATAACATTATTTTAAGCTCATTTATTCAACAGTTCACTTAACATTTTTTTTAAATTGTCAGATAAAATATGGCAATTTATTTCATAAATATAAAAATGTT
Source organism: Gryllus bimaculatus (assembly GCA_017312745.1). Classification (NCBI taxonomy): domain Eukaryota; kingdom Metazoa; phylum Arthropoda; class Insecta; order Orthoptera; family Gryllidae; genus Gryllus; species Gryllus bimaculatus. The sequence continues at coordinate 283,234 of BOPP01000250.1, forward strand.
CTCTATATTTGAGTCAAACTTGCAAAAAACCTTCTAGAATAAAAACTCCAGATAAAATTTTGACAATACATGTACATACAATTTGACAGTACAAGCACATTTTTTTAAATAAAACTTTATTAAAAATTACTTTTGACATGTTGGTCCTCGCGACTTTGGGAAAGCACAAAGACTTGTTCTGCGTTCTCCATCAAACAATCGTCCTTCGGCTGAGAAGGCGAGAAAGAGACTCGCATATTATGCAACGAGCACCAACATTGTGCACAGAGATATCACTCATCATTCTAGTACGAAGCAATAACTATCATCATACATGTCAAATAACTCGTTATAATTAATATAAATGATGCCTAATTATGTATCGTGCATTGCAATGTATAATTATACATTATCCCAACAACACTGTTACTAATAACAAAACTGTTGGCACTTGCTTCCAATTTCCCCACGCCACAGAGAGCAACACGTCTCCAGCCGGGTGTATGGCTAATTGCCCCTCTCCTCCAACCCTCGCGAGCAACTTGTGCCGCAAGGGCCACCCGAGCCCGTTCTCAGCTGTGCGCCTGAAGCGCAGATTGGCGCCAGCGCGACGGCTGGACTCCGGCCGCCCCAGGGCCCGCTGCGTCCGCCCTGACCCCTGACCCCTCGCCGCCCCAGCTGCCCTCCGCGGACCAAGTTTCTGCGGGGGCTCGGCGGCAGGGGATAAATCCTACAGAGATAACAGTCAGACACCCCCGCAATTTGGGGGCACTTTATCAACTGGGCTCTTCTGGTTGGAACGTTTTGCCGATCTAGCAACTACCGTTCAATTCTATTTTTTGAGATTTCTCTCTCTGTAGTTTTATAAAATAATATTCACCAGACAATTCGTGGTTCCCGCAACATGTAATATCATTTTATAAAGCATGTTTTCGTATTTTGCACTGCGGCATTGTTTGGAGAAAATCAATGCTATGATGTAATTCCATAATTTTGAGTAGGAGGAACTCTCTGTGCCCTCACTGGGCTAAGCGAAGTCGTAGAACCACAAAACACAAGGCATCACATTCCAAATTTTGAGAACATTTTCAGCAACGTGATTGGTATCCGAATCGCTTAGGAAAACTCAGGCGTATGCATTCATTGATAGTAATGCGATAACGTCAAGTTACTTTTATCGCGAGGGACAATAATACTTACAGAAAATATTCGGCATCAGATAATGGGATTGTCCCGATCTTAACTGATGTGACGTTTGACAGGGTATCTATTACGAAAACCTTGATAAATCAAGTTATCTTCTTATCTGAAGATCAAGTTAAACATTTCTGATAACACGGTAGCAGGAATCTTACTACGTACACTATGTAACAAAATAGAAATCCAATTACATGCGTTTGCAAATGCATTGAAGCTTGTTTTTAATTTTTTAAGCTGCATCTACTGAAAACTCGTTAGCAACTAATGCGTCTGAAAAATAGTGAAAAACAGATGCATACATTGCACTGCTATAAAGATTTAAGATGTAATTATTTCATTACATACATACTTGTTATTACTTTACGTACCTAGTAAAAACAAAAGTTGATTACAAAAAACAATAAATTATATTATAAAATAATAGCGTGGCTAGCTAAGTTATTTCTTAAGTGAATTATATGGCGACAGAAAACAGTGTGTGAACAATATAATAATTTATAATTCATTAAGGGCATGAATAGCCTTGTAGTATTTCTGGACCTTTTCCTGATAATGTGTGGATTTCAGTTTAGTTTCAAAATGTTCTCGATCTAAAAACTTCTGTCTGCACTTTAGAAACAGTGGGCACTAAATGACTAATGTTCGATGGCATAATATATCAGTTATCACAAATAGGAAGGGGGTTACGGGGTTTCAAAGGCTCAATATACTACGACCGGTTCTTCTTCCAGATATGGCAACTTGTTCTTGGCTGTTTTAATTTTTTCCTTGATTTAATTTGATAAAAAATTACAATGTTTTCATGAAGTACAGTAGACTTTAAAGTTCTTTAGATTTTAACGGTATTTCAGATTGATTGCCCAATGTGATTGCATAAGTATACAGTTGTATGATTTACTATTAATATTTTTAAGTTTGAATTATTTGAAGTTTTTCGTATTTTCTTCTTTTCTGATGGTTATGTCAGTTCAAATTTATAAAATACGTTCACCAGAGAATTTGATTTAGGTGATAATATGTTTAGACAGTCATGAACACAAACGGCCATGAAATCGCCTACACCCTGACAGAAGAAATAAATAAACTTTCAAGGTATTGTTTACGCACAGTTTGAACCCAATATGTAACGGATTCATACATTTTAGCACAATAAAGTGTAACATAAAAGCAAAACTAAAAAATAGTCCCTTTCAGATTCAACCAATATAAAGCGTTAATTATCAACCTCATTTATTTTACATGAACCCTTGACGCACCGTCCATCAAACAGCAACTCGTGCAATACACAATGAGCATAGCTAATACACCACTTAGAGACTATACAGCCCGGCACCAGCTAACGCTATATCCGTCACATCTCGACAAACCCAACATCCACAGCGCCACCTCCACAATGGAGAACGCGAACGCCACGCGGCAATTGGCAGCGCCACACGCACACCGACGCCGGGTTCATTAATCCCGGGGAGAGAGAGCGATTGAATCAGCTTATCTGATGTGCACCGTAAGTGATGCATTCGGTCGATAGCGTCGCCCAAATGCGCAAAAGAGGCGCCGACGCGAGGCGGCACCGCGCTCAGACGTTGGTGACAGTCCGGAGGGGGCGGGGCATTCTGGCGGTAGGGTTTCTTTTTATAATTACGAGTACGCGGGGAATCAAAGCTGTTTCAATTGAAAAACACATAGGACGCACACACTTTAAAAACTTATCGCCTCACTCTCCCTCATTTTGAAGATTATGGCGTGTTAGGGTGAGCTACATTACACACATGTCTTGCTTTCCAACAGAATTTATCCTGATGCACCCAATTTTGTAAAATAGATTTATCAGTGGCTATAGTTCATATTGGAATCGTATCAACAACACGATCTCAAATTTTTTGGAAATCAATATTTAAGGTTATTTTCAGCTGAAAGTTTTTACCCATGTCAGAATTACCTGATCCAAATATGTTAGTCCTGTTTCAAATATGGTGAAGATAACGAATACCGCACGCAATTCCGTACCCGAAAATAGGGAAGAAGTTTTTGGATGAAGGACGTGTCTATATGCAGAACTATCAGATTAAAATGTTTGAAGCTAAACTTGTAAAACCATCTGAAGTAAGATTTAGTTGGGTTGTTTAGAGATGATTAAGACATTTTAATTTTTATGTGCCCTTTACATGAAGCCCTCGAGACATTTTCAAAATTTTCTGAAAAATGGCCACCAACTTTTTTTCTTCAAATATTTTGCTCGAATAGAGGAAATTGTATTCATTAGTGTGGTAGAGATCCGATTTTCACTAATACCTTGGAAAATGAGAAAGTTCAAACATTTTTCGAACACGCCATACACCTCTATTATTAGAGATACAGGTTTCTTCCTCGATGTAATTTATTCCTTAATTGTAGATTTTTAAATGCTGTCATGCACATATTTAAACAATATTAATAGTTGAGGAATAACACTAAAGGGGGGGATTTAGGTATGTCGTGCATTCCTAATAGTTTATCTTTAGTTTTGAGAATAATCTTCTTTAACTCACATACAAAATAATATTAAAAATAATAAACTTCAATTAACGAGCAGGTACTGCATATGAGGTATGCAATGCATTTAACCTTAGTTCCATCTGCTGATGTTAAAGACAATCAATGAAGTCATTAGAATAAATGACAGTTGCTCTCATTGACTGTTTTAGCGTCTGTGGATACAACTAAAATTAAATATTATTGAATAGACAATCTTTGATTAACTTTAAACCATATTCGAAAGTAAAACATATTAGCAATTATAAGCAACTTCAATTGAGATACATCACTTCTTGTGGTGTAGCATTAATGTTGGAAAGAGAGAAAGAGAAAAAGAAAGTGAAAAAGAAAGAGAAAAAGAGAGAAAGAGAAAAAAAGAGAAAGAGAAAAGGAGAGAAAGAGAAAAGGAGGGAAAGAGAAAAGGAGAGAAAGAGAAAAGGAGAGAAAGAGAAAAGGAGAGAAAGAGAAAAGGAGAGAAAGAGAAATAAAGAGAAAGAAAGAAAAAGAAAGAAAGAAAGAAAGAAAGAAACTTGGAAGGACATAAGTAAGCACTTTAAAGCACTCACGAAGGAAATCAGAAAATATCTCTTTTCCAAGTATGTTATGTAATGTAGGATCAGCCTGGTGTAACTTTTGATCACCTCTAGAGCATCCAGCTCCCCTACTTCCATTTAACCCTCAAATTAATTCCCGATTAGGGCAGCCTTCATTAGACGCAGGATTCACTGTATTTCACACTGGAACACTACACCAAGAACGCCGCGCCAGATATGTAAGGAACTAAGTTCCGGCCATTTTCTACGTAAACATACACGCTGACCTTCCTTGCTTTTCCAATTTGCCCTGCAGAAGGGCACCATGAAATCACCGAAACGATTTTTAAAAAGTGAACGACGAAGCGGCGCCATCCGGACGGCGGAGATCAATCCCAACACTACCGTCGTTTTTTCTTCTTTGGTTTGTTACAAGCAAAGTTCATAAACTCAACTCCACCCCTGTATGACGTAATTATGGAGTCCGTTTGTCCAGCCCTCCAACCCGGAATTATGCAGCGCGCTACGACCCGACCCGATCCGACCCGACCCGACCCGACTCGAGCCGACCCCTTCTACCGACGACGCGCCTGCTAAAATACTGAAATCCCATTACTGCACTTAAAGGGATGCTGCATTGCATAGCAATGAGTTTTTGCTTTGAGCGTTTATTCCAACAGCAGTACAGACAGATTTACAATTATCAGAACAAAGTAACACAATGTCACAGGATCCTCTCATTTCGAGATAGTGTCTTGTATTGTGCTTCACCTCACGCGCTAATGAGTAAATAGTTGATAACGCTCGTGTAAAGGTTCGCATGCAAGTGATTTTGTCGTTCTGCGATAAAGTCGCATTATTCTTATCCACACGGCAACACAATCTTTGTGGTAAAATATTATACTCTATCTCTAAGTTCAGTACTGGTTTGAGCGATTGGTAACACTTACAAATAATCAGCGTTTTGTTTTTTTTTTTTTTTGATACGCGCAATGCTTTGAATTACACATCTCGGACAAAAATTGTACTTCAATAACTGCATTTTCTTTTTTCCGCTCAAGTTAATGACGAAAATATTATCTCTATTCTAAAGAGTGTTAGTGTTAATATCATGAAAAAAGACAAGTAACTCACCACTTCTTCACCGTGATTGCCTTATGGTAAAAGTAGTTGTACTCACCTGAAAAATGAAAAAAAGTATTAGGTTCACACAAAATTTAATAGACAAAAGTATAAGTAATTTCGTAAAAAAATGTATTTTTCCGAACAAAAATCTATATGAAATTATACACATTTACATGTTAATTTCTGTCAGAATTATTATTCTTAATTCATATAAAAAGTGCTCAATGTATGTAAAACAAAAATACAAAAAAGTATCCCTATACATCGAAGTTATACAGACGTTTAATATAAATGAAATTTCTGTTAAATACACAAACTTCAAAGAACATTTTACACCCGTATTTACGACAAACGGTTATTTTTGAAAAATATTTTAGTTAATTTATAAGGGACTGGCTTTTTTACGGCGATAAAACACAAGTTTTGAAGGTTACGTAAGCTCCAAAGTTGCTGTTCTTTTTAATTCCCGCACTCAAATTCAGGAGTAGGGTTTATTTATTTGCTGTTGCACTCAATTGATGCAAGACAAAATTTTAATGCTTTCAAGCTTCTGCACATTTAAAGAAATTTCTTTAGAGAAATCCGAAAAAAGCAAAGGAGGTTACATAATACATTGTGTATACCAGTGGGCAAAACAGGGACAATTAAGTTGGCCCAAAATAGCAATTAATTAATTATGATAAAAATATACAACTTTTGTTGCATTTCCAGTACAGCTCGGTGACTTCTGGTCGATTCGTGTTCCATTTCATCTGTTCTTGCGATGAAAGCGCGCTCTGTACACGCATTTAAAAGCCTTCGGCCTTACGCAGGACGTGGCCGGAGGAGGCACTGAACGCAACCTAGCGGCGAACCAGGCAGCTCGACGCCCTTCCGGCCACCCACCGCCCGCCCGGAATCTCTCCGCGACACAAAAGAGGCTCCGCATCTGCGTGTTCACGGGGTCGCGACATCCGACTGTTTCGTTTGCGCAATGCGATCCTGAAGGCTAGGCGTGGGTACTTTCGACGGTAATGAGAAAAATTGCTTTAAGCATTACCTGCACGAAAAGAACAACTCCACCTGACGACTCGCTTCCCAAAGAAAAATTTCCAAGGAGGACAGCACGGGAAGATCAGCTGACTCGGCGTTCGAATTGAAAGAACTGTCAAGGCGATTCGCAGGCGAAACATTGAGAATTGTTTTCATCCGTTCGGAGAATACCTTTGTGTACAAAGTTAATAAAGAATTAATGGGAAACTGGTGGTGAGGGTCGTGGAATACACGAGAAGCGTAATCTCTTCGCTGTAACACTAAACTCTATTCTCATTCAAAAAGCCGAAACTGTTACGTTAGCAATTCATTTGAGTAATTGTTTAGATGGCGATGATTACAGAGCAAGTAGGAAGTCTTTTAAATGATGTTGATGGGAAGAACAAGCTGAGTTTTAAATATCTTGGGCTGAGGTTTGAAGATAGGCGTGAAAATGTTGATAGTCCTTTTATCCATTTAAAGGGCAGTTCTTAGGAACGTGATTTGTTTATTACGTAATTTTATCTTCCTCTGATACTTTTCTATTTAATGGATTTGGCATTTATCGGTGCTATTTTATCTGTGTATGAATAATTTGCAGTGAGTTATTTGTGAATGAACGTCGAAACAGTTTTCCCGAAGACTTTTGGTTTTTCGAAGTCTGATGGTGAAATGATTAGTTCCGGAATTTAGTAGTACAGTTCGTATTTCATTTCTAGTGAAAAATCGAATCTCTGAGCAGGCTAAAGAGAAATTTAATTACAATTGAGTGCGTTTTCTAAACTGAGAGACCCTGTGATGAACTATTACTTTTATTTCTCTTGTCAGGCCGTTTATTTTTTTCTTGATTTTAGATTACAGATTATTAGCAACATTTTACGAATTTTGGATTTTATTATTATTTTGATTTCATTAGCTATCTGTCCAATTGCGCTAGATTAATGCAAAATTGTCCCGTCCTTTCTTCCTTTTAAAAGTGAATTTCTTGTATTTGAAACAGGAGATATTGCATAAGCAACTCATAAAAAGGGGATCATGATCTGGCACGTGAGGACGGGAATACGACGTGGCATTGGTATTGTATTATTGGAAAATTTATATTTTGCGAGATTGGTAAAGCTATTATATATGAAGAATATTCTTTTTATGAGAATAAACTACAAACTTTCGAAAAAACATATCATGGACTATTACGATTTGATTCGCCAAGTTGACAGTAATTATCTAAATTTAATTTTGAAATCAACATAAATAGTTTTTAAAGTATTTCGATTCACACTTTTTCCTCTAACATTGTACGCCCGAGATTTAACGAGCCATTACGCTGTATAATAGTTATTTATGAAACTAGTAGGAAAGGTCCACCAATTTTGAGTTTAACACGTGTGTGCTACACTATTTTTAGGCTTACTACTTTAATTTTTTATCGAAGTATTCAAATCACTCACAATAGTACATGAAGGTTAGTAGTACTTAGGTTAACACAATTTCTTCTATGATCCTGAAAAATGTTTATGAAATTGAACAGAAAATAAATAAAATTTAAAATCTTAAAAGCTGAAAATGTCAGGCGAAATTATTTTGCTTTCTTTCTTGCATTCATAAATGTATCTGAACATGTGAGCATCGTCTCACTTTTAGAACCAGTGTTAAATGCTGAACTTTTAGCTATAGCAAACTCTATGAAAGTTCTAACAGAATCGCTTTTACTTACTTACTTACTTACGCTGTATAAAATATTATGTTTATTAATATCATCTTGAGTAGTACAAATATATCTTAACATGAAAGTACTGCCGAGCAGCCAGGCTAGCTAGAAATTAATATTTCTGAACATTTTCTGCGTGTGCATTGTGCAGAACAGCCGGGTAAAGTTTACACGCTGAAGTTGGAATGGTCAAGTTGTGCGACACAGGGGCAGCGCTGGCACGATAGGTCGTGTTGCTGGGCGAAGTTGCTGGGCAAACGCGACGGAGGAAATTGCTGGCGAAATTGTTTGGCGAAATTACAAGGCGTAGTTGATGGCAAAATTATTGGGTTAGAGTATTGGATAACGCTGTAGGACGATGTTGGGCGTTTCCAAAAAAATAAATTTTCCATATCAGCATCGTCGTTAAATATACGGCCACTTTCTTTTGAAAATTGTTTTCATCTAATATAAAAGAAGAGAGAGAGAGTAAGAAATGTTGTCAAAGATTTTGGCACATTAAAAACCATTCCAAACATCATAAAATCGATTCAAAAGTTTTCAATGCGGAAATAAGATTATCTAGGGCAGCACCAGCAATTTCAAACAATTGTCCATTTTCTCAGTTTACAAAAATATTTTTGAAAATAACTGTATTTGAACAATATGAAAAAATAATGGAAGTATAATCCTTTCTAGACATTTCAGATGTTAATTGACGGATCACATTCAATAAACATTTCAATCAATTACCTCTTATCCATGGATGCTATTTTGTCTATATTGTATGTATATATATATGTATA
>BOPP01000250.1:293525-317487 GCA_017312745.1 Gryllus bimaculatus
TGGGGGGAGCGTCAGCGGAAGGGCGTCTGTGGGGGGCGCGTCAGCGGAAGGGCGTCTGTGGGGGGCGCGTCAGCGGAAGGGCGTCTGTGGGGGGCGTGTTAGCGGAAGGGCTGAATGCAGGGCAGCAGATGTCATGAAATTACAAATAATTAATTCTTCATTTGGATTGGATTTCATGCTCTGATGGGAACATAATATTTTCCCTTCAGTGGGACTATCTACCTCAATAGCAAATATTACCACAACGTTTCAGTGATTACAATCAACATATGTACAACCTACATTACAATCTTCAAATTCAAAAAAATTCTTGTTTCTTTCCTACATGTTATTATTAAAAAAGTCATTATTAAAAATTTCTTGTTAATTTTACTACGACAAAATTAATGGTTGTTTTATTTTTTGGCATCGGTTTTGTCAGACTATCAACAGGTAACTAAAATAAACATGTTTAAGTAATTAACATGAAAATGCACAAAATTCTTGACAAAAATATTTCAATAAAGTGTAAAAAGCAATTGAATAAGTAAGTCAGCGTGAGAAGCAGATTTTAAATCATGCATCAAGTTTAGGAACATCTGTATAAAAATCAAATATAGAAACCTTCAACTGTGGGAAATTGTTCCCGAAAAAGCATCGATAAAAATAATACTTTACATGAAAAGATTATAAGCCACAGCTGCGAAGACCATATGTCCTTGAAGAATATAATCGTACCTGATTACACGAACATGAGATGGGTACAGACGCTTGACGTACTTTCAGCGCTCCTAATTATTGAAATAAAAACTGTCTGCCAGCCAGGCAGATCTTCCCACCGGAGTGTTAATAACACGGAACTTACAGCAGATGTTATTAAGAATATTTTAATTGCAGATGTTCAATCTTGCTCTTCAACATTGCCACTGTTATTGTTACAAAATAGTAATTAACTAAATGATTCAATTTGAAACCGGTAAATCAACTTGTGTGGAGGACAAATGAATATTAACCAACACTTGTAGTACGTTTAACTTTATTCATATTTAATTCCCAGAGGAAAAAATATGCATACCAAATATTACTATTAATAAATTAGTAATTCGTTTTACCAATGCGGGTCTCTGAGATATGGTTGTGTCAATTGAGTGTGAAGTTCTTGTTTTCATTACTAGGTTCTACATACAAATAATCTATATGAACATACTTTAATTTTTCAAGTTGAATTTTTGTCACTGCTACCGCTTGAGCCTTTGCAATCCCCCACCTCTAGCGCCTTCCTTAATTTACCTTTCTAGAGGTAGGAGATGGAATCCATCACTACTGGGATGGATGTCTGGGATACCCCGTAGGCCTTTTCAACACGTTTCGTATTCCATTTATCCCTGAAATACCCCAAAGGCCCATCTCGGCTCTTTGAGAATGGTGGAGAGGGACAGACTGGGAGAAATAACTAGAGAATGTTAGGATCTCCACCTACAACGTCTTCCCTACCTCTCTGCATTATCCGAAATAACGTCTTTGGCCTCTTTATTCCATGCTGGGGTAAGGGGGGAACCGGGCCTTGAGGATGGAGAACGGAGCTGCAGAAACCAACGCACGGACACAAGGAATTACTCGCGCGCGGTTCGAACCCCCGGCCTTCGGTCCAGGGCGCCAAAGGAGAAACCTCTCCAGACCCCTGCCCTTCCACGCTAACAACATTACGCATTATATCAACGCATTTGCTTTTGGAAATCATTTTCTTTACGAGCATTATCGATTAACATGCTGGATAGTAGTTCAGATATATCGTTGCCCTACAACAATTCATCACTATCTCAAAACCCTCCGTTTACGTTAGGAGGAAAAATAAAGGTGGGAGGAATGTGGTTTAAATATAGTGAATATTGATTTAAAAAATTGTGATTTTTTTCACTGTGTGCGGAACTCAGTGCATCAGATTATTCATCAAATAGTCAGTGTTGTACAGCAATAAATGTCGAAAGTTAAAATGCGATTTAAAATATTCTAAACAGCATTATTTGCAAAATTAAACAATTAATTTGTATTTCCGTATAGCGCAATATACAATTAGAAACGAGAGAGACAGATGAAGCTTATGATGGCATTAATTCTAAATTCAATATCTTTGAGTTAGTTCCCCATTGCTCTAGGGCAATGCAATGTGGCGACTTTGAAGCACATTTTCACCATCAAATCATTTGCAATTATATTAACGTGAGAAAATTCAAAACAATATAGTTGGGAAGCAAATGAATAAAAACTAAACGACTGCAAGATCCAAGATGGCTGACAGATCAGCAGTTCTCTTGTCGAGTGTTCTCGGAGCATAGGATATGCGAATGCAGGATAACTGCAGCCATTTCCGACGTTAACTAGACAAAAAGGGACATTGGGCAAATGGGCTAGAGATTTTTCACACTCCCGCTGTGTTTTTGGCCTGGCATGCCTGAATATTATATTTTCAGCGCGTCATACCTCAATATAGAGAGCAACCGTAGCACTACTACTTTTGGCACCATTTCAGAATTTCAGAACCAAAAAAATTAATTGTTACACTTACTAAAGATAATAAAGAAAACATCAAAGGCCAAACACTGCAACTATTCCTGAATCGTACAAGATCAACGGTGCGATTTTTTTAGAATAAATAAAAGCATTCCACTTTGGGTCCCGACTAACAACGTGATCCCTAAAGCGCTTAGTCCCGAGGGGGAGGGGCGCCTTCGTCGATCGTAGATTTTTGTAGTGTATATATGATACTTTACAGTATTATTTTTTTAAACAACTCCATATTTCTAACCTAAATCAATATTTCAATCTATTTTGCCAAATAAAAGAAGGTATCAAGCGATAACTCCGGGCCATGGGGGACATACCCCGGGGGGGGGATATGTCCCGCATGATCCGCCTCTGCCTTCGCCACCCCGTGTGGCCGGGCCGCGTGCGTCGCAGTGCGCCTGCAGAGTGGCGGCGCGTGGCGCGCGCGCGGGACGCGGCGAGAATGCTGAATGAGCTGCCAGCGACCGCGGCGCCCGCCCCCCCCCTCGCCTCCGCCGCCGCCCCGAGCAATCGATACGACGACGCATCGCCGCCCGTGCACCCGTGCGTGACCGGGCCGCGCGTGCGCGTGCGAGCGTGACTGCGCCGCCGCCGCCGTGTCGTGGACTGAGGTGACGCAGCGTGACCCGTATGTACACCCTCCGCCCTCCCACGGAGCTGTGAGTTGCATAGGCGACGGGAGTATCATAGATCGTTTTCTGCAATGTTTCCAAGGGAATGCTCTTAATGGCTTCCGGCGTCGGTCTCGGGAGCATTGGAGGCTTTTCGTACCTCAGTCGAGGTGGTGCAGTCGAGTATGATACACTCCTTGAAGTCATCCGTCTTAGTAAAGCATTGCTATAATGAGAAAACATACAGAGTTGGAAAACGTGGATAATTGAAGTCAGAGAGAAACACGTTAGCGAACGCGGACGTTATTATACTCGCAATAACCATCGGAAGAAAACCTTGTGCAGAATATACCGAAGAAATAAGAGTTAAGAAACAATCTTTCTCCAAAAAAATCACTCTTTCTGTCTCAATGTTTTCAAGACATTTCTGTTCCTTTTGACGTGGTAATGCATTCAAAATTCGGGCTTCCTTCTGGAAAATTGCTTTTCTTGGAAAAGATACAGAAGTAGAGTTCCTCATAATAAAAATAAATTGTTTATAAAGGCACATCAATCACAAGTTTCTCAGAATTATGTATGAAATAAAACGACAATACCAGCCTTCTTTTTTAATGTAACAATTGTGTCACAATACTTTTAAGGGCCCTTCATCCACACAGACGGTGCTTCAACGATGACATTAAAAAGATAAAGTCACCGATGGAACAGAAATCTCTCGTCCATATCCGGAATCACTAGTTCCCCATCCCGCCTTGCGGCGCCAAGGGCCTGCTGCAGACCTAATACGAAGCAGCAGCGGTTCCTTTCTCCTCGTGACATCTCATATGGCATCGCCTCGCGTAATCTCCCTGGCGGGGCGCCGCGCCCCAGCGAGGAGGAGGGGCGTGGCAGCTCTCCAAGCGCCGAGGGGGCGGGCCGGCGGCGGGCGGGCGGCGTGCGCGCCACCTCGCGAAGTTGGATTGAGGGAGCCGGCTGCTCCCGGCCGCCCGTCCCCTACGACACTGCGGCGTAATAGGAAATACGAGGGACTGCACTCGACCTACTTTCATGCCTCTTCGCTTATAACTGTCCTCCCCTATGTCGCTGTCAAATTGTTAGCATTGGACTTGACGTTGCCGTTCATTCCTAGCCTCCCACAACAGACGTCCGTTGTATGGAAGGTGTATGAAGGATACCTCGAATACGGAAACAAATTATTATATTTTGTTTTCATTACAAATTCGAAATTTACCCTCTATCTAAATAATCAGAATCATTACTTATATTTGCTCCATAATTACTACATCATTATTAATATTATTGTTGTTATTATTATTATTGTTGTTGTTGTTAGTATTAAGTCTACGCAATCAATAGCCGTGTTTCAATAGTACACGCAACAGGATATGTCCCCCAAGGGAATCAGAAGAAAATTACAATCCCGATTCCATTGGACAGATTTAGCATTAAACTCGCAATAAACACGACTGTAATTGGCTAGTTGTCAAATTGCTAGTTTTTGCTTAAATAATTGAACGTAAGCCGACGCAAATATTAGTATTAATTAAACGTGATTCAAAACCAACAATGAAAACGTGCAATGTCGTACTTTTTCCCACAAACTAAACCATTCAATAAAAAATTAATTAACAATAATCTGAAGTCTAAAATAGAGCAGGTGATAAAATATTTGGAGATTAAGAATCAGAAAGTCCATTTTTCTTTAATGATTTTTCTCCAATTAATTGAATAGGAGATGCAATTAGTAAGGTAATATAATAACTCATGAGTGTCAATAGTCACAAAAAGCGTATTTCATTACATGGTATATTCCTACTATTACTTACTAATTTTTTCATTTGATATTAATAAAATGTTGACTCTTCTCGAATTGGCTCTGACCATAAGAGGAATAAATATTATCCGGGGATCTAGCACGGCGTAAAGCAAGCAATTAAAAGTTCATTTCATTCCACCACTTCGCATGCCACTCATACACAGCCTCAGTTTCTATTTCTCACAAAAAATACCAACATTACAATTCACGGACTCATTGTTTCGGAACCGAGGCATCTTGCCAGGATTTTGCAGGAAACATATTGCGGTGTCTGACGAGGCGGCGACAACTCGTCGCTGTGGACTCCACTGCCGTGGGGCTTCGCCGGCCCTGCGTTGTAGCGACGTTTGTTCGGGAGCTCAACCTGAGCCACGAGGCCTCGGGCAGCGGGCGTTTCTCGGCGCCCCGGCGGCTGGCCCTGGGGCTTTGCACTGCCTCGCCGCACTTGGAAAGAGGAGGAAGCACTGCATTCGGGCGACGGCAATCGGCGATTTCGCCACAGAAAAAACTCTCATTGCCGAGCCCATGCAATGGAAAATTGGATAAATCTTGTTCCTATACGTAGTAAATTAGATGCTCTATCGCGCAGTGTAGTCAGAACTCACGGCTTTGGGTCCGTGATATAGAAAAAAATGACTGACGTCTGTCCGTGCGTGCGTGCATGCATCCGATGTTAACCGCTCAGGCATTTTTTGCTAGCGTCTAGAGCGTTCAGATCGACAGGGAAATATCAATTTTGGAGAAAATCATCTGAACAAACTAAAGGTGTTTTAAATGGACATTTTGATTTTTGAGGTTCTTCACCTGAAGCCTCGAAATTTTCAAAATTTCAGCAAAAATGGCTCCAAATGTTTGGATTAAACTTTGCCCTCAAATAGCGTAAAGGATACTTTAAAAGATGGCGCAGGTCTCGTTTTCGTTCAGATTTCTCGAAAATTGCATAACTAGTTTTTAGACATCTTCCCACCACTACTGTATTGAAGATAGACATTTCTTCCTTCTTGAAATTTGTAGATCAGACATATCTTCAAAATAAGGTATCTTGTATAATTTTCGAAAATACGAGTAATTTTTGGTGAAAAGAAGGCAATTTTTACAATTATTTTATCAAAAACGGTTCCAATACTTGTCCTTATTTTTTTCACGGATAGAGTAAAGATATTTCAAATGAAAAAGGTCTCATTTTTATTAAATGGAATTTTTTAAAATTTCAAATGTTAAAACTAAAGCGTGAACGTATGTGATGTTGTAGCACCACAATTTTTTTCTTTACCAGTAGGCGAGTGAGTTTGTTTCCGAGCGCGTGTAAATTACTATTATTATTACTCCTGTGAATCTTATATCTCAGGAAATGGCTGTTCTTCTGCCGCTGGAAAGTGAGATACGACCCTAAACCACAAGGTCGCTTGCCATGTTTCCTCCTGCCTGGTATTCCCCAAGCGGGGCTCAAACCACCAGAAAACAACGGGAGGGATAGAGGAGGTCAAGGTGAAGCTTGCGATGACGGTTATGATTTGAAGAGTCGGCATCGGCTGACACGTCGCCTCTAGGATGATGGGTGGGGAGGGGCTATAGGAAGAGCACATATGGCAACTTAAGACCGCGTTGTTAGCCGTGCTATTTCAAATTGCGCAATAACACGAAAGGAAACCTAAAATTAGCTTCATTCAAATTATATCCCTTTATCTACCTCAACGTTCGAATGAAAAACATCAGTGGAAACATTTTTGTATATATGATAGAGCACGTTTTAAAAATTTCATTTATTCAAATCGGCCGCTTGCGCAGTATCTCTGAGTGACTTGGAGAAAAAGAAGGGATCCAAAATTATTTAAATATCATTGGTCGATCAACGCACTGATTTGTCAACGACCATGCAGATTGTACATACCCACTTTCACCGCTAATGGCCTGGAGGTCATTCGCACCTGTTCGTCTGCTTCTTGTAGCGTCTGTCTCTCCGAAACCACCCATCCACAATTCACCGCCCACGTCATCAAACTTGTTCCCCTCTCCCCTCGCCCCCCACTCCCCCTCCGCAATCAGCCCCGATCACCCTCGTAAAGCACAGCGAACAGAAGATTACCATGGAGTTTGAGTGGGGCCGCACAAGACGGATTTTTATTGCCGTGACCCGTATTGATAAGGGAAGCAATGTAGTGGATAAATGGAAATGACTGCGATAAAAAGATTTACGAGCTGAAATCGCAAGCAAGTTGCGTGACGGTGTTCTGAATAGTGAAACAATAACAGATGATGGGTGGGGAGGGGCTATAAGAAGAACACATATGGCAACTTAAGACCGTGTTATTAGCCGTGTTATTTCAAATTGCGCAAAAACACGAAAGGAAAGTGGGTCTGGCGGGGCGAGCGGGGGCTGCGCTAGCGGCGGGCGCGTGCGGGCGCGCGTGGCGCGCCGCGCGAGCGCGGGGCGCGTGGCGGTGCAGCGGGCGCGCGCGGTGGCGGGCGCGGGGCGGGGCGCGGGGCGGGGCGCGGGGCGGGGCGAGTTGCGGCGGCGCAGGCGGGCGTGGCATAGCTGGCGGCGCGGGCGGGGAGCGGGGCGGAGCGCGGGCACGGGCGACGGGCGAGGCGACGCGGGCACGTGGCGGAGCGCGGCGGGTGCGTAGCGGTGGAGCGTAGCGGGCGGCGCGGGGCGGGCGCGCGCGCGCCGGAGCGGGGCGGGCGGGCGCGGTTAGCTCGCTGGACGCGGGCGCGTGGCGGGGCGCTGCGCGGTGGCGGCGTGTGGCGCAGCGGGCCGTGGCGGTCCTTGATGTATGCTGGCGGCTCGCGCGCTTGCCGCAGGGGCGCGGTGCCGGGAGCGAGGAAGGGGTCGGCCCCAGCGACGCGGCTTGATCCGACCAAGCGAGGCCCGAGTGCGGTGCCGGGAGCACGTAGCGGCCCGCGGGTGATGGACGCCCGGGCCGCGCCGCGCGAGCGAGCGAGCGAAGCCACCGGGATTTCGCTGCAGAGATCGAATGGCGCTGGATTTGCTGATCGCCGCGCGGATAATCCCGCACAGGCCATCGATCCCGGCGGGGACGGCGGGGCCACTGGCATCGCGACGGCGGCGCCGGCCCGGGTTCCATGAAGAGGGCTCATCCGCGAAGAAACACGACGAACGAAGGCGTTCCGGGAAAACGTTCAAATGCAGAATGGGTTTCGTCGGCTGTTCCCATGTAACTCACATCCCTCAAACCTAAACGATCACTAACATCTTGAAATTTTCTGTGATGATTAACAAGTTTTCAGACGAACTGTTGAATTTACAAGGTGCTTTTTAAATATTCAGATCTCCAAATAATGAGATCTATTGATTTGAATAAACAAACTTTATAAACGTGATTATCATCTTTAACAATTACAATGCATACCGCAATTACCGCTTGCAAAAAAATACCCTGCGAGAAAAATATGTTTTATATATTTATACCGAAAAAACCGAACCAGTTTTTACCAGACGCTTATGAAGTGGATATCATTGCCTACACATTTTCAATATATCTCCCACAACTTTCCTCGTATCTTAAGACAGGTACTGAGATCCTTTTAAATGAGTATCTCGAAAAACAAAACACTGGTACAAAGTACACCACAGCTACCAACGCCGCCACCTCTAATATCCTCGATCGCCATCATTCATACCATTAACTCCAACTCCTTCACCGGTACTTATCAGTTCGGTTTTGCCCGAGACACAATCATCCGAATGACTCATTCTTCCGACAAAAGAACCTATAACTCTTTACTTGCATTTTAATTTTGGGAGCTCCAAACACGAAGATCGTGCATGAACAACGCGGCTCTGCTTCTCGAAGGGTGTCGCTCCCTCGTCCTGCGAAGGCCTGCAGCGCTGCGCGGCGGAAACGCCTGCTGACGGCCGACTCCTTCGACAATCGACGATCGCTCGAGGGGCGAGTCCAAGCCCCTTCACGGACAAGCGAAAGGGGAAGGTAGAATCTGAGATTCTATTCTAACGCTTTTCCCCTCCCTCAACCAGACATTGCAACCTTCTCTCTATTGACTCCTATTAAGAGGGCTATTCCACAGGTTCTATAATGAACATCTTTATGTGTTAATACCGAGAATGACTTTTATGAAGGAGAAAAAGAAGCTCGTCCAGTTTCCTCATACCACTTTCTTTTAAATTGTACAATTAGTAAGGAACAGAACGTAGAGTTCAAATATTGGTAAAGGAACCAGAACATTTCAATTAATCGTATAATGACTCTTTTTAAAAAATCTCCTTTATCATTTGCACATTACACAAACTTCTGTTACACCTACTTAGGTGAGCACAGAGTAGAACTCTTGTAAATATGTGATTTTAGACATGTTCTTCCCGCTTCCAGGAATATTAGCATATTATAACTGATTAACTAGAAAAATTCGTACTATTTCCGCAGTGAAGGGATGGTGCAAGGTAAGCTCTTTGCTTCAAACATATATTTCCGAATACTTACTCTTATTTGAGTCAGCAAAAAGGGCTGGATAGGACTTGAATAGGACACAACCAAATAAAAAATTCCCAGCTGTATTGAAACCCGTTTAATTTCCAATAAACTTGGAGGTTCATAACTGTGGCTTTGTAATCAACAGTAAAAAAATATTCTGCATTGTTTTCTGGATCTTTCTTTCTCGTCTTAGAAAAAGAAATACGTATCCAGAAAACTTCCAAACAAAATAAATATATTCTTAAATACAAAACAAAATAATTATCTCTTTTTACAATAACACAATCAGTGAAGAAATCATGTTTTGATCCTTTCAGTAAACAAATTGAGAAATTAACAAATGCTTATACTATTTTACAATCTGCACAAACCCACACAATTAAATATTTACTCCGTTAAAATATTTCCTTATACTTTTTAACTACCATGGCCATCACAATCTCATTGAGATTTCTCTCTATTCACTATTTGAATAAAAGAACAAAAGAACATTACAATATTTCACACGTACTGATTTAAAACACGCGACACTTATCATTGCAATACAATTAATTTACTAGCTATACCAATTTACAATTATCCTATTCTATGCTTGTTTACTATAATGTCCTAAGATACAAAATTGTTGTTCTATCTTCACCTTGTTAGTGTCCTATACCAAGAGAATTGAGTGACAAAAACTAAAAATATCAACTCTTTAGGTTACACGCCATTAATTTTTCCCTGCCTCTCTCTTTCTCTCTACCATTTCACCTAAATCTGTTACCAGCTCATATTTCTCTAAGCTGCCACAAATTACCGTTATGTTGGCCCCGCGCTCGCCCTGACGTAGACCACATTCCCTCCTCGCGCAATTGCACTCGTCTGCGCGTCGCGAAATGATTCGTATTTCTAGTCTATTTCTCCTTTAGTAGTTTGACTTAAAAACAAAATAACTGCAATGGAATACGTGGAATACCTATCACACGATTAATTGAGAAATTGTGGATAGCCATTGTCCGAGACAAAGTACAAAAAACAAACAACCTTTCCTTCGCAGGGCGTTATAGTGCCGCCACAAGCGTTTGTATTACCTGGGCCTCCTCGGATGCCGTTGTGTAACCTT
This sequence comes from Gryllus bimaculatus, assembly GCA_017312745.1. Lineage (NCBI taxonomy): Eukaryota > Metazoa > Arthropoda > Insecta > Orthoptera > Gryllidae > Gryllus > Gryllus bimaculatus. Next base: position 304,053 of record BOPP01000250.1, read on the forward strand.
GGCTTTTCCCTCCTCGAGTCCGGCTGTCCACAACGCAGCGACCTTCAAGTTACACCCCGTGCCGTTCGTTCGCCGGTGACATTTTTCCTAATTTATTCGCCTAGGGTATGGCGACACGGTTTTCCAAATCGATCCGACATTCATGGCTGTCTGCCTCTTTCTTCCTTCTTATGCCTGTCTCCCCTCCCCTCGCGTCGGTCGGCAGAGACACTACAATTCATTTGTCTAAGAATATACATAAATACGGGCGGCTCCTCTTGCAGAGGGCACGGCCTGCGCTATTTAAATGTAGCGTTCTTATCTTCCACAGATAGGCAACGATTGCAATAATGGAATTTAAAACGGTGATCCTTAGATTAGCAAATGTGTGTCCTAATCACAATACTGCCATGACCTTAAATATACAAAAGGAATTAACAAATTAAAACCAAAATGATAAGTATGAGTCAGATTATCGACACTGTACTATCGTTTCATTTCCTTTTGAGTGAAATTCTCATATAATATATTTCAAAATAAAATATATATTTTCGAACTCATTGTTTCAAAAATCAATTTGCATTTTTCGGATCGGACATTTGCAAACAATTTCGTTCTTCTTCTATACTTCTTAATATTTTATTGGCAGCACATCAAAATTTGAACTACGTTATCCCAGCTCAAGAGCAGAACAGAAAGTATAACTATTCCTTCGTCATTATGTGCACAATTATTTCTAACAATTCGGCTTCGAAATATATTATACTACACTTCAAATCATAATGCCAAATACGTAAGCAGACTTACAACTATTTGGCGTATTGTAATTATACTTAAATAACCAAATATATACATACAAATAATGGCGAAGTTCAAAATTGTGTTGTTACTTTTAGAATTACATTTTTCTTTATAATAATAACAATATGAGAAAAAAAATGCTGAACATTATTTACATGCCTAAAACTTAGTCATCACAAATGAAATCATCGCAATTGCGTTCGTACCTGGGAGCTTCAATCCATTCAGAGTGTGTGAAAGGTCATGACCTCCGATTGGTCAGCCCACGCGCCCTTGGCCACCGCAGCCGCCCGCGTGACGGAGGGCCAACCACCCCCCACGCCCGCCACCGCCCCCCGCCCACGCGCGCGCCATCTGCCATCACACTCGCCTGAATAACATTACAGAAGTTGAAAGGAACTGTTCAAAACAAATATGAAAACAGATAGAAAAGGTAATACATCGTTGTTAATATGTGTGACGGAATTGGCGATTTTCACATTTTGGTACCAATGACTCAGAATTTTTTGTTTTTTAGTGTAATAATAAAAGTTTCTGAGAAATCTAGATACTCATAGTTACATTTTTTAACTTAGGAGTTTGTCTATCATCACTGACGATACGCTTGTAACTACATTAAAATCAGATCACAGAAACAAAAGTTAACAGAGGAAGAACCAAAATGAATGTGGTTTATACAGAACTGACCATATCGATTACTTTCTTCTCATTTGAGCTGTTCACTTGTTATGACTTATAAGTTAATATCGAAAGAAAACAAGCATTTTTGCTCGCCAATGTACTGAGACTGAAATGAATTTTTTGCATACAGAAAAAGTTCTTGATAATTACATTATTACTTTTTGTAAGAAATAAAAATTAAATATAGTTTTATTACGTTGTATTAACATGACTAAAGAAAAATAGTATTGCTCGTATATGCAATATCCTGAATCTGAAGCCATAAATGTAAATTGGAGCTATGAACTAACGGACAAAATGCAAAGGCGATTTTGAATTAACAAAATGGTGTGATCCCAAATGACCTCCTGCAATTTCAGTAAAATAACAAGTCACAATTGACCCTTGCATTCCCACATCAGTATTGACTACTTAATTAAAGGAATGTTATCATATTTGTTGCACTGAAATTCGATGCTAACTGTGTAGATTATATCTGTGATTTCATTTCACACTTCTATTAAACCACCACCATCTTCTCAATGCCCCTCGCCCTGCTCCTCCCCCTCTTTTCAAGGTCATCGCGACTCGTCGCGTGTTTTCCATAACTATCACCCTGGCTCTTCCCTTTCATTGTCAACACATACTCTCAGCCTTTTGATCCCCGCTTCACTCAGTCTCTTTCCACTTTCCCATTTTCCATTCATCTACTCTCCCCTCATTCACCACTGACCCATTCTACCAATCTGGCTACTCCTTCCCTCCGCCGCCGTCAACAGCTCTGTCCACTCCCTCCGCCTCAACACGTTGCACCGCTCTGCCTGTTGCCCTGTCCGCCCCGTCGTCGCCAGCGCACCGCCTCCACGCGCGCCTCCGTCGCCGTCGCCCCCGGCGTCACATCCGGCCGCGTTATTAGCCGGGCCGCGCGCGGGATCGATGGCGCCTGTTGACTGTGGACGCGCAGCGAACGCCCCGCCGCGCCGCCCGATTGGCACGCGACGCGGGGGGGGGGAGGGGGGCGCGGCGCGAGGCGCACCGCTACTCCGCGCCCCCTCGGGGCAGGCGCGTGCGGTCAAGGTCAAGCGCGCGCCGGCGCCGGAGAGGCCGGCATACCACAGGGTGCAGAAAATTGGCCAAGAAATATTCTCAAGCATTTTTGGAACCTAAAGGCGTTAAACAACTTATTAGAGTACACAACATTAATATTTCTACGAGTCTAACTAATCAATAAATTTCGTTTCTTTTTCACATAGAAATTTGACACATCGATAAATGACAAATGCTACTATGATAAAAATAATAAAAGAAACAAAAAATAACAAAAAATAACATCAAAACACAATTACAGCACATAAGCAATAACCTATAGGGTTTTTAGAACACTAAAAAAATCTTCAGAAAGAGTTCGAATTTGTTTTCATTATATATATTGTATATATACATATATACATATAATATATACATATATATATACATATATACATATATACATATATATACATATATATACATATATATACATATATATACATATATACATATATACATATATATATACATATATACATATATATACATATATATACATATAATATATATATATATATATATATATATATATATATATATATTATTATCCTGGAAGAAAATGTCAAGGGACTCGAATTCACTGCATTTAATTAAAACTATTCAACATTTGTATTATGTAGTTCATCAAACTACATTTTTTGTAGATAGATGTGACAAACAATAATAAAAAAACATGAATAATTTATTATTCCGTAATCCAAAGCCATCTCTCGACTGCTCTTATTTTTAAGTTTTATTAATTAAATTCGTAGTTCTGTTAGTTAAACTGCTATTTTGTAATACACTGGTAAAGCGCATTACGAAAAGCCCTGCATGGGCACAAAACATTTTTCAACCAGGAAATTACCTTGCAAATGTCGAATGGAGTTGACCCAAACCGCTACCTGACACGCATAAAAATACAGCAAAGGACTGGGGTGTAGAAAGTCAAAACATTCTACTCACGACCTCAACAAGTCTGGGCACGAAACAAACGCATTCTCTGCACGCTCTGTGAAATGTTTATACTTTTTAATTCCAAAATCTCTGTATGAAATCGCGGTAGCTATGCGATCAAATTGTTTTCACTGCAAGACAAAAGAACAATTCGGTGCGTCTGGTTTGTAGTTGCGAAACCCAGTGACGTGATGAGGGTTGGGAAGCGTGTGCCTTTGCGCAGATCACCCTGTTTAAAATACACACGCACGTACATTCAAATCCATTCATTTAAAATGGACTAATAATTGCGATCGACATTTCACCACGTGTTTAAAGATGAAGCAATCGAAAATGGGAACATATCAGCAAAATCTGCGAAATGGCAAAAAAACAACAAAAAAAACAAAACAAAAAAGAACTAATGGTGCTACAGAATGGCGCAGACTTTCCCGTATTAGTTTTCTATTTATTTTGGTCTCGTTTAGCTATACGAACTTACTCTTAAACATACTCTTGCCTGCTGCCAATGTATCGCCGCCAAATGTAATTTTTTATACATTTTATTTTTTCTGTTTGCTAACAGAAGAACGGATTTCTTATTATAGAATCATATATAGTAGAATACATAATATCAAAATGAATATTTAGAAAATGAAGCTCGGGTAAAATTAATTAAATGTGTTTCGTGATTAATACAGTAGAAGCTGTTTACTTCAATTCCGAGTTACATATTGATTTGAATACGTATTTGCTCTGAAGGCAGCAGATTATCAGCTTAAGTTGGGATTACTTTCACGTAAGCTGTAAACGTCTTTACAAAAGTGTATTATCATCCTGTACATACAGGAGATTCCAAATTTAATTACAACCGCGGTTATCTCTAGTAGTCGAATCATAAATGACATACCACAAATTATTCCGCAGCACTAGCTCTCACCGGGCATTTCCGTAAACAGAGTGCATACTGATGATTTGATGAATGAAATGCTTTCTTATGTAAATAAAAAACTCAAATAAGACCCTCAACTCTATCACATAAAATACCTACATTAATAGCTAAGTGTTCTACAGAATTTTTAGCCTAAAAGACAATTGTAGAGATTGTTTCCAAACGGGAGCAATTTAAAAAATTGAAAATTAAAAAAGAGTTATTGATGGGATCACATACTTTTCTCGCTAGCTTTTAAGCTTGCTGCCGTACTATCAGGATGTAATTACCAACAAGCACCACATTTCCTTACAAGGAGACTTTGAAAGTAAAGTTTAATGACAAAAAAACACATTCACTATTCATTTTATGACAAAAAGCACTAAATAACTTTTACGTCTTCATTGACTTTTTAAACGAACGTAATGATACGTCCGAAGTTGAACTACCACTCTCATTGGTTGCATAATTCCATTATATTTAATGCTTAAGAACAGTAATATTTTCATTTGTTTGAGATAATGTGAGTGTGCACACTGCTTGTTTAATAATGGATTGCGATATTTCTGATAAGTATCCCTAAGCATCTGTTTTTGCTGTTAATACAGAAAGAGGAGGTCAGTAGGGAAAAGGAAGACTAATAACTAATAGAAAGAAAAGCATGTTGCGACTGTATCTAAGAAAACAGTGATAACCTGCTATCATGTTTCGTTATCGTTAAATACTAAACTCAAAGTATTAGCTAAAGGAATTTTATTATGAATTATATTATTAATTCATGTAAAATTACAGAAAAAATCGACTAAATTAAGGATTCATTGATTAGTGATTTTGAGCTCGTCAATGTTTAAGGTCATGTGAGTGTTTTTGTAGCTAGGAGGCGGGGTGGAGTCTCCCCCCCTCCCGAGTGATGTGCGAGTGCGGTCCCAGTCCTTCCATCGGTTTGCGGGACTTCCCCCAAACTTGTGTCTTCCAGCAGCGCAATACCCTTCCGCAGTCGGACCCTTTGGCAAAAAGGTAGCAAAAATTGTTCCTCCTGTAAAATATAATCAGGGCTTTTGCAAATGTATGAACTGTTCATATTCAAGAGTAAATTGTGATATCATTGATTCTACGCTCTGACATCAATCTATCAACTCAAAATGATAGAAGAGAATTATCTAGTTTTATCCCTCATAAAATAAATTAAAAGTATGAGCCATGTGCAAGACGCAGATAAAAATGTAGTATTATTGTCAGTCAAAGGGTACAACGACGAAATAATTAATTTACAAGGACATTGTTAATGCAAACAAAAATTATATAGAAAGAAACTAATCAAAGTATTGATTATTTTATGTTTAATAATACTCTACCATGCATAGAAAGTGTTCGCCTGAATAAAAACTTATGTAACGTGCTTTGTCTCATACATACAGGAAATACAATTTCATTCATTTTAAAATTTTTCTACAAGGAAATTTTGTGAAGCAAAATACACAGAGCATTTTCTTTTTCTTGAAATTTGTACATATCAAAAAAAAATCTGATGTAAAGCACCCATTTTATCTCGCTATAATCATTTAAAAATAATAAGGTAAATTTGTTCTTCAGGGGTGTGCTTAGAAAAAATAAATTTCAACTTCTTACGTTAGCCATAATCGGATCAGTCCAATCGGATTGGTTTTAGTTTCAATTTAACTAGTAATTTAGGTTTTTGGATAAAGATTCATATTCCTGACAAAAATGTGAAAGCATTTACTGGATAATTCGAAACTCTCCAACGTTTATATCTCCTGCACTTGAAATTAGTATCCATCCATTTTGAAAAATGTAAATTTGTCAATTCTTCAGCACATTTGTTTTCCATTATGAATACAGAAACTACTACAATGAACATGACAGGATATTGTGACCTCAAGCTTTTCAACAACGTCCCTGACATAACCCCCAAAGTGCTACTAGACCACGACATTTTATCTGCTGCACCGCATGCGTCATGTGTTTCACGCAACTGCCAACGGCGTTAGTTCCACGCTTCACGTGGCGTAAAGTTGAGCGTTGCAGCCAGCTAATAGCCGCGAGCGGCGCCGCTCCGCGTTTGCTTCCGGCCATTTACGAGGGCAAAGTAACTTCTCCGTTGTAAAGTGGGTGCCATGAAACAGGAGTCTAGCTAAATGGCTACGTCGAATTCATCTGTTGTCGAGAGCAGAATTCTACCGGCCGGCAGCTCTCTTATCGCTAGTATTCCATGATTTTCCGACCAATACTGTTACAGACTCGTAAAGCATTCTCAGTTGCGCAGCGAACGGTGTTAGGGCTCGCCAGGGCAGTGGAAGCCACCCAAGGAATTTAGAACTACTGCACCCCGAGCCCAAGGCGAGTCCCGTCACGTCACCGCTTGAATATAAAGAGCCGGAGTGGACAGGCTTGGTTTCAAGAGTGGTGACTTTATGAAAAATATGTCTAAGCGGACTGTGCCCGCAACGATGTAATCTTCTTGGGCATTCGTAAACTCGGCTACGAAATGGTATATCTAATGGAGACGGCGACCGGGTTTTCGACCCTTGGTACATCTTCTGGATAACAGGCATTGTTATCAGGAGGAGTTGGAACGTTGGAATTGTATTGACTGTTCATTTCTAGTGCACTTTTTGGACATAATCACCAGGCGAGTGTCGTAGCATAACCCTAAGTAACGTCATAAGCAGCGCGCGATCCTTCCTTTCGCTTCCTTGTTCTACCATCTCCCTTTACTCTTACACACGAGTGCTACATTACCAACGTGCGGAGACCAGTTGAAACCAATGAGCTTGACCCGATGGGGGCGGTGCCCCGTTTGCGGGGAGACACCTGGACAGGGAGTCCCCCGCCAACCAACGTGTTGGTCCAGACCCTTCACCGGAGGAGGACCATCGCCGCCTCCCGCATAAACCATTAATTGCGCTAGAAGGACTGATGACCATAGCAGCTGACGTGCCCGGAAACATTAATCGGCCAATCAACGGTGAGGGCGAGTCGGCGACGAGACGGGCGGGCGAAAGGCCAGCGCCGAAGCGAGCGCGCGCGGGTGCAGATCGCAGCCCAGACAGGCGGCGTCGCCGTTAAAGTCAATGGGCTGTGCAAAGCCACTCCAGGCGACGCGGCCCCTCACTACGACAAGGCCACCCCAACGCCCAAGGCCGGCGGGCGCGCTGCGGCGAGGGCCGGACGGGACGGCCCAGATCACCACGCGACGATCGGATCGTCCCGCTAGGACGCCAAATATCCGCCACAGGAATGACAAGGCACGTTTTTATGAGAAATTAATTTTAGGTGATCATTAATATGAACACGCTAAAATTAAGATTTCCAGTACGATACAATACAATTTACCCTCTTTATATAACGCAACAAAGAAATACGACGATTTCTTACTGCCATTTTTAAGAAACAACGGTAACGAACAAACCTTGTACTTGTTCTATTCCTTTTTAGTAAATTATCTGGCAGTTCTCTTTCGAAGAGATGTAATCCAAAAAATAGTTGTTCGGAGGTTATGATACAAGGGACACAGCAGGTCCAAGAGCAACCCAAACACTGCACACTGCAACACGCGTTATCTTCGTGCATTACTCCGAAATGATGGGTCGTAAGGCCTTAAAATCCGATTTTCTTGTCAGCACTGGAAAACGAGTTATGCTTCGTATGCCTTAATCTACTAAATGAAACCTTTTTTCGACATTCTATTACATTTTTGAAGAGCACTCTCCTTAGCACATATAGGTACATACATTCCACCTTCCATTCCAATCTTCAACGGTTTTCACTTCTCAAAACGAAAATTCACAAGGATATGAAAAACCGTAAGGGTCCAACTACAAGTGCATGTAGTTACCTATTAGTTATGTATGTATTATGTGTATATTATATTTTTTGGACAGTATTGAGAGGCCATTTCATTACATTAAAATTAAACATATTTTTACATCCACTAATTGATTTACATATTTTTTAAAATTTGCATTGTATAAGCATTGCATAGATTTTTACCTAAATTTTTTAAAGCGTTTTCAGTTTTAAAGAAATAACAATATAATTAATTATCATTTGGTTTTGAAGATACAACACGGCAGAGATTTTAAATGTCATTTCAAATGTACATTTCCTCCAAATTGACATATTTTGTTTCACTTGATTTAGTTTTTTTCATTACAAAATTATTACGTAAAAATGATTAAAATAATTTTAACGTGTGCTAAATGTTCAAAGAAAAAGAGGACACCACCAGTTGATGAGAAAAATGCATTTCTGTTTATAAAAATAAAAGGGAATTTGAACCAAAACACTATAAACATTCACGAATAAATGTTTTCCTACTCGTTTCACATGATACAACAAAGTATAGATCTGGATTAGAATGTGTCTCTTTTCTCAGCTTCATACCACATTTCAAAGCATTCGTTACAATCTTACCAGCTAAATTAGTTGTAAAAGGCACCAAGGTATCGCTAGTGTAGCCACAAGGAGAAGATCAGAACTTAAGAAAGATAAAGCCGAGGTAATTAGAGCTTAATATCTATCCAGCTCTTGGTAATGAGAGTTTCAACTAACGGATTAATGTCACGCTACTCTCAGGATCGCTAGCAACTAGAGGTGAAGTGGAGAAGCAAAGACTGGTGAATCATGGGGAGTTCACTCATTTCGGAGCAACTAATTAGTATGGTGTTCATTCTGGAGTCGAGAATGACAGAGTTCCCCAAGCCCTTTACTCATCGTAGTACTAATGATGTCGTGATGTCGCAATCCCCTACGCCAGTAAACTTGCCTGGCTACATCGTTTTATGAGCCTGCCGTGAGGCGGTCGTAAAATATACAGGTTGCGCCATTTTGTTGTGACACATTATTTTCCTAGGGCATTTTCTGAAAAAAAAATGGGACAGAAAATTTGCAATATTCTGTATAAGAGGGAATGTCCGCAGTAATGTTTTTGTCTTCTCCTTGAGGTGCATTGTTTACAAAAATTAGAGCCACAACTTATTCAAAAGAAGCGTCGGAGAGCAGAAGGAACATCAAAAGTATGTCTGTGATCATAGTTTCTCAAGAGATAATAAATAATTTAAAATTCCATCAGAGGGTACAAACTGAGATCAACACTATTATTATTATTATTATTATTATTATTATTATTATTATTATTATTATTATTATTATTATTAAAAATAATAGAGCAATTATTCTGAAAATTTCAATATTAATGGGATAATCATTTAGAGGATGCTATCGTACATGAAATTTATTTTTATTCGGTGTCTTTTGGTGATATTAGTACAGACAAACAACTAGATTTTAGAAAAAAATCAAATTGTGTAAAATATTATCGGATCCGAAGAAAAAAATTCTCACTTGTCATTTCTTTTTTTATTAAGTCATTTAATTAGACTATGTGCTTTGCCTTTCGAAAGTCTCTGCAAAATTACCTTATGCTATGCGGAATTTTGAATGTTGTTCTTCAGATATTTGAAGCTTTTGATAGTTCCAAATGAACAGAAAAATTAGGTAGCAATAAAGGAAAATGTCAGTCTAGAACCTACTAATTGAAATATGACCGAAAGTCTTCAATTACGAGAACCAATATGTGCCTAACCGACCCGGGATTCTTTATTAACGTAGAAGAGGATTGGAATATTGGGATCAATAACAATTTCCAAAATACGAAAGTACCTAATGAATCCGAATGAGCAATTACACATTTCGCAAAAGGAGAAGCCTGAGAGGGCATCATCAAAGCTGCTTACAAGACCCGTTCCGCATAGCGATCTCCAAGACGAACCGAATCTTAGCGAGAGAAATGGGGGGCGTGGGAGGGGGAAGGGGGGGTGACCCGGGCAAACACGAAAAGGCGGAGCGGACGGAAGGGAAGCTCCAAGACCCAACTGCGCTAATTACGCGCTCATTGGCGGAGAGGTCAAGGAGGCACTCGGGGCGCTAATGAGGCACACGCGCTGACGACAGCCGACTGGGCGCTGCCGCGACCTCCGCCCCCCCCCCCCGTCCCGCACCGCTTCCTCTCTGGCCTTCCTCGCAAGGCGCCGGCAGCCCTCTCGCTTCTCTTTTGCGCGTTGAGCCCAATCAATGCGCAGGTTCGGTGGTAGGACTAACTAATCAAACGCTCTCTGAAGTACAAAACCACGTCTACCCTTTGGTTACACACTCACCAACTTACTCTTGTGCTGAACTGCAACTTCTCTCTTAATATCTCCTTGCTTGACTAAACCTCCACATATCCGCACAACAAATTACTACGTGTAGCATCGCGAGGACGTTCACCATCTTTGTATTCCATTAAAAATCACTACTCGTACAATTTAGAGCGGTAAAAACAATAAATTGTCCGGTAATTCACAACTATGATTTCCTTTTGTGTTCTTTTCTATGATACAGATACTTTTCTCACTAATACAGAAAAAGTAAGATTATTCAAAGTTCAACAATTACAAATATTTATCATGAAATAATATTGAAAGCATCAGTTAGAAACAGACACTTAATTCACACAAGAATATGTTTCGTACTGTCAAAATTTTCGGAACATGAAAAGGAAGAGAAAACTTAGTACGAATTTATGACACACTCACTTGGAATCGATAATTTATCGCGTTCGCCGTCCGACGTTATGTGAATATAACTAATTGGAACAAATTACAAGTTAGTCCTTCCTTACACGCACCTATTATATATTCTGCCTCACTCTCAGTCCTGCTTCGACAAGCATCCACACGGCTCCATGTGTTGTATTACAATGCACATGCACCGCATTGGCAATGTTTTTTCTTCGCTACTTCCAAAATATTGTCTGATCTATTTGACAATTTTCATTTCCGTTCAGTTCAACGAAGTCAGAGGACATGGACACTTCCAGAGCAGAAATGCATACCGAACGTTCACGTCCTTGAATAAAGCAGTTTTAAAAGAATAAAATATATCTGAAATTAGGATTTACTTGAATTTAATGAATTTTATCAAACTTCGAAAATTCATATACGTATTGTTGGCTCTAGTTTCAAGCTAGTCACACTGGTCGCGCTGCTAATACTCCTCTGCAGCAACACTTTTTAAGCTCCATCCGGCATTTGCAAATCACATTAGGTAAATACATTATTCTTCCAGTGACAGACTTTCCATGAAACGTTCTCCCTTTAAAATGTCTACTATGTGTGCCTATTACTTAGTGCAAAACTTTGTTTCTTAGCATAGCGTTCATACTTCATTTTGAAGTATCACATCAGCAATATCTGAAAATTCTCGTTGTTATTTGCATTCTTATCTGAGAGGCGTTTGAACACGTATTTTATTACGCTCTACTTTGGCCGACTTAGCTTTTCTCTAACGAGTGTGTTCCTAATTACCCGTCCTTACGACACATTTTGCTAATAGTTGTCTCCGTTGCCACAGGTCGCGTTCCAATTCGTTGGCTATGACTACAGACCACACGCTCTGTTGCACCGCGTGTGTTTGCAATAAATGATTCGCTGCCCTGCTCTTCAAAATATTCGAACTTCTGTCGAGTGGAAAACGCAGTATCATTTTAATATTGTGTTCACTCAAAAGTAATTTTGTAAATATCTCGCTCTTTGTAACGAGTGATGCAGAAATTTGTCGGAGTGGCATGGAAAAAACATTTTAATCAAACTCATTGTTTTTATTTTACCAGTTTAATAAAGTATACGCTTTATCCACACGTCCATTGCTTTGGACATTTTGCCCACTTGCAGCAGCGTAGATTGCTCACTTACGCGCACGCATAAATGTGAATTCGAAAACAACAGCCTCACATATAAACTTTAGCAATACAATTATTGTAACCCTTTCAAACTTTGATTTATTAACAGATGCATCCACAAAAGACATCAGCTTTCAAAAATTTAGTCTTCTTATTTTTTTTTAGAAATAATGTTTTAAGATCTCTTCCCAAACAAGTTGTCAGAAGGCGTAGTATACGGCATAGGAGTGCCGTGAACGAACATTGCAAAAAAATAATATGAACATTCGATATGAATATTGCAATTCTAGTAAATAAAAATGGCCGGCAGAATAAAAAGTATCGTGTTAAAACCGGCGAGCCTCATTATGATGGAAAAATGATTAATTAAAAACCTCTAGACTCACAAATGAACACGGATTTGTCACATTTCTCCAAAGAGAGGATATCCTCACATACAGTTGTTCACCAACGAGCAGTAACGAGGAAGCTTAAATTAATATTCCACACTCGTTTGTTTTACTTGCAGGCGAACTTTTCCAATGCAGAACAATAGAGCTCGTTTTGTAGACGATTCATTGGATTTGCCAGCATTCGCTCAGTGTTTTGCACTCCACGCATCCAACCACCTGCACGTATTCACCAAGCTCTTCCTTCGAATCTCATTTGGCCTCGCGGTCCGCACCACTCGGGATGGTCGTCTCTGCTGCGTCCCCATCCCGCACCCCCCCTCCCTCCCAAGCACTCCCTGTTTTTGTCCTGACTCGTTTCTCTTCTCCGGCACTCAGCATCTCACAGCTCCTGGGCATCACGTAGGATAATACAATTCGACCTCTCCTAGCGCTGCAATTAACTTCTCCAACTTCTACTGAGTATTATAAAATATCTGCAGGAATATGAAGCAGTTATGTATATGAATTAATGTTGAGAAATATTCTCCGTTTCTGTAAATTTTATATATTTAGTTTTGAGAACAGCAGAAACAACAATCTCTTTGTCATATTTATATTTGTTGACATATTCTCAGCACTGAAATGCTGCTATTTTGTGTTTTCCCCTCACATCGCAGTTCACGTCCATTCGATATTTTCACAGCACTGCGACTTTTTCAGAAACATTCCTAACATTTTCACTTTCCCATTATTCACCCTGCGCTCCACTTACACCTTAATAGTTCTACCCGTCTCTCTCCCACACATTTTACTATCTTCTGTGTTTTGAATGTGTTCATTGGTGTCTCTGCACGTGTTAACCCCACCTCCCAACCAGTTCACCCGCTCGTCGTCTTCCACTCGATTCTCGCCTCCCACCCCGTCGCTTCGTCCTTGGTAATCCCGCCA
>BOPP01000250.1:317507-338922 GCA_017312745.1 Gryllus bimaculatus
ACCCCCGGCCCTCATGCGCGCCACCGCACACTGGGGCGATGTCGCGACCGGAAATAGGACAAGAGGTGCACATTAAACAAAGGGTTAAATCTTTTACCATGAAACGCGCGACTCTTTACAGATAGCATGAAGTAATAAATACTCAGAGATTACACTTGTCATTGAATAGATAGCGATAAAAAGTGTGCAATTATCTTCCGAGTCATTTTCAGCTTTTGAAAACAAGGTGTAAAGTGCATGAAACAATGCGAAAGGGACCTTACATGAAACAGTCAAAATTTGTTGCAGGTATGCAAGTAAAAGATAACTGACGACTGAACAAGAGAAACGATTGTACAACGCAGGATTATTGTATTTTAAAACAGAAATACATGCAGAAAAGATTACTAGACTCAATTTACTCACTAAAAAACAGCTAGCTCAGAGCTAGCAACAGCGAAAAATAGCTAGCAACAGAGTGATCCATTTTCAATATCAAAGCAATATCATCAATAGGTGTAATTTTAAGGAGAGAAGATCCGATTAATGAGCTTAAAATCATTTTGAATATGTGAAGTGTGAATCGGTCACAATAAGTACAATGCACTGCTGCATTTAACATTCGAAATCGTCTCATAATGAAAATAAACAACAAAAACAGAAACAGGCGTTGGGAACTAAGGCTTTTCATTATCTTTTTAAATTATTTTTTAACGTGAGCTTTATATGTTGTAAGCGTGTTGACCTGCTTTCTTGGAGATGACGGACGATACGCGATGCGCTCTTCTGATGTCCCAGCAGCCCACTGTGTGCGCTCCCATCCGCCGGCGGTCCTCCGCCCTCGACGCGAAGCGACGCGACGCGACAGGCGACACAATCGGATTCCGAGGAAAGCGGGGCAGCGGCGCGGCGCCTCGCCGGCGAGTTTTGTTATTTAAACCGCGGAATACGGCTAAACAAGAGTTCCCCGACACGCAATGCGCCGTTCCGCCGCGCTTCGCCCCGCTTCGCCACGCTTCGCCCCGCTTGTCCTCGCCCCGCGCGCGCCCCGTCGCTCCCGGTCGCCGTCTAAGCCCCGCCCCGCCCCGCCCCCCCACGAAGCGATGCAAGCGCCGCCGCCGGCAGATTTTGCAAGCAACGCCGCGCCGCGGCCGCCCGGAAGGATCCGGTGGCACAAACGGGCGCGACGCAGCCACTCGCTGGCGACGTTACCCGGGAAGCGGGCGCAAAGGGTCAGATTTCCCGACCACTGAGCACGGCTATTTGAACCGAAAAACCTCACGTAAACCAACATTTATATTGGGCAAAAAATATTGAAATACTACGGGCATTTTTTTAAGGAAATCTTTCTACCGTGACAAATAGTCTGAGGAACCACAAAGCATCGTTGCCATCACTGTGATTGTTCCTCAATGCGATCACATTGAGATGTTTTGAACAAAATAGAAAGGATCAGTGCCTTGAATTTTGTCTTCACGTGATTCCACGCGTCCGCCAATAAATTTTCAAACTACCCAAGGCAATTTAATTTCTTAAAGTATTATGGAGAACTTAAGATAAAACCATGTTATTAAACCGTTATAAAACCAACCAAAATTATTCAATTTTACTTCAATTGCTCAAAAATATCGACCGAATTGAAATGATTATAATGCAAATGTACCACTGTTGTTACGTTACAAAGAATTATCTTTTAAAATGAATCACAGACATAATCCGTTCAAAGTACATATACTTTTTTCGCATTGGTTGAAACGTATGCCGATCACGATGAAATAGCATTGAAGCGCATCGGTGCTATACAAAGGACAATTTTGTTGGTTTCATCGCCTTTTTGTGGCGGCCAAGATACAACTATCGGAAAGTTACTTTTCATTGTTCGACGAAGATCCTATTCGACGCCTCGGAGGCAGCGTTGTATTGAAGAAACTCCCGACGGCCACTTTGGAAGTTCGCTGGTGGGACGGCCGAGCGCCGCCCCCGCGCATTCGGTCGCCGTTCGCCTCCCCGCGCGCCCCGGATGAAGACATCGCTCACGCTCCGCCCACGCGCCGCCCGCCTCCTGCCCTCTGCCCCGCGGCCGCTCTGACCGCTGGCCCGCCCGCCCACGCGCGCCTCCTCTGGCCGTACGCTGGATCTCGCGTGCATGGCGGTGCGCCCTCCAGCACACTAACTCCCCCGCCCGCATTTTCCCTCGCACCCACTCGATCCCATCTTCCACCTGCTCGCCTCACCGTCTGTTAGCAGTTCTCTCATTTACACAAGACACGCCGCTCATCACTCCCACTAGCTCACCTACTTGCCCTCAGGTCGCACCGAACGGCTATTCCCCGTTCTCAAGCCCTCTCTCTCGCTCTATGTCCCTCTCTCTCGCTCTATGTCCCTCTCTCTCGCTCTATGTCCCTCTCTCGCTCCATCTCCCTCTCCCTCTCTCTCACTCACTCCATCTCCCTCTCTCGCTCCATCTCCCTCTCTCGCTCCATCTCCCTCTCCCTCTCTCGCCCACCCCGCCCACATCCTCCATTACCACCCCATCCTCTTCTTTGTTGGTCCGCCCACCAGCTCCCCCCCCTGCGCGACGGCTAGCCCGTCCGGTCTCTCCTTTCCCCGCAGCGCCCGCAAGCAACTCCCCGCACCGCAATCGATGAGCGCACAGGAACTCAACTGCGCCGAGATCGCAGCACAAACGGGCCCGCGTGTTCCATTCGGCTTTATCCCGAGCGCAATGGTCAGCAATCCGTCACGACGATTTGGGGCAACGAAGGCTCTGAATCTTCCTCAACCGAATTAAAGTCAAGAGCGGTTTAGGAGGAGGAGGAGGAGGAGGACTGCAACATAAATGTGTGGATGCAATACGACTCTTTTACGCGAACCCTGTGCGTGTAAAAATATATCCTAGCTACATCGTGGAAATGTTGTTGGGAGCAGGCCCTCAAATATTATAATGTTGGAAATATAATGTCAACCAACATCACGCAGAATTATGTATTTTATTTCCGGAACTACAATTTGGATTCCAAGTCGTGATCAAGAATTGCAACCTCTGCGCGATCGAATCGTTGCGCAAGAGCTGAGGCGGAGGGGAGGGAGAGGTGGAAGGAGGTTCGACACGCGACTGCACTTGGTCCGGTCCCCAAGCGGGAGGAGGTGAAGTGCGGGGGAGGGCAAGAGCCATTTCGCCGAGCGCGAAGGCGGGGAAGGCAAGGTGGCGAGGCGTGGCGAGGCAAATGCCCCGCGCCTTATGAGCGCCCCTCGGCGTTCGCTGCCCCTGCGCGACCCCTCTCCGCCTCACTGCTTCTCATTGCTTCCTGGCGTCTTGCGATTAGCCGAGCCACGGCCGCGCCTATCACACTACCCTTCTGTGCTCTCCCTCGTCCTGGGTGGTGCAGCCAGGACGTGGCTTGTCCTAACTTCTTCTGTTCTCGCTTGTCCGATATAACAATGTATTCCGGCCTGAGAAACGTACTTATACATCTTTAATAATGTTTCACTTTCGTTCGTGCAACCTACAAATTCGTCATCTGAAAAATGTGAATCATACTCAGTTTACAATATTCATTTTCAATAGTTTCTTAAATACCTATTCTAGTATATTCTTTATTAAACAATTCTTCCATTACACGTGGTATTTCTACTTTGTCCCGCATGACAACACGTAAACAGTTACAGTTCTCTGCTCTCAGTTCCCTGTTTCATATATTGATTGCAATAATGAACAAGCCCTGTGAGCTTTAGATAGACTACGTATGATATAAAAAATTTTGTAATATCGTTTATATAAAAATACCACTTTGAGGGAACATGCTATGCTATATTTTAATCTTCAACGGACAATAGTATTCGATTACCTTTGAAAGCAATTACTCTAGCGGTACTATTTTTTTGCGCGATCTATGATTGTATACAATTTTGTTTTTATATAATACACTATAATTATTCGACAAATTAAATGGAAGTAGTCTTATGCATTAAAAATATGAAAATTTATTTATACAAGTATAATAGAAACGTTCGAGACATTTACTTTCAGCCACCCAAACTAGCCCATAAAAATCGGCCAACAAAGGTAGTGGTTTCACTTGATACATAACTTTCTTAAGTATTGTATTGACTTTCATTTGTTACACCACTTGCTAAACTATAACAATTGCCGGATCCAACATGTAACGAATAAGAACAGTAAAATAAAACCATCAAAATTACTGGAATTCTCTTTTGTCACAATTTTAATGTTGTTTTCTCTTTCCAATGTTTTGAAAAATATCTGCGTTGATCTCAAAATTTATCACACCAATTTTTTAAAACTATTCTCGGTTCTTCCTCTGCCGCCTACTCTCCTCTCGAGTTATTTATTTCCGCGTGGTATTCCGTGTCCCTTCACCTCTGGACTTTCTCTTCGTGTTGTCCTTCGCTCCTCCTTTCTCGGCTGCGGTGCCCTGCCGACGCACCAGCTGCACACGCGACGCACAAAACCCGCTTGGCGCGACCCGCTTCAAAAGGCAGCGCACGCGCCGCCCCGCTTTAGCCCCGCGCCAGAAGACAATGACGACGAGCGCGCCCAGGGTTGTGTACCCTCGCAAGTGCAACGCCTCTCGCGTCTGTCAGCAAGAACATCAAAAGAAAAGTCTCAGATGAGATCTTATCTCCGACTTTCGAGCATTTCGCCAAAGATGTGTGTTCTTCCATCACTTTGATCTTGGGGATGTATTTGGCTACAGACACTGCATACAAAAAACTGAAAAAGTATTATTACTATTATTATTATTATTATATTGCTATTTTATTTATTTATTTAATAGGTAATTATTACAGACAAAATTAGTTTACTTGATCCTATGTGGCTAGGCCGAAGGCCTTTAAGCCATTACAATACCTACATCCTTCGCGTTCTAATCTTTCGAATTCTGGTATTCACCCAAATGGTCTCTCCATCGCATCAAAGCCGCGGAAAAGAGACCATAAGGTACGGCTCAGGAAAAAAACCCTGAAGGGGGAAAAACCTGCCGTCAGAAGCCGAGTACATTCTAATCTATCCGACGTTTATTTTAGCTATATTATTTTCTGGCGCGGGCGTCCCGCCGTCTCCTTCCAGTGCATGGCCTCCTCAGCACCTGAAATCAAACAGCGCCACAGAAGATCGTCCGCACCAACGCCTCTGCCCTTATATTTTCGATCCCCCCTTACCTTCCCCCTAATGTGCTTATTACTATGCCAGTTTATTTTATTTATTATATTAACATTTTATTACCAATTGACTACGACTTATGACTTATTTCTGTTTACTGACTGTTTACATAACTTAACATAAAATTACGTACTTATTGTTAGCTTATTGACTTATTTATTTCTCTCCAGTCTAGGCTCCGCTCAAGCAAACAGTGCTGTTTTCCCACTCCCTAATTTCAGTTTCCCTAATGGTCCGGACCTTTCCTAAAAATGTTCCTAATTCTTTCATAAATTTAGATCTTTTGTCACCTAAAATGTTTTGGGCGAGCGTTACGTTCCTGTTTCGAAAGTAGTAATTTCCCATTCCATCCATTTTTTTCTCCATGTTTCGGTTGCACAGCAAATTAAGAGTATGTGGATCCAGTCTTCCCTATCACCGCAAAGCACACAAGATGCCATTACCACTTGCGTCCTTTAGTCTACGCTGCATCCATCCCCCAACCCTGAACCACGCGTATCCCCTCTAGCGTCCTTTCCGAGAGTATGACGTAACCTTCGCAACCCATAACGGACTCGCATGAATTTGAGCTACTAGCGAACGTTTTTCAGCCGTTGCTGCCAGATCTCTTGCCTTTAATATCCGCAAGTCTATCGGAACTCAGCCTTTCTATCTCACGGGTTCCCTATCTCCCACCATATCCGAGGAGACGTCTCCCAACCCTGCGCGGTCAAGTAGCCGTTTAACTTTGTACGCCCAGTAGCGATGGTCGCTTCCCTGCATTGCACTCTAAAGCACCTATGTATGAGTGTGTCAGCCTGTTTCATCTGCTAATTTTATCCAAAGTTTTAATAGATTTCATTTTAAAATCTCTCCAAATTCCTATACTTCCGAACCTCTCTTAAGACTCCGGCATTTGCTGCGCATCTAGAAACTCCTAGAATTAATTTGAAATAATCTGTTTCGATACTTTCTAGTCGATCTATCCTATCCACTCCCCAGATTTCTGCCCCATAGTTCTAAGCTGGGAGAACTAACGATTTGAACATTGTATCGCATACTTTTACCGGCAATTCCGGAACCCTGCGCACTGCGCAAACGATTTCTTTAAGCGCAATCTTCCTTGCTGTGAGCCGTCAGTATGTGATTATTCCATCCCCCATTCATGGAAAATTTGCACCAAGAATAGGTGAATGTTTTGACGCGGTCAATTTCTTCCCTAGCGTAAGTACCATTTCTCTTTGCTACCCAGATACCCATTTTTGAAGACTACTACTTTCGTTTTTTGAATGTTTACTTTTAGTCCCCATGTCTCACTATACGTTCTAGAATATTTAAACTCTTTGTAAGCCCTCAATCGTCTCCGAACATAAGACTAAATCATCAGCATATAGTAGTCCGGGAATTTTCCGGGAATTTTCAAGCCCATTTATTATATTATTATTATATTATTATTATTATTATTATTATTATTATTATTATTCGTTGTGATTTTCAAATCAATTTCTATTTTGTTAAATTTCGATAATTGGATGTTAAAGAAATGTTAACCATATTTTAGTGCAGAAAACAAGCAGGTTAAGGGGATGTTTTCAGAAGCAGTGATACACACAAACCTTTTCAAATCCATATAAATTGAACATATCATAAATAAAACTAGTAGTACTACATAATTATACAGTCTTTCTCGCACTAATTAGTTTTCTATTCCCCTCAGTATAGGATTGCTAGAATCTAAAGAATACACACGAAATTGCGTTTATGTCATTATTCAGTACATTTAGGATTCTCCTTAAAAACATTTCAAGAAAAAATTTGCAGCTATTTTCAAGAAAATCTAACTTTCAAAATTGCCTATATTTCATGGCAAACATAATTCGAAAACAATTCATGCTTTGAAAAATATTTATATGTCCCAATATAAAGATCCAATTGTTTTAACGTATTGAAGGAAGAAATGTACCGCATATAAGAACAAAAATGATCCACTTTTACGACATGAAGAATTTACATTACAAATTGTTCTGCCAAAATGTTGCCTAAAAAAGAAAAAATACATCTTTCTCCACACCATGTATGTGGTATGCGAGAAAGTAAGAATTAAACATTTTCAAAAAATATTTTGTCCATAATTACTGATACTTTGTTTTTGGATTTTAACGTAAATTCAAAACCTGTAACGGCTGGTTCTCAACCAGGAGGGGCTGTCGGGGTTTATTCGGGGGCAGACAATCAGCTCGAATCCGCCCGAGTGGCCGTCAGCAATGATTCCAGGACCGACAACTACTACGGTCATTTGTCTCGGAAATGCTGTGGATGTTGTAGTACACGAAATGGCGGTGTTCCACCCACCCGTTTCCTCCCACCACACCAACTCCCCGGCCGGGAGAAGCTCTAGATTCCGTCTCCCACATGTATAGAGATGTAGTCTCTAGTGTATGTGTGTGTGTGTTTGTATGTGTGTGTGAGAGAGAGAGTGAGAGAGAAAGAGAGAAAGGATAAGCATGAGGGGGGGGAAAGGTTGCACGCTGTTTTTATACCGTTTGTTTAGGTACTGCTCCGGCATTCGCTGATATTGATCATAGAAAGCACGAAAACCACCGATCAGAGCAGCCGTCTCCTACAATCCTGCAGACAGCTGCTGACCCATCTAAATAGCTAGTGTCGAAAACCCGCCACCATCCGGACTCGCACTCGACGTTGACCCAGTTAACGACGTTGCGGAGACAACACACGTCGCCGCCGAGCCACCAAAGGCGGCGGCGCCCTAATGACGAGGGTTGGCGACGAGGCCGCGCGCGGGGCGTCGTAAAATGATGACGTCGGCCCGGGCCCAAGGGGGGCCAAGGGGGGCCTAGGGGGCCCAAGGGGGCCGCGCCGCCGAGGCGACGACGACGGGCGACGGGCGGGGGAAAGGTGAAGGCCGAGGCCCGGCTCAGAGGAGGACGGAGGCGCCGGTGGCGGTGAGAAGGGACACCAGGTACGGAAATCAAAAAAGTGAACTTTACGGGCCGAAAAGAGGATCAAATAATCGCGGAATGAAGAAGAACAGCATACTTGAGTTTCAAAATTAAATTCAAATCTAAATTTGCATCAAAAATGTTAATATGCGACATGAGACTCGTATGCAACGTGGAGAGGAATTAGCACTTGCATCACCGCCACTTTATTCAGTCTTCTCATAGGTTCAGATACATATATACCTCTCAAAATGAAATTCTTTGAAATGCAATTTTCGAGATTCAAAACTTGTATTTCTTTTCGTACAGTTCATTGGAGCAAATATCCAGATACTTTATAAAATAGACGACACAATGAACCAAAATTTCATCTCAGAAATTGCTACATTGCTATAGAATCATGAGAATAGCATTGCTGTCTGCAAAGAAACGATTACTACGAGTACACTGTAAATAACAAGATCGATCGCAAAACTACACGAGTCCTGCAGATTCACTGGGAACAAGAAGGTGCTGCCCGGCGAGGAGGAAGCGGATCAGAGTGGGGATGAACTGCCTCATGGAACGAATCCACCAGCAAGTGGAATCAAAGCTAAATCTTATTTTTAAGCTAATCAGGAAGAATGACAATTTAACGAGCTTTCTTTCTTGAGCAGTAAAATTATGTTAACCAGAAAACCTGCAATTTATTTCTCTGCGATATGTTCATAGAGACAGAACGACCAATCAAAAATTACCAAAAGGAACAAACTTCCACCTGCGTAAATACAATACTCCGAGAAATACTATTAAAACAATTGCAAAAAGGATGGATTCGGGAAATTATCTTGACATTTTTCACATATAACTTTAATTATGCCCTTCCTCGAGGTCACTATCACTGGCGGCGGCCATTTTGATTTGCTGAAAACTAGCAGTTTGAAGATAGAGTAGCCACACGGTGCTAGTCTCAGCCATGATGCCATAATAATATTCATTCTGAGCAGCGAGCAATGATTCATTTTGATACAGGGAAGCTACATACGGGAAAATCCCTTGACGCCTAGGAATGGATGCCGGCGAACAGATGTGAAAGGAACTCCGTAGGGGCTCCGAAGACGGAGCCATGTTGAAAGATTAATGGATCCCGAATTCTGGAAAACTGTTTTCATGGAGCGCAGCGGACTTATCTAGAATGCTTGAAAGAGAAGGGGCAACCCGATCCCCTACAATTCCATGGACGGGCAGTTCAGGGCATGGAATACATGGAAAGGGGCTGCCATTGTAGTGGATGCTGTGCGCGGAGGTCTTAAAATTGACTCTGCAATTGCGTTCGTTTTCATCACTATCTTCTGTGTTTGGGCGAGTGAAACAAATATAAAAAATATAAAATGAAGAACCAAATCATAAGCTGTAAATGGAATGTTTAAGTGCATGCTTTCTTTGCCAGTTCTTTAACAATTCAAGTTTTCACACGTAACACATTCAACATTAACAATTATTTACTGATAAAGAAACAACACAGATATTCCCTCTCAAAAATATTTCGTTCTAGAGAGTGAAAAAATGAGTCAAACGATATTCCAGCGTCTCAGGAGCACCCAAGAAACGAGAGGCCTAAGGGAGAGGAAACCACAAAGAACCCTTATTTAAAAGAAAAGGTCCGCCTCCACTCCAATGTATGAACATACTTCATCTCTCCCTGCATCAGAAATAACTTATAGCAGGTAATTTGATTTAGAAGTAAACACAGTTTTATATGTTTAGAATTGAAAGCAATTTGGGGTCCCGAAAAAGCCGAAGCGTGGAAAGAATGCCCATCTGCCCCCTCCCCTAGCCCCCGTTCCGGGCGCGTGTGGAAAGAGCGTCAGCGCCACCCGCCGGGGCCGGGACGAAGAGGCTGAGGTAAGGGACTGCGATGGAGCGAGGCGAAGTGAGGACGGCGCGGGCGAGACTCGCCCCGGCCACTTCAGGCGCGACGCGCGGCGAGGGCCGTCCTCACTACGGAGGGACAACAAGGGATGGGCGCGCCAGCAGGTTTACACGCGAATCGAATGGGTCTGGGCGGTCGGAATCTTCTTCATCTGACACATTGTGCTCATAATAATAATAATAATAATAATAATAATAATAATAATAATAATAATAATAATAATAATATATTGTTATTATTAATATTTACACCACATAACAATAAAAGTATGTTCCCAACGTTCATTGTGCTTGGATAAGAAAAGTTGTAACTTGCATTTTTCGACAAGATAAAACATTTTTATTACTATGACAGTACTGATACGTGCTGTAAGAAAAGCGAGTTATCAGGAATCAATGCCTCGGCCAAAAGTTCACTACATGAAAATTCGATTTAGTAATTACAGATAAGATGTTCGAATATATTTCAGTTGATGTTTTTCATGTTTTCAAATCAATATAAGATGGAGTCGTTTAATTGGCTTAAGTTGTTTCTTCGCATTAAAATATTCATTTTTATTAGTGTTGTTTTAATTCACGAAATAATGTAATATTTAACGTGACTCCACAACTACTCATCCCATCAATCATGCAGAAACACTCATTCTACTGACGTTTGCGGGTAATAAGCAGCAAATATTAAGAGTTCTGAAAGAGCATATTTGAAAAGAGAAGTTTCATTGCTCCTCGTCGCATTACGGTAGCTGTAGCTGTATATTAAAAAATGACGCACTGAGAATGGGAATAAAGTGTTAACATTAGGAATGAGAAATTGCGGATTAAAACAAGCAAATATTTGCATTTTTCAGTCAAATATCCAAACTGTTTCATTGTTTTTGTGTTATTCCAGAGTTTCTGAGTGTTAACACTTCTGACATTGCCACAGGCTGGTTACTTTTTGGTCAATTTCTGCATGTATTCCAAATTAGAAATGGAAGTTATGTTCAACGTAAACGTTCTGAAATGTATTGTCGTTCCCGAAGACAGATCCTGCCAATGTATACACAACTATTTTATGACCTGCGATTGTTCATATTATATTTTGCATATTGAAATATATAAAACAGGAACAACATATACAGATGATACAACCGTGATGTCGCGTACATTTCTGATTAATATCAACGCAATATTAATAGCTACATGAGTAATAAGTAAATAGCAGAAGTCTTTTACTGAGCGACTGAGCTTTCCAAGAACTTCGGCTTCAGCGCATCGCATTTGATGGGGGAAGTGTGAGAACGAGAAGGTAGGGAGCGCCGGCAGCGAAAGAGGAAATGGTCGCTGGCGGCGGTGTCGCTGGTACGGTAAGAGAGTGGTGAGGACAGCGAAGGAAGTCAGTGCAAAGGGAGCGGCGAGGGCGGCGAGTGCGGCGAGTGCGGCGAGTGCGGCGAGTGCGGCGAGTGCGGCGAGGGCGGCGAGGGCGGCGAGCGGTGGCGGCGAGGGGGCGGCGAGGTGGCGCGAGGGCGGCGAGGGCGCGAGGGCGGCGAGTGCGGCGAGGGGCGGCGAGGGCGGCGAGGGCGGCGAGGGCGGCGAGGGCGGCGAGGGCGGCGGCGAGGGCGGCGAGGGCGGCCTGGGAGGCGGCGGCGTTGGCACCGGCGCCGGGCCGGCGGCAAAAGCATGTCGCTGATGGAGGGACCGTGTTCGATGGACGCAGAGCCCCGTGTTCCAGAAGCGTCCTCCGCGCCCCGCAGGCGCCCTCGCCCCGTCGCTCTTTAATGATCGTCCTCTCGGTCGCGCCGCGGCCGGCGCCGTCGGTGGACCTGTCCGCGCCTGCCAAAGCTCCCTATCGTCCGGCATCCCTGCTCACGCGGGCTTGCCCATGACGCCGACATTTCCAATATCCTCTCTGCGTTTCCATGCACTTACGTTCAATCCCACGAATTCCTTTTATTCATTCACTTCTGAACTTTTCCACTAGGTGAACTTTTGACTGCGATAATTCATTTTACGCGTCTCAACCTATATTCCGAATCTCAGTACATAACGATGGTTCTTTTACCTATACATTCGTTCCCCTGTGCCCTTCCCAGCCCCTCCATCCATACTTAGCAATCAATAACCTGGCCTTCACCTCGTCCCATTCAGCCCCAGTCGGATTCACCGCGCCCATGCTGTCCATTCCGCCAGTCCGCTGCCTACCGTGTCCGGCGGCCTCAGGCCTGCCAGGCGCTCTGGCCCGCCCCCAGCCCCGCCTCCGCCCCGCTGCCGCCCCGGCGAATCGATGGACGCGGAAAACAGGGCCGATAGGCTGCCGCCACCGCCGCCGCGCTCACGAGGTTGGAGCATTCGCCCCCATTGCGAAACGTTTTATAATAAAGCGCTCCCTCACGTGGCGCCTCGCGACACCGCCAATCTGAATGGAGTGGTTTGTGTCGGGCACGATCGCATAATGGAGGTTCGACCTAGTAATTCAATAAACGAAGTGCTGCTTGCATAAGGAAGACAAATGAAAAGGCTTAGGAGGAGTGAAGAAATATACAACACGATAGAATATCGTAACCATGATATACATAACGAAGGGGTGAAAGATCTGTTCATCACAATTCAACATTAATGCAATCCTCCAATTTACCGTACTGTCTATTCATTCAAAATAAGGTCAAGAAATGTGTACCACTATCTAGAAAAAAAGAAGGAAAGCATGAAATTGTGAAAATGAGAGTAACGTTTTGATTATCACATTGGTGTATGTTAGCATTAGCGAGTAATTGATAAGGAGGAAATACCTCTCAGTCTGAAAGCTGCGTGATTGAACCGTGCCGCGCGCATGCAGAATACAAGACGAAGCTCGTGGGAAGGGAAGTATGCAAAGAGGAGTTCCTGGTATATTTACGTGACATGGCAATGCTGTCGACTAGCATTACGCTTGCTTTTGAGGTGTAATTGTTGCGTGAGAGCGGTTGTAGAAAGCGAAAGCTGTCTGTTCATCGGATAAAATATACAAGTAGGCATTTACATGAAAATTTGAACGATGTATTACTTTCTTTTCGACGAGCGAGTAAGGGAAAGTAATTACATCGTCACATCGCTAACAATTTTTAAGTTAATTGATTATCGGAACACCTTGACATCGTTTTAAAAGGATGTTCTTTTTCATTTCAAAATACCTTCATTGTCCACGATAATCACAGGGTAATCTGAATCCAAAGATAATGCATATGTTTTTTTCTCTCTAATATGAGAAATGTATAGAACGTTATGTAGTGATGCAAAACAATCAGCAATAATACTTTTTTCAAGAAGATTTTGCGACGATATCAACATATTTTATCGTAAAATATGCAGAATTCCCTCTTTTGAATTTTCAATCCTCATTATAATCATGGTGTTCACGACACTCATTTCAGAACATGATGTATACAACTATACATATATATTTCAATTGTTTTAAAAGGAGGAGATAGCGACAGAAAGTATATTTTGACCACATGTTTAACCAAAGTTAGCTATCAAGATTAACTTAATCTGCGTACCAATACGTCAGATTTCTTTAATAACCTGCATATTACAATACAAAAGTACATAAATAAATAAATAAATAAATAAATAAATAAATAAATAAATAAATAAATAAATAAATAAATAAATAAATAAATAAAGATAATATATGCACAGCTAACGGACAATTTATGATTTCTGTTCCGTAATATGCATTTCTCACGTGCAGCACCGAAATAATGTGCGTGTGAGCATCGTTGTGCGAGTCCTTGTAACCACAGGGACCACACCGCTCACCATCATAAAGAAAGAGCAAAAAGCAGCCAGTAAGCAAACCTCATATCGCCATAAACAATGAACACATTCATAGCGCAGACTTGTGCAAACAGCAATCGTTACTCGTCCCATTCATTTCTCGGCGCCCTACAGCGTTCGCAACCGCATCCATTAACGTTCCATCCACTGGTGGGTGCAGAAAATAACTAACCAGGAGGGTGAACTTTTTATTTAAAAATAGGAGATTGCTGACTTTATAACAAATGGATAGCAAACAATACGTTAATATAAATTAAATCGAAGAACATCTGACTTCAAATAATAGGTAATGAAGAGGTGAAATAAAAGCGAAAATATAGTTACACTTTCAAATAAATTTAATAATATTTCAGGATTGCTGGCCTCGATTTTCTCTTCTTTATAACAGCCATTTATGCCTGCATGGCGCAGTCAACCAATATTCGTAGTAAATCGCATTCAATCAGTCAGTAGTTGCCGTTCATCCAACGCAGATAAGCATTGTGGTGAGCTACAACTCTGGAAACCGAACGAAGTATTTAACAACGAATGTGTTTGAAAACGGAAATCGGAGTATTTATTTTATGCAATCACTTTTATTATTTCTTCCCTAGAAATAACGTATCTCTATTTCCCATTTTTTCTTTTTCTTTCCTTTTCGATTTATGGGGCTTCATTGCAGTATGGACCGGCTCACATGATTTAATGGGGAAAGTTCGTGCGCTGATTTGGGTTTAGTAACTCATGCACTGCGTAGTCAGCGCCAGGTCTGCTCAGCGCTGCCACAGCAGCGGGGTTGCCCCAACTCCCCGTCATTCACGGGACCCTGCGCTCCTCACATTCCACGTCAACCACTGGCTTTCCGCTCCCAACTTCCCAATTCCATTTAGCCATAATTGCTACCGCCGTCGAAAGCATGTCTCTGCGTTCACACTACCATTCCTCCCGCCACGGTTTCTGCGCCCTCGGACTTAATGTTTTTGCGGGAAGCACTGTGGAAATTCCCACTCGCCCTTCAGCGGTATTCCACAGGGAAACGAATCTATAACTCAAAAATTGCTGAAGAAAAGAATCACATTCGATCCATAGTATGGTTTGCATATTCCATTATTTTACACTTTATTAATATTGACTACTATTTTCATTATTGGTTGATTAATAGTCCTCATTAATTGAAATTGATTACCAATTGAATATTAATTGAATTACAAAATTCAATTACTTATATTTTTTAATTCGTATGATAATTCCATCCCTTGAAGAATCCCTTAATTTTGCCGTAACCTTAATCATGAGCTTCAATTCTCCTTCGCCCCCGCTTCCTCCTTCATCAACTTCCTCCGCCTCTATCTTTCCCTACCGGCCCTTCCGCCCGCCACCCCTTCCACCGGCAGCCACATCGACGCCCACCGGAGCCAGTCGCCGACGGCATCGGCGGCGCCGCTATTAGAAATTGAACTGTGGCACAACGGCGCGCACTAAAATTTCATCCGGCGCTGACCGCGGGCCAGATGGGGAGGTAATGGCCAGTCGGGAAGCGTCCGCGATTAATAATGAGGCGGAGCCAGGACGTGGGACACGCGGATGCACGCTGTGGATGCCGGTCAGGCGGCGTCGTGCGGAGCACCAGGCATCTCCTTCGGCGGTGGATGCATTTGATGATCGCGTTAGCTGAAATGAGAAATGACAACCGAGGGAGAAGATGAAGTTGGAGTTAGAGATTTTTATTACCTTCAATACATTGGCCTGCCCTTCGGCCTCACAGCTTTTGTTACATAATGTACGGAAGTAACTCTCAGGAAGTATTTCTCAATGCACTTGTGAGTACTTGAGCTTATGGTGAATTGTGGGTGGAAGTGCATAAGAATGATGTGACGACACTAATTTGAACACAAAATTCCAGCCAGATGGCTGCGCGGGAATCGCCCACAAGACGGGGGCCTGGGACCGACCGCGAGTGCGGAAGTACGTGCCCACCGATCGCGCGAGCTGCGGACGCTGCCTCGTTTCGTGTGCCATGCGCGTGTGGGGTTTGCCGTTTCCGCGCCGTACAGGGTAAGCCGCAACTCGACAGCAGAGACTGTGGAATCAGGCGCTAACTGGGATATGCACCATGCAATGGGGAACAATAGCGACGGATCCGTAAGGGCTGCAGGACGCTAGTCACTTTCTTTAATAAATGAAACAATCATTATTGAAAATATCTCACTTCTTTTAATTTACGGATCAAAGTGCGGGTAATGTATACTACCAATAGGGTGATCAATTTTGATTTTTCCAAATCCAGTGCCTATGGTTAGAGTGTGGGTGGATTTGGAATTTTTTCTTTTTCACTGAAAACGCTGGATGGCGTCACCCACAGCACGCGCATTCAGGTCGAAGGCGAGCGCTAAAATGTTGACCGATTAAGATCTTGAAGACAGAAATAATCATACCTCCGAGCATTGCCCTTGACAGAGCCTAACATATCAGCTATTTATCGAGCAGTTTCACACTAAAAAATTATAATTATTAACACATGGCATTGATAGTCCCTGTAGTGAGATGGCGGCAAACTCAAACTTGAAGGTTTGAAATAATTTGAACGTTTATAGTTTTACAATTGGGAAATATAATAAATACTACACATAATAACACACAATAAATAATAAACGTGGTTTCCAAATAAAGTATCGAATCTGTATAAGTCGAATTTCACGTATAGTTATTCATTTCAATGTATTTTAATTCAGAACTATCATTCAAATCCTGGCGGCTCATTTTCGATGCTCATTTTCGATGATGCGACCCTGGAATCGATTCCCGGTCAGGAAAGATTATAGTGCGCGTTTTTCATGTCCCAGTACATGCTATGACAATGCAAATTTCACTTTACAGGATAAAACTAGGATGTCTTAATGCCAACCACACCTTCTCCCTCATCCCATGGCGGCAAGGCTGAGACGACCTGGTACACGGGCTGACGCGCCAAATACAAACAAAAAAATATAATTCAAATTATATTTGTACATCATTTCATTGCGTAAAATTTAAAGATTCGTTAAATACGTAATCAAAATACTTAAATACGTATATTAGACGCTTGGAAATATACAGAATTCTTTTCCTGGACGGTGGAAAAGCCAGCTGCGCCTCTGCCAATTGTGAATTGGACTCATTATTATGTCAAGAGAAGTTGGACGCGAATTCAAAGGCGAAAGGTGAAATTGGAACATGAAGTCCGCGATTAGGCGGGGCACGCGGCGCGCGGCGCGACAGCGAGGAGGCGAGAGCGCGACGCGGCATTTCCCGGACGCCGCCCGCGCGTGCGTCGGGCGCTGCGGACGCCGGCGCCGCGACGCGACGCGACGCGACTCGACGCGAAGGGGGGAGCGGGAATTTCCCTCTTGGATGTGACATCGCCAACAAATCATCGATGATTCTAAACATTAATGCTCAAAATTAAAATATTTATGTTAATAAATCAGCGACTCCATGCCATCGATGAGTTTAAATAACGATGATTTCAAAACTGGATTAGTAAGCATTGAAGTTCACGCGGGAGAGATTTAATTTGAAATGTTATGTTAGTAATTTTAATTAATATGTAACTGGCAAAAAAGTAAAAAAAAACATCAGGACAATTAACGAAACTTTGATTACCTGAATCGATAACAGAGAAATAATACAAACTTCTTTATCGATGAAAACTCCATTTTATTTATTTTTCACACTTGGTCATAAGAATTTTCAATTTATGGATATATGAAAATAATTAAAAGGTTTTGTTATGTTGGAATTTTTTCATGAAAAAGTCAACCATGTAAATACATAGAACACAAAACATAAATGTTTAAAAATTATATCGGCTTCAAAGTATCGATTTTCAGTATATCGATGATTTTAGAAAAAAATCGTTGTTTTGAAAACATTAACGCCGAGCAGAGTTTCCTACTTCCTCCTTGTTCCCTCCCTCCTTCCCTCTCTGCGTTACACACACACACACACACACACACACACACTTACTCTCATATGCTTCGTACACTTACATGCTCTACTCAACCACATATGCAGGTACGTCGCAGGTGGATACACAGAGGGGGAAAATGTATAAGTGGACAAGCAGATTGGAACCGGACCGCAGAGCCCCGGAGAGGAGGTCCACCGCCAGAGCCGTTCCAAGAAATAATCTGCACTACACTTTCGGGACTAATTCCCTCAGGAAATGAGGCGCCCGGAATGAATATTTAATCGATCACTCACACACCTCGCTTGCTCGTTGCTCGACTGAATCGCATTGAAGTCTCGACTCGGCGAGAGGGAACGCGAGTGCTGGGTGATGGATCGAAGTTGCGATTCGGTCACTTCGGGAGTTCAAGGAGCTTCTATGGACAGTCATTCATATGCACGTTGATTCAGATATGAGCTAATGGAGGGCAAAGTTATTGTTAGCAATACGACAGAACAATGACGATGTTTACTGAAAGCTGTGTTCTCCCTCATTCTCCCACTACCCACAGGCCACAACTGTTCACAGGCTCACCATCCGCCTCTCGCGGCCGCCTAAGCTAGGCGTTGCTTCGGGTACGGCCCGACGGTCCCCAGCCTCACGACACGTTGCGCCGGCCGCCCCCCTTCTTCCCACATCCCAAGACCCCACACGTCCGCAGGCGCCGACCGCCGGCGCCGCGACACCGACAACACGTTTGCCACTGCGCCTCTCGTTATGGGCCTCTCGCTACGGGCCTCTCGCTACAGGCCTCTCGCTACGGGCTTCTCGCTACGGGCCTCTCCCTACGGGCCTCTCGCTATGAGCCTGTCGCTATGGGCCTGCTTTGCCAGCGGCGCTCGCGGTCTAATTCCGCCCTTCCGCATCGCCCATCGCTTACGCGGCTCAGTGAGTTATCGCTCTCCGCATCCAAATCCTCCTTGCCGCCCGCCGCCCGCCCCCGGGGACGCGAGAAAGAAAGCACTGTTTACACGAAAGAGCGTGCTTTAACGAAGTCTAGGAGAGTGCTTCAACTCAATTACGTTAAGCTCACCTAAGCCATCCCACAACACGACCCGACCGCGTCCAAGTGCTCGGGGGGGGGGGACGCTGCGCTGCGAGGAAGCGATGTGATTAGCGGCACCGCGTCCGCCGCAGACGGCGCGAAAGATCGCCGGGCGGAGGAAGGCGATGCGGGCAGAGTGTGGCGCAGCTTACTCGGGATAGATTGAACGAAAGAGAAGCCGTCGCGGGGAGTTTCCTTTTCTAGTCTCGGGTGAGCATCACCTCATTTAATAATTGTATAATTAGTTAATGCACCTCCTGCTCAGCTCACGTGCTCCCAACGGCCGGAGGGACGAGCGGGCGAGTAGCCTGGGAGCTTTTAAATAATGAGACCCGGTGCTCTTCGGAGCGCGGCAAAGGCGGAAGGAGGAGATGAGAACGGCGGCAAAGTAGATCAAAGAATAAAAGAACAAAGTCGCTTGTAGAACTTGTGTAGCAAATGTTCATAAATTGTGACGATACACTGATGGCGTACGGAAAAGGAGAATGCGACATTGGGGACGATTGCTCACAGACATAGTAAAGAACGAGTGGGAAATAAAAGTCTGAGAAGTTGGAATTAGAACGTCGCAGGAGATTAAAAAGAAAATAATCAGAAAGTAAATCGGTAAACAATAAGGCCACCCACAGTCGGTCAAGACTGAGGTGGGCGTCAAAGAATTGCCTTCAGTAGACGCTGACGCGCACAGGACAAATAAGACAAGAAATGACTTACTAAAAGTGGAACCTTTTACTTGTGGCAGCTTTTACTTAAAGCTTATAGCTGACATTGTAAGAGAGTTGAGTGATGCTGAAATATTCAATTTGCAAACAGATACAAATTTATATTATAATATGATATAATTTATCAAGCTGTCGGCAGAAAGATGGCAAATTTCAATCTTGAATCCCACATTCTTGCTCACACTTTAACATGAGCCTTCATCTCGTTGCATGCACCTTTCTCAACAGGACGAGGGGAACGGACGGGAAAGCAGAACCAATAGATAGCTGAGCTAACTTGGGAACTGGTGGGGTGGGGTGGGGCGGAGGCGTGGGTGAGCGACACAGGGCAGCCGAAGGAGCCAGGCCCGCAAGTGGAGGCAACAGCTGGGGCGGCGGCGTGGGCATGGGCGTGGGCGCTGACCGCCGCCGGGTGCCTGGGCGCCAGAGGTCGCGAGGGCAGCGCAATTCCCGAAATAAAAGCGGTTGCTCGCGACGCGACGGGTGTGTGCGTTACGGAATCTCCATTCCTCATGTAAACCTCATCCCGCAAAAAGCCTCGTGGCGAGCGCGGGGGAGGTGCGCGGAGCGGTGTTTCGTCACTTGTCACAGGAGGAGCGAGGCGGCTTCTTTTTATTGCAGTACGAGCCTCGGTCGATTACAATCTTTCAGGTCGGTGAAAAACGGCCGAGACCGAAAGAAGCGTTCCCGAAAAGATTACCACCGGCACGCGAATGAATCGTTGGGGGAAATGGATTGTAGGCTTTTCTTGATGACGTTAAACGAAAATTTAAAAAAATGTGAAGATCGTTTTATTCTTTATCAGTACAAAAATCTGGCAGAAATAAAGTTTAAAAACGTGTCAGTATTTTGAGAAAATTCATTTGAATATTTTGTAGTAAAGTACTTTACGCAACTTTTTGGAAAGAATTAATCTAAGTTCCAATCTGTTTTACGTTTATCTAATGGAAGAGAAAACATTGTATTTGATTTCAAGCAGAATATTCCCGGAATAGTATCGTAAGCAAATTTAAATAATACTTTGTAATTTGCATTCGTTTTATAAAGAGTTATAAGTTTTAAAAATAAAACCTTTATTTACTGAAAAAGTATCATTAAGACCCTATCATAATTACACTTCAAATGACCAATACAAATGTGATCTTCACCGATTATTTTACATATTTTGACTTAAATATCAAAAGTTTTTTCTTTGAAGTGAATGTTAGTAATAGTATTTCTCTATCTCCCCTTGTGATAATTGGAATTGTGGTCAGCGCTGTCAAGCAGTTAAATAATAAAAGCTTGAAAACATATGAACGTAACGATAAAAAAATCCATTTTATGGCCACCTTTTAAAATTTACAGTTAATTTTCACGCATTTAGCTTGAGAGATGGTCTTTAACACGCATGGATGCTCATAAAAATAGCAATGTATCCGGAATCGCTTCAGTTGACCATAAAAAACTCTACACCACAAGCAAAGATAAAAAGCGAGCAAATTTCCGGGACGAACAAAGTGAATGGACATTCGAAAGCAACCGGCGGACGGGTGGGAGGGCGAATGGGAGTAGGCGAATCGGAGATGAGGCGATTGGAGAGAGTGAGACGAATGAGAGATTAGATGGGGGGCGTGGAGGGAAGTGGGCGAGGAGGGATAGGGAGAATGGAAGGAGGAGCGAGTGAGCGAGGGGTGGGGGCGGGAAGTCGACGAGGGCGATGAGGGCGACGGAGAGAGGGTCTCGGGGAGCAAGGGGGAAAGAGGTTGAGCATGGAGGAGGGAGGGAGCGACGGGGCAAGGGAGTGAGGGGGCGAAAGGGTACGTTCCGCTGACCGGCTGGCGAAGAAAGGCTCCCAGAGTGAGGTGGCGCGCGTGGGTGAGGGGGTGAAAG
>BOPP01000250.1:339140-378456 GCA_017312745.1 Gryllus bimaculatus
CCCCCGCCCCGCCCCCTTTCGGCGCCTTCCGGTCGGCTTTCACGCCCCGAGACACCTCCCGCGCACTTCGGGCGGCGCCGAGGGCGGAGCGCTCCGACCTAACAACAGCAGCAGGACGCTGATGCCACTGGGGTCTCTCAGAGGAACAGACGGGAGTTTAAAAGGGACTGCAAATAATCGAAATATACAAATAATAATGAAAAAGAAACAAAACTATGAATATTCTATTGTCAATGGGATTAAAACAAATTTAAGTTAAAAATAAACTAGTGGCGCTACATCAGCGCATACTCATAAGCATTATTTCTAACTTTTACATTCTTCCAAAATTAAGAGAGTTTGTTGATAATGGAACTTGTGTCATATTTAAGAGCGTACTATTCGGGAAAAAATAGATAAAAAATGAGCCTGTATGAGAAAAAAATTCTATGAATTGCCTTGAACCAAAAATTATGGAAAAAATAGTATTTTCAAAAAATAGTAAATTGAGGTTATTTAAAGATGATTTTTTGGAACATATTTCATGAGGAAAAAACTCTTAATACCAAAATTGTAGTTTGGCAAGGCTACTTTTTTGCAATTTACAAAAATTTAGATTTCACTAAAATGGTATGTTCACCAAAATGTATGATTTTACCAAAATCTCAATTTTACAAGCCCACTTCGAGAACAAAATTAATAATTGAGGCGTTTTTTGAGAATATAACTTTCAAAGGATTGTTTATATTTCACAAAACACGCGAAATTTGCATTATTTATTATATTATTTTCGTAACATTTTGCATAAAATTATTTCAA
Source organism: Gryllus bimaculatus (assembly GCA_017312745.1). Classification (NCBI taxonomy): domain Eukaryota; kingdom Metazoa; phylum Arthropoda; class Insecta; order Orthoptera; family Gryllidae; genus Gryllus; species Gryllus bimaculatus. The sequence goes on from BOPP01000250.1 coordinate 339,939, forward strand.
GATTTTTTTGAAAATCAAAATGTTTTTGTGACGAAAAAATTATATATTCAATATTGCAGTTGTGGGAAGACGCCGCAAAAATCTAGTTTGCAATTTTCGAAAATTCAGGTTGCAACGATAATTAGACACGCGCCATTTTTGAAGCGTCGTTTGTTTTATCTAAAGGGAACAATTAATTAAACATATTGGAGCTATTTTTGAGAACGTTTGCAACATGTCATGTCATGTAAAAGACTCCCAAAAAGAAAAACATTCGTTTCTATTTCGCAGGGCCTCGAACTTGGCGAGATCGAAACAGAATTGAGGACAAGAGACAGGCGGACAGACGTTCTGCTGTCGCAAGGAGTGACAAAACGTGAATTATGAGTACACAACGTGTAAATGGAAGAAGTTTACCACATACATGAACTCTTATTGTGAGATCCTGAGTTGAAAGAATTTTTCTGGCGAAAGTACGTCTCTATCCGCTGCAGCAGTAGTTCTATACTTCGCGTTTTAAAGGAATTACATAGCAGACTAGAAATCAAAATATTTAGAACAAAATGGTTTACAAATGGAATTGTGATTTACCCATAAAGAAAATATATCTGTAAAATGTGTTATTCTAATACTTATTTAATTTCTAGGACACTAGTTTTCTACTGAATATTGCAGTCAATATTTAAACAATTCTCGAGTTAACAGCTAACTGAAAAATGAAGTAAAAACTTCCAACAAACTTCAGCCTAACAATCGTAGTGTTAAGAAAATGACAATAATGAGAAGAAGCAGTGGAGAATAAAGAAGATAAATAAAATAACAAAGACAAGAAAAGAGAGAAGTGAAACTTAGAAGATGAAAAGAAAACAGCGCTGAAAAAACCGTAACATAAAACTATCTGAAGCAGTAAGTTATATTTCACCAAAACAGAAGCATACAAGTACGCCAAACAAATTAAACGAAATTAAGCGGCAATAAGGGCCACGTTCGGGTAACACTAGGGAGGAGCGAGATAATTGAACGCAAAACACGACAGCGTCAACGCGCCACAAAGCCAAAGCAAAGCCCGCTGTTCAAAAGTGGGGCAGGAGCGTTTAAGTGAAGTTAAGTGCGCGGGGCAAGGCAGGAGGGACGCGGAGCCTCAGCAGATGCCAAGGCGGGCGACGCCCTGCCAGGGCAAGGCGGCTTGAGTCAGACGGGGAGGCCGGGGCGAACGGGCGGGTTTGCAAGGGCGAGGGCGGAAAGGAGCGATACGGCATTGTTGTGGGAGAGGCGCGTCGGGTTAGCCTGGGTGGGGGCGGGCGCACGGAGACGTACGGCGGACGGGCGCGGCGGGCGGGCGGGAGGCGAAGCGCGCGTAGCGAAACCCGAAGTAGTGGGAGCGTTCGGGGCGAGTGAGCGGCAGGGTGGGACAGCGGGCGGGGTGACGCGGGTGAGCCAGGGCCGCGGGTAGCGACGAGGGTGAGCGGCGTGGTGACGGGCGGCGGTGAGCCGGGGGTGAGCGGCGGGGTAGCGGCGGGGTAGCGGCTGGGATGACGGGCGGGGCGGACGTCGGGGTGAGCGGCGGGTAGCAGCGGGTGCACGGCGGGGGTGAGCGGCGGGCCCATGAGCGGGCGGTAGCGCGGGTGTGACGGCCGCGGGAGAGCGGCCGGGGTACGCGGGGTGAGCGGGCCGTGTGAGCATAGGTCGGGGTGAGCTGTCGGGGGTGAGCGGGCGCGGGTAGCGGGCGGGGGTGAGCGCGGGATAGCGGCGGGGCTGACGGGCGGGGTGAGCGGGCGGGGGTGAGCGGCGGGTGTGACCGGCGGGGTGACGGGCGGGAGTGAGCGGTGCGGGTGAGCGGCGGTTGAGCGATGCGGGTGACGCGGCTGGTGAGCGGCGGGTGATGCGCGGGGTCTTGACGCGGGTGAGCGGGCGGGGGTGAGCGGGCGGGGTGAGCGGCGGGGAGCGGCGGGGTGACGGGCGGGGGTAGCGGCGGGGCACTGTGAGCGGGCGGGGTGAGCGGGCCGGAGTGATCGGGGTGGCGGCGGTGACGGCGGTAAGCCGTGGGTGAGCCTGGCGAGGCTTGACGGGCGGTGTGAGCGGCGTGGGTGACGCGCCGGGCGTGAGCGCGCGGGGGTGAGCGCGCGGGGTGAGCGGGGGCGGGCAGCGGACAATAGCGGGCGGTAGGCGGAGCCGGAGGTAGCAGGTGCGAAGTAAAGTGTGTCGCGTAGCGAGCGCCTGGCTTTCACCCCCGCCTCCTCCGCAGCAGGTGTGGCCATGTCGCGCCTTCGCCTGGGTGCGAGGTGGCTTGTTACACGACACGCTCCGCACAATAGAGGGAGGTTTATAAAACGTTCTCGAAAATATCGGTCACAATCTATCAACCATACATCATAATGTTGTCGCAGTTTGTAGTGTAGTTGTACTTTCAGTTATTTAAATCACTGCAATTATTGGACTTAAAGTGTTAAAAAATAAAATTATTTACATCAATACTATTTCATTTGGTGGATCAATTCTTTTCTATAGTTAACGGAGTATTATCTGTTCAGAAAATAGCATCGTTACTTGTCACAGAATAATACTCTTTTTTACTGTATATTAATACTGTTAGTGTCAAATGCGAGTATACAAAACTGTTCAATAATTGAAACACTTCCATACAAGATTAAAATGATTAATTAAATATTTAAATCCATTTTATATAAAATGATATTTTAGGGACCGTGATGTAGCAACAATAGAAACACCTGATTCCATTTAAACAAATTTAATCACTTTAATCACCTTTTAAAGTTGGATCACAAGCTCAAGATATTGAAGGATGTAGGTAAAAAATAAATAAAATCCAGATAATATAAAAGCGATAAAATTAAGTTGTTGTTTCTCAGAATTTATAATATTGCCTTGTTTTACTTCGTAGCGAAGTATCTTTATAAAATTACTTTCAACATAGTTCATGATTTTTATAATGGCCAAAAAATTAATTCTAATGTTAGACACGTAAGTAATCTCGAGATTGATACGCTGTATTCAAGTGAACAATATTTTTAGAACAAAAAACATAATTCCATTTTTCCAAATTCCATTTTTTTAATAGAGTAAAACACGCCTACAGAAAATACATGAAAGCACTTAAGAAGAGCTCAATAATTCGAACGCGAGCCGAAAGATGGCGAGACAAGAAAGTTTGCGGAGCGCTGTCGAGGGTGTGAGCCGGCGAGCAAGCAAGCGCCGTCAGCTGGCGCGACGGGAGGGAAAGGGGCTTCGCGCCCCCGTGTGCCACGCAAGTGCGTCGGAAGCGACGTCGCCTTTGTCACCTTCCCCCCTCCAACCCCCTCGCACCACCACCGACCCGCTCCGCTCCGCTCCCGTGCAGAGTTTTTACCGCGAAAGTTCTCGGCGGTCGCGCGCGACCCCAGGCGTCTGACGCGGCTCAGCGGCGGGCAGGCGGGGGCGGGGGCGGGGCGAACTTTTTGTTTTCGGGCGAAAAATATCTGTTGCATGTGGACGGCGAACGCCGTAAGTGCTTTAAAGGGCATCTCTCTTAAGGATGTAATTTAAAGTGGATTAAATATTCATTTCACCTGACTTTATTTAATTTATTTTCGTATTTTTAAACAGACGTCAATGTTATTTACATAAAATACAGAATTGCTTTTAATACTAAAAGTTTGGAAAATACATGTATTATATACTTACGATTAACTTTTACTTTAAACAAAGAATTATACTCTATATAGTTTCTATTGAAAAGTCATTTAAGCTTATATTTACTATGAAATTTACGTAAATTGAATTCATAAATTAATTACATCACTTCTAAGCCAATGGACAACGTAAGGCAGAAAGTACATTAATACGTGATTATTAATAGAGTATGTACTCTGTAGTTAGGTTAAAATACTTGATTTCGCTTAGATCAAACACGCACTTTACGATTCATATATGAACAAATCGGCCTATTATTTTACTGTTTAACAGATCTAAAGAGAGCAATTTATTTACTCATTCCTTATATCAGAGTACCACGTTTGTCAACAAAATGTATATTAATGTATGAAATATTTTTATATTCATACATTAATTTTTATAAAAGGTTAAAAATACAAAGATTTTATATTGCATGTTATTAAAATAGTCACATTTCCCTCGTATTAATATTAAGCTGTTCAAAAAAGTATACCATATATTTTATATTTATACTACATAATTTCGAATGGGAAATACCCAATCTCATCTCTATTATAAATCAGATAAGAGATAAAAAGTCAATTGAACGTCTCAACCTATGAAAAACCTTCTACTCTTTGTATGAATATGTTCCAAGAGCAATAACAAGGCGGAAGATTATGATGAACTGCCTCCATCGAAATGGTGGTCTCCGTATCGAGGTATCGATCCAGAAACTTCCAAATGTAGCACATCGATCTGGGGCGCTTCCGCCGCCGTCTCCGCAGCGACGGAGGCCGCACGCGTCAGGCCCTGACAGCGAATTCCCATCGAAACTCTTTCTAGTTACGTTTCCGAGATAAAAAAAAAGAACGCGCCGGGGAAGAGTATTTTCGCAGGCCAAGTTAGTGAGAAACGACACTGGCAGGTTCGTGACAACGATGCGAGACTTGATTACAATACCCTGTGACGTCAGGAGCAGAGCACGAGGGAGAAAATCTAATTCCGCCGCGATGGAAGTCGAGTAGAAAAAGCACAAAGCTGCCACTAAGCTAATACAGCTTGTGTAGTGATGAAAACACACGTGATTCAAAGTAAGTTTTTCAACAAATATTCAGCCGAATTAAATGAAATACTAGAAGAATCTTCCTGAAGTTGTTAAAATGACCAGGAAAAATATATAAAAAGCCTCAATAACACAGTGATTACACTGTTTTTTTTTATATAGTAGACATAATTCTTGTTTTCGATTATAATTTATAATTTTGCAAAAGCACATTTTAAAAGGAATTACATTGTTAAAATCATAATTTGTAATTTATTAACTTATTTGTACATGTTCTTGCGCAAGTTGCCTTGAGCTAACTTCAATGTTCAGTGAGGTGATTCTGATTTGTTTTCAAAGTGATTATACAAGCCTTATTATCACATTTTATTTCGGTTTCAGACAAAAGAGCATCATTTAGTTTCGTCCCTACAGCATCCGCAATTTAGTAGTTTCGTCCCTACATCTACAAAATAATGAAGATGCCTTGCAAAATGGTTTCACAAGAAACTTATTTTATTTTTCTGAGTGAAAGAAGTCTGAAGGTTTTGACGGACGACGACGAGGAAAATAAAATAAAATAACTATGCTGGGAAAATCAGGAACTTTGTAACACGAACGTTTTCAAAATATGACTCATAAAAGTATTAAATGAACACATTAAACTATCGAAGAAATTGTTGAATTTATTATTTTCATTATTATTATTATTTTCATTCTTATTATTATTTTCATTCTTATTATTATTTTCATTCTTCTTCTTCTTCTTCTTCTTCTTCTTCTTATTATTATTATTATTATTATTATTATTATTATTATTATTATTATTGTTGTTGTTGTTGTTAATTTTATGTAGAATCTGACTTGAAATGTCTTCAATCAATAATTAGTCTTAAACATAACGTGTCAGTTGAAGTGTACACGAAATAAAACAACATTTAACTAATACCAAGAAAGAAAAAAAGTGAGTCAACACGTTTATTGTAGTTGCATACTTTATTTGCCACACGTAAATCCGTAATTACACGTCTGAATATTGAATTAAATCCCAATTCCTCAGCATTTACGATTTCTACGTAGGCTTCAGTTGTTATTACTCGTACTTGCACTATTCCCTTGCAATTTAGTCTCCACAATAACATTCTGACCTTCAGGCAACGAAATCTGCCAGCATTGAAGCACGGAGATGGATCGCTTCATTATCTGACCCATAAATCCTTGGCGTGTAAGTCAAACCGCATACTACGGCTTTCCGTAACTCCCATTATTCAACAATACCTCTCATTATCACCTATTATTAGAGAGTTAAGCATACATGAATCACGAAGCGGGAACCCGAGCGAAGAAAGATATGGAGAATGTATGTGCCCTCTCTGAGCTCCACAAATTATGGATAACTTCAAAGTTACGTGAATATATAATTAGACAAATGCGTATATAACTGCCATCCTTCACACATATGAGGCCCACGTAGAAAAGGGAGAGTACATAAGAACATACATAAGAACTGACAATGAATTGGTAAATATGAAATCTATTAAAAATAAACTCATGATAACTTGATAAGAAATAACTAGAATTGAAGTCAAAGCCATCGGCCAGTGTCATGAAATGATCTTAGCTGGCGGAGTCTTCGACGCAGCATCACCCGGACAGTAAGTCAAGATGATTTCAATAATAAGGATTGTTTACGAAACTCCATAGATAGCCCTGAAATATCCGTCGGGATACTTAATCATCTCTACCATACTTCTAATCTACTTCTATTTTAAATGAAGAGAAGAGATAATTTCGATATTTCTTCCAGGATAATGAATTCATATAAATAGAAATTTACTCGTACATCAGATGATAATAGGGTTTAATTTGTTTAATACACTTTTATTTTGAATTTCACATTTTACCGGTTCTTATGTCTGGATATCAATATTTATAACACAAAATCATTTCTCATAAATATCTAATACATAAATACATTTTCTTCAATCGCTTATCCATTTAAACCATAGGAGAGCGTTCCACCCTTTATGGACACGGGAGGCAAGGTAAATCCAATGCAACGTCTTCCTTATCGGAATGGCGGCGGCGCCCCCCGCCCCCCGCCGTGGGCCCACGAGCCCGATGCCCGATGCCCGATGCCCGGTGGGTGGTGCGCGGTGTGCTGTGGGAACCGCAGGCGCCTCGCCTTCGCACTTCGGCGGCGAGCGATCGGCCGGGGCGAGCGCCGGGGCAAACAAGCGACGCGCGATGAGCGCAGCTCGCTCGTCGTGTGGACGCCTCTGGCTCCAGCGTCGCGCCCACGCAGCTGACCCCTTCGGGGGCGCGGCTTCCACTGCGCCTTTCTGCTCCGCGCGAATCCCTGCGGAAGAGGCAGGACGCGCGTGGATAGCTGCGCCACCAGCAACCAGTTCACAGATATCGTTTCTTTACTTCTAGGCCGTCCGTGTATATCGTTTCTTTCTCTTTATATAATAATGAAGACATGATACAGTGTGTGAGTTTTCATCAGAAACGAAATTAAATGTGTCTTATTTGTTATATTAAATAAAAAAGAAAGAAATGTGTTTTAGGGTGCCGGGGCTAAGGCCACGAGGTCTGCTCTTCCGCCTGACCAGTCAAAAGTTCCATGCGATACATAATAAAAAAGGGTTAATTCAAAAAAGCACTACGCAATTAAGAGAAGAGTTTTTTGCACGTGCGTTAGTGAAACGAGCAAGGAGCACGTTGATGGCAGAGAAACACTCTCACAGGATTTCAGCGAGTATATTTATTACCTTCAAGTTAGTGATGAATTTAAAATTAATGACAAATATAAATTTGGCAATTACGTTTGAAAACGTTATGAGATTTTACCCAAATATGGTAAAATTATCACAGTGAAGTGCATTATAATGTCGTGTAGCTGTAGTACAAACCATTTACCAAATCTGTTAAGTAGGGTAACATTACATCTTCATTAGCTGTGTAAACGTTATTTGTATTTGTCCAGGAACCGAATGTTTCATTTTTTCTTCTCATTTCGGAGGTATTAATTGTTCAGTTGCTTCATTGGATTCATCTACTGTCGGTTTTCGAAACATCTCTTTATCTTTTAATTCCATTTTAAAATGTTCAGAGCACTGTTACTGATTCACAGACATCACGGAGGCTCTGGCGCCGTAGGCAACTCTTTTTGTCACTCGTACATCGTGACATATTGCAATACAACATTGAAATAAAAGTAAGAAAATAGCACATACTGTGAAATAAAACTTGTTTTTTACACGTGGGTCACACATGTTACATTAGATGTGTATGTTCCATCCTTTGAAATTCCAGCCTCCTCTCCCAACGGCGCCTCGTCTGGAAACATCTCCCTCATAAGGTACTCGTATCGTTTTCTGTCTTCATGTCGTAAATGACTTTTGTGTGACTCGTAACTCATCAAGTGGGGAGTAGAGGAGAAACAAAAATAAAGCGTTTACCTCAGCGGGAAGTTAGGCAGTACAACTGAATGCATTGAAGAAACTAAAACAATATGCACGCATTTTTGGAATAAGAGAAGGAGGGCTTATTATATCCTAGAAGATATAATCATAGAATATCACATTGCATGATCATAGAACCAGTAATTAAAAATTTAGTTGATATATTTTAATATTGCACTATATTTTCGTCGTTTAGCCGCACTACTTTAAGAAAAGAAACTAATTAGCATTAGCATTTAGTACACGCTTTTTCCAGCGCGTATTCGAATAAACCTATAAAGTCCCTATGACGTTCTCATTAAGATGAGAGAATGTGAATCTTGTGATTCCGACAGTATTACAATGTATTCGACTTAACTTCTCAGTTTATCTCATGACATAGTACTTTAATAACGAGTAAAAATGTTTATGAAAAAGCTCTCCAAACATAAAGAATTATGCAAAAGAAGAAATGAACTCTAATAAAACTTTTTGTCCATTAAATGAAGAATTTTTTTCTATCGTCGTTTATTAACTTGCGCCATGCGAAATGCCAAATTACGCAAACAAAAATAGTGTTTAATTTTCATGGCAACGCAAAGTTATTTGACGGAATAGCCCAATCGCGTGCGATAAATAAACGTTGGGTAGATTATGGCCCCGACACCGCCAGACTGCGATAAGCCGTCAGTTACGGCTCTCACATGCGACGAACGAATTATAATGAAGGAGCACAATATTAAGCCTATCATTCTTATTAGTGGTACAGTAACATGGAATAACAGCACATAAAGAAAATAAAACTAGTAAATTAAGACGCAGGCCGTAAGCAACGATACATCCAAAATTACAAAAGTTTCTTCATACAAACGATTTTATTACACATATCCACCTCAAAAAGGTGAGAGATCTAACAAAAATATAAGCAAATTAAATATGAAATAGCTATTTTAAAAATGAAATGTATAAAAAATACAATAAATTATATTACTTTTGCATTTGGCTTTTACAAAGACGCCAGAAGTTTTGCTTAAAAGAATGATTAGAACACAGATTTAATACGTATTCCAAAGAATATAATAATTTTCGGAACCCATTAATTTCCACAATTAACGAGTTAAGAAGATATCCAAAACAGTCTCTGAATCACAGGTCACAATTCTACTTGAGAAAGTTACTTAGTAGTTAGCTAACAACATATTAAGATTTTTTATCGATGTTCTATTTAATTTTCACATACTAAGCATATACCATACTAATTAAAATGGTGTTCACAAAATTTAGTGATTGAAAGAACATTGCGAAGCTTCTAACATGATACACTAGAAGACATCCAGTTATCTCTTGAAACAATATATTTTGTGGAAGAAAATTGAATTAATTTTGTAGCTATAATTTGCTTAATTCACTATATTTTTCAATATTTAACGTCTAACTCTATTAACACATCTAACACACGGTTAAAGTATTGTGACAATAGATTTAAAATAAAAAAGTGTTTGTTCAGTGCTAATAATGCAAAATGAGAGTTGCCATCATTACAGGCTTCCAGATATCTATCATTCATTTGTACTCTTAAAAATTCATTATCAGCGTAAGTCACTTATTTTAGTAAAGGATTCGAACAATTAATTTGGCCTAAACATTGATGAACACTGACGTACTAATGACCTGTAGTTATACTTTATTATAAAATTTAATTATTATTTAATTACAATAGAAATTCAATTTTCCATGTACAATGAACATATTTCAAAACTACCAAACTCAATTACCCATATATTTCTTATTTGGCCATTTTTCTGATATATTCTAACAAGTTGGTAAGAAGAGTTACTCCATTCACAGAAATTCATAATTCTAAAAATGCTCATTTTATCGCTGAACTAGCGCTTGCACGTGAAGCAGCTGGCGAGACGGAATCCAGAGCGCAAACCTCAGACGGGCATTCCGACGCCACTTCTGCTGGTCGGAGCCTTTGAGAGCAGAATCGCGTGTCACGCCAAGTTGATGCACCTTTTTTATTCACATGCATGACGTGCCCTGCGCACTCTATACCACTCGATTTATGAGAATATTTATGTAAGAAATACTGCCAATCCCAATGTGGGACGTGTTTTTTTACATATTGGAATTCACCGTGTTATAAGTATATGCAGATACGTTATTTCGTCGAGTCTAGAGAAAAAGTTGAATAATTCACTAAAAGTGAGCCGTTACAAAGTTGTATTGCATAAAAAGTTATATTTTATAATTTTGACGCATGCATGCTGCGTACGAATATGACCCATAATTATTGATTCGCAAACTATAACGTACCTCAAGTGGACAAGGAAACAAAACAAACATAGTAATTTCCGGTACACATTCAATCAATACTATCGTCGCAGAATATAAGAATTACCATCAAGAGTAAATATAATTCTATTTATATGATGAAACTGCTGCATAATGACAACGTTTGCTCCAAACGTTTTATTCAGATGTGTGTAGGGGTGTATTTATGTGTGTGCAACGCGAATAAATACCTATGATGTCCCCATGACATGTCGTTTTGGTTATTTCAGAACACTGTTCATAATTATTTTTACTTTTGAAATATATGTATACGATTCACATACATAATTCTAGATATTGCTCAGAAAGTAGTTTTTTATGATTATATTACAGTTAACCTTTCGATTGAGCAGTACCAACCTCGTACCCCAACCATACTTCCCATAGAGTGAGTTTCCTGAAGGTCCATCGCTTCGCCTTCCGTTTGACATTTTGCCCGGACGAGCACCTCCTCTCTTGTGTGCAGAGAGATGCTTATGTGCCTAGGAACCCGCTGGCCTAGTCCAGCTCTCGGAGGCGATAGTGGTCAATGGAAGGAAGACTGTGGAAACGTGATACACGGTGGCTGGGAGGGCCCCACCGTGCCACAACCACAATGCGAACCCACGACCCTTCGAGTTGCGATCATTCCGACGATACGACCTTAACGATCCCGGCTACCCAGGTCGGCGCTCAGGTCGTTTCCCGCCGTCAAAATATTTTCGGCATGAATAATTCCAACGGCAGCCCTTCTCCAAAATAAACCGCGCCATAAATGCGCGGGCAGAACGGACTCGACGATCGCCTACGCGGCGCAGAAAACCCTTCTCGCGGGAGCCGAGAAACGTCGGGGGCGCCGGCCGGCCGGCAGAGGGCGCCGCGCCGCGCCGTGGGCTGCCCGAACAGCGGGCGGCCGCCGCGCTCCCGCACCGGCGGCGGCGGCGAAGCCGCGGCGACAGCCCGCACGGCGCCGGGACCGAAAAAGAAGACTGGGAGCGGGCGCGCGCGTCCCTCCGCCCGGCGTGCTGCCCTGACCCCCCCCCCCCCCCCCCCCGCCTTCCCGAGGCTGCCGCAGTGGCGCGTTTTGGCCCAAAAGCAGGCCAACATACTTCACGCACTTCATTGAAATGAACGTGATGTGTTTCATACATTTATGGGATCACGTGAAAATTAAAGTCGTATTAAAGAGATGATTTCAGTAAATTACGAAAAATATTGTGTAACCTTGAAATTAAACGTTTTCAATATAGGAAAATTAAGATTAAAAAAAATTGTAAATGAGAATTTTAAATACACATGTCTACAAAACTCCAATACCGTCTCAAAATAAAGAACAAGTCATGTTTTATATGCATGGCGTTTTGAAAATTAAGAAAACATTTGAATGCGGGAAGGCAAAAACAGTAACACGGTTCAATTAGTTGTGAATGTACATTCAGTTTTGGAAGCGAGCGTGAGGAAGCGGTTGGACTTATAACAATCACAAATGCATTTAATTAGAGCCTCATTATTCAACTCTCTCAGAGGGAAAGTTTTGAAATTGTGAAACTTTTGAAAATAGGTTTTTCTAAGGTTTTTTTACTAAACAACCTGTAGTGAGGTGCCTACCGACCTAAGGACACCGGCACACTGTTACTGCTAGTTTCTCGCTTACATTTTGTCGAAAACTTAGCCAAAACTTCAGCCCGTCACATCCCAGTCGCATCAAATTCATATTGCATTTTATCGCGTCTTGATATCGCGTTTTTGTCGTTCCTGTACCGCCTCTCCATTTCATCCCCTCAAATTGCCACCACATCCCACCGCTTTCAGGGCACATCCCAGCCACATTCCAATTCGCATCCCCATTACGGCAAACATCATCACACTGCTCTCGAATCCTTGCAGCACCCCACCGTATTCCTGCCGTATCCTTGCAAGTTTTCTATCGCTTCCCTCACTTTACCCTCCTTCCGCTTCGTTTCGCCGCTGCTGTCTCTTTAAAAAAGCAGCCTCTCCCCCGCCTTTCCCATCTCCACAACCCCCCCTCCCCCACCACCACACTACCACCACCTTCGCCGCGACAAAAAGCTGAACGTTAAATTATCTCACTCCGCCGTGTCCTCGTGCTGTAATGAGAAGCTGAAATACAAATTGAGAATTAATGGAAGCTTTTCTGTTAGAACGGCGAGAAACGTTGTCTAACTTGTGGTAATGCAGAGGGAATATCTTGCTTTGGGAAAAGAAGGAAAGCAGCGCAACAGATGGTGCAATGTCGAGGAGTTATCTTCCCCATAATCCCTGCTCTCGCCGCGCTGCGCTCGAACGTTTCCTGCGGCGGCTGCGGGCGAATTCGCTCTCGGCTGGAGCGCATCGGCTCTGCAAATGGACGCCGAGCCAGATCGCTCCCTCCATTCGATCTCGTGCAGAAGCCACAGAAGATTCGTTTCAAAAACGGATTGTGTACGAACATGCTCTGAACTTCATGATGTACACATCATACATAGTCTATTTGATATAAATATCTCAACACTTTAAAAGAGCTATTTACAAAGAAAGGGAATACATTAAAAGAAGAATGTTCCAATAGGCATCAGCTGGAATTCAACGTACTAACAAGGACGACTTACGACGCAGGGAGAATTTGAATGATAGCAATCTATCACTAAATAAAATTGAAAAATCATATCTGAATAAATAATTCGTTCATCAAGCCTTTACTCGTATTTCGTCTTTGTAGGGCTCCAATGAAAAATACGAAAACGAAAAGATGAAGAAATTAGAATTCATTTAGAAATAAGGTCGGATCCTGAAAATTATCACTTAAAATTAATGTAACTTTTGGGTTTCTTTTGTTATTGACCTGGACAATTCTTGGATAGCTTACTTGGCATGATTAGAACCTTTTTACTTCACTTCGTAAGGCCTAATAGGAAAATAAAGCGAGCCTACTTCATCAGCGAACAAACATAAAGAGAGAACGCATCCCTTCCCGGGCCCGACGGGAGCGAGAGGCGTCCGGGCGGGGCATCCGGTCGGCGCCAGCTCCACAGAAGCCACGAGGGGGCGGCGCCGCGGGCAGCCTCACGTCACTGCAGCGCTGCCGATACATAATGCACGTGACGGCGCGGCCCACTCCGTCCGCCTCCGGCCTCCTCCCACTCCTTCGCCTCCACCTCTTCCTCCTTCGTCGTGGGCCGCTCCCCGACGACGAAGACGACACAAGAGCAAACGACGGAAGCTCCAGCGGCCACGGCTTCCATACCGCGCCACCTACCTTCCTATCCCGCTCCTCTCTACCCACTCCTTTTCCCTCCACCTGCTTCCTGCCACCCATTGTCCCCCGCCTCCGTCGCCGCCGCCGATTTGTTTCGCGCTGCGCGCAACACAAAATGCGGCGTCGCGCCCCGGGCGCCGCTGACCCACTTCCCAACGCCCTCGTCAAAGCGGACATCAAAGCACGCGCCCGCGTGTCTGGAATGCCTTTTTAAAAAAATACACACTAGATAAATAAATGTGGCTGCGTTCACATGCGTTCATTGCCGTGTCACAGCTCTTTCTGTCGCTTCTGTATTGAATATAATAAGCAGAAAAGACACTATTACGAGGCAACGTACTTTTACAGCAGCAAACGTGAACACCACGAAGCTGCTGATATATACATTTATACTCGCACAATAGAATTTTCAAATCGTACTAAAAATTATATTAAGCGATAAATATTAAAATGAATACCTGCACGTTTAATGTAAACGTGACCATTATTTTGATTGTCGATAAAAACGTTAAAATTTGACAGTTCCACATTTTTTACTTGCTATGAATGAACGTTGAATAAATAAAATAATTTCAAACAATTATTAACAATTTTACTGAAATGTACCCTTTTTGAAAGTGTTGGTAAACATAATTATGTGCGCTCAATATTTTACATATTGGCAGCACGCCGAACTTGTTCTTTAAATTGCACTATACGATGAATGTTTCAAGGAATATATTAATTGGACCTATCTTCCACGGGTTAGTTTTAGTAGACAATTATTGTGAACTACTTCGTCGGAGTGTCTCGGGGTCGCGCCCGCGCGATTTCGGAGCAAAGGGATGAAGACGCGCGGCGTTGGGGGCGCTCCGTCCGTTGCTGCTCGCGCTGCGCCGGCCGACGCCGACGCCGACGCCCCCAGTGGGCGCGCGATACGTGACTACGGAATCGCCTGGTGGGAGGAGGACTTCGTTATGCGATGAAAAAAACAACTGTATTCCATTGCAGTCAATTCCAGCCTATAAAAATGTATTTATAGTGATGACTAATAACAGCTGAAAGAATAATTACAATAACATACGCATTGATGGTAATAATTTCCAATGCACGCACAAATATAAAGAAAACTACGCAGCGTATGATCTCGTGACAGATGTCTGTTTTTCCAAAATATCCAGAAATTCAGAAAAAATTTGAAAACCGTGAAGTAAAATGTTTTGTGTGAAATATGTAAATATTAGCATTACTGCGAGTATTACCATTCTCCGCCAATTGAATCGTTTTGCTCAGTGCGTCGCTGCTTACGATACAGTGACATCACGCGAGAGTAGGTGCAAATACAGAGGCTGCTTGCCATTACATATAAGCTTTTCGCTTATTGCGTTTCGAAACAACTTATTTCATATTCTTGGTTTGTGAAATAACTGAAGTACTATTGTACTGTTTATACTGAACCACGTCATAGCAGTATTCTTGAAAACAGTTTTTGTTAAAATACTTATTTGTTGCAGTGTTACATGAGAGTATTTCATTTTTTATTCTTGTGCTTGGATACTTTTTGAAAAAAGATTTTATGGTGTTTTCTTCGGCCGAATTTTAATGCTCCAAGACAATAATTAACTACTCTGAATGAAGCATAAGACAATTTACGTTCCAAAATTTTACTTTGACAACGCTAAAATATTTCTGAACTCTTCATCTTGCAATGTCCCCTAGTGAATTGTAAAGGCGCGCTGGATCTGGGTTTAGAATTCATACGCGAATCTCCTTTCGCCTCAAATGGTCTAAAAGTTAAAGAAAATAAATAAAAAATGCATATAAATGCTATTAAAAAGAGAAAACGACATTTATTGAACCATTTCATATAGTACAGGTCAAAATGAATTAATTTTAAAAGGCATCTTTTGAGTTTTTTTCTATTCGTACATTGCCAACGTTCTCGAGAGTAGTACGTCATCCTTACTTCCCTTGAAGTATTTTTGTTGTATTCCTTTTCCATTTCAACATTCATTACTTACCTTTTTTTCACATTTATCAATAAACTAACATTGTCACAACGATCCTATTGCAAAACCTCACATTATATAACCACCGTTACGAGAAATTGTAAAATTATATTGTGAATAAATATAAGCCTCTATGCCAGGCCAAAATACCGAACGATAACTCTATACAAACAGTATGAAGTTCAAAATAAATAAAAAAACGAGTCACGCGAGATACACAGGCAAGAATTTATAGTGTCAAACTTTTGGACACAATATCAATTTCATCCTATTCCTAATTTGCAACATTGCAGAGTGATCCTGCATCGAAATCCCGAGTAAGCGTGCTAAATTATCCAGTCCAAGCCCTTCATGGAAATGAGACGTAATTATTAATCACTTGTGTGCGTACCGATAATTGGAAACCTCACCGTCGCTCAGTTACGCGAATGCCGCGAATTATACAGCATCACAGAGCAATGGATCATTATCCAATATCGCGACAGGTACAGAGACAATACATCGCGAAATGATAGATTCCACTGTTACCTATTATGTAACGCGTATTAGGGAATCTTCTGCTTCGGAAATCAAGTCATTTTCTTTCTGCGACAAAGTACATAGTCGGAGGAAGGGAACCAATATATCTAGCCAATGAATAACCAATACGCCGATATCAGTGGGAGTTTTATCCTCGTAACCTTACTACTACCTTCTCTACGTCTGGCATCCTATCGATTCCCATTCCAAACTAAAACGCTGCCATCAGATCCACGCACAGCGGGGTCTATTTCCTTGATGCACGAGATGGGGCGTAAATGGTAGCTCCATAAACGCAATGGAATGGGAAACGACGAGGAAATGGCTGTGAGAGGGGTAGAGAAGCAAGCATCTTCGGCTCAGACGAGCCAATAACGGCGCTGCTAAGGGGAGATATTAGCAGGGCGTCCTTCAAAAATGACAAAGCTTTTCTCGCCCGACGAAAGAATTATCGCAAATGTGTTATCGCATTGTATTCCCATAACGCCGAGCAACGCTTTGTTGCGGTGGAAGGTTTGAGTTATAAGCGCCCCGCCGGGGGCTTTTGTTCGCGAGTTTCATAACACGCCGGAGGAAAGGAGTGGCGAGGCGGGGCGGAGCGGGGAGGAGCCGCCGAAACGAGGGCGCCAGGAGGGGACTGGAGGCAGCCCGTTGTACTTCCGAGGTCGGCGGGTTGCAGACCAGCGCCTGTGGCTCCGCCGTCTCCACTGAAGTTGTTCATTGGAGAGCGCATCGACTTCCTTCGACAAAAGCTGCAGAATTGGGCGTTGGATGTCCATATTGAGAACATCACAATTATAATTTTACACCGCTACTTCTCCTTTTTAGGAAAAGGGTGGTCAAGACTGAAGGCAATTTTTGTCCACACGCTTGGCAACCAATTGCATCAATCAAAGACAAACAAATAAATAAGGAAAAGTATTCGAAAATACAATCAGAAGTTATCAGTTTATCAGAAATGTATGATCAACATTTAATATCAATGACCTATGAACATTACAACCTACCGTCAAATGACATTTTTCTAACGTTATGTTCGAAAATGTAATTTAAATCCTTTAACATACTTTTCGGCGTCAAATTATTGCAATATTGTGGAAATAATAAATTAAATTATTGTACTAAGTGCAAATAATAAATTATTATCACACTCAACACATGTAAAACAGACTTTAAATTCAATGCCACGTATGCTAAACTATTTTACAAATTTCATGAGAATTACACTTTCATTCGGGAACTAATTACATAATATATTTTGAATTAAAACACTATAAAATAATAAATTGTAAATGAAAAGATGCGGTATTGAGTTATAGAAAATTACTAAACAAAGTGGTTGATATATTTTTAAATAAATGTGCATTTTAAAGAGATTAAATTGATGTTTTATTCACATACAAAATAATTAAATAGCACCAAAAGATTCAATCATTCGTAAAAGTAGTATTTGCAGCTTAAACTTCTGTGACAATTAATATCTACAAATAAGTAGTCCCTGGTCCTCTTTGGAGTATGTACTTGTCAAGATGGATTCATATCCTCTTTTGGAAATTGTCATTGAAGAGGGTAATGATTAACGGCCTGATTAACATTGAAACATGTTTTTGGAACACTACTGTCAAATTTCATTTATTTTCTTAACTCAATCTGTTTATACACTTCTAGTAACGAAAAACATGATTTCCATCTGGTTAAAATACTGCAGTTTATTCTGCGTTATTCTCTCACTTCATCTACGAAACACGACGATAATCAAGATACGTCACAGTTTTTGTGCCATAACTCAACGTAATATCTGCTGTGAGGAAACAGATCGTATCCATCTCATAAAACCACCCTAACTCATGAGAGAAGGAATAAAAAAGAACTAAACCGGTCGAAATAAAAAACCGGTTTGCAAAAAGAACAAACATGGCGGAAAGAGAGAGGCAGCGTCTCTCCACGTCTGCGGCCGAGTACACGCGCTCGCTGGCCGGAGACCGAGTAGTGGGGACGACGGAGGGTGGGTTACTGTATGGGCAGACGGTGGAGGGGACGGTGGGAGGGTGGAGGGGGCACCAGCGGGAGCAGCTGGGTCTGGACACGGCGGCCGAGGGGGCAGATAAGGCGGTGAGGGCGGAGGGACCGATTGGAGCGGTGAGGGCGGCGGACGTGTCGAGGGCCTGGGGGAAGCGACGACCTGGGGCGGTGAGGGCGGCAAGGGCAGCGAGAAAGGCGAGGACGGCGAGGGCGAGTAGGGAGGGTGATCGAGGTGTCGAGGACATGGGGCAGCGAGGGCCTGGGGGTGGCGAGTGTGGGGTAGGAGAGAGCGAGGGCCGTGTGAGCTTGAGGGTGGGGAGGGGATGTGGGCAGTGGGGGCGGATGAAACCTTGGAGGTGAGAACATAGCCCTGGGGTTCCCATGGGGTTCTCATGGGGTCGGCGTCGATGGCGACGATGGCGGAGGGGGCAGCGATGGGGGCAGTGGCAGGGACAGGAGCGGGGACGGCGGCGGCAGCAGGTGTGGTGAGGGCTGTAGAAGCGGGGAAGGCCTGAGGGTGAGTGGGGGAGGTAAGGCCGCGGAGCATCCGAGGGCGTGATGCAATCGATTATACTCTCCACCCACGTGACTCCCCTCCTCAACATTTCCCTCGCTCTTCCCTCTCTCTGCCGGCGGCGAGGATAAACTTGACAATGATGTCCGTAATGGCATGGAATAAAATTCAAAGCTCGCTAGGGAGAGATTACAATAAAATTCAACTTAGAAAATAAAGAGATTAAGTTATAATGCCTGAATGCGAGAGGGGAGCCAAGAGATGAGGACCGGAGAGGATTTAGGGTCGGTTATATCCTCTTAATGACGTGTGCTAATGCTAAATTCTGCCTGCAGATGGCGGAAGGCATCGTGACGCTCACGCGCAGGTTGCAAAAGCCAAAAGTAACATAATTCAAAAGAATGATTTATCAGTAATGTCGCTTTGTTGCGTGATAAACTGACCATACATTGCGGCGACGAGGGGGAACGTTATCTGAAAAATTTTAGATCTCCCTATAAACAGTCCAGAACGGAACTCCAACGATTGTTAGGTATCGTTTATAACAGGAAGTTGCAGTGCATTGTTCGCGTTTAGTTTGGAACAACAGAACTTGACATAAATCCCGTAAAAAAGAAACGACGTGATAGGAGTGGACATAAAAAAGACGGAAACGAGCAAACAACTTTTCAATCGCCTTGAAACAAGCGAAGCATTCAGAAGCAAACAGTTGCCTTCCACAAGGCCACATCGAGCCCTGAAGACACGCATCGGAGCCGCTGCTCTCCGCTGAAGTGATGCTATCGACCACCTCCTCTCCTCCTCCTCGAGGGCCTGCAAAAAGCGCTCGGAAAGCGATCCGGAAGGGAGTTTGTTCCTGAAAAATGCCTGAAAAGGATAATGGCTCCAGGATAAAAATCCGAGAACGGGTCATTAAATTACCTGCGGATATTTCTCAAATGCCGATGAAAACCTCAATGGAAATGATCTTCAATCGTCGAAAACCGCCCTGCCGATTTTTATGCACAGACATATATATCCACTTAACTTTCCAGCGATAACAAAAACAAAATTTAAGGAGTTTCCCTCGCCTTGACCCTTGCAAGTAGTGGTAGGTACCACAGGCGAAGTTTATTTTCTTCGAACAGTAAATTGTGTATTCGGATTTATTTAGTTAATCGTCAATTCAAAAGAAACACACACTTGCCTTCAGAGTTAGTAAATCGAAAAGACACTGCCGTCAACATAAAAATTATAAGTTGTGAATGAAAATTTATTGATATGACAAAGTAAATTAATCTTTTTTCATTATTGTTTCTTATTATTATTCTAGATACAATTAGATATTTATTAAACATTTTTGAATTTGTGATTAAGCAAATTAATAACAAGCAAAACCTGTAATTCAGTACATAATTTATCTGAACATGTCAATATAACAATCACTATTATAGCAACACTGTGACATGGCATGTTGTATCGTATTTTTTAAAAGGTTTCACATTTTTATAATTTATTAATACTCTTATTAATATTTAATTCCATCTTATATTTTATTCAGAGTATTAGATAATAGATACATATTTTTTCAACTTACTAATGTTAATGATGACTGGAATGAAAATATCATGGGTTTTATTATTCTTATTCGCTAATGCAAAAAGCACAGTTATCATTACGAAAATATCGAAATTTATTTAAATATAAAAAGTTAATCATTTAAATTGCTTTGAAATATCACTTGTATTAAAAATGTTCGAGACGGGGATTTTAGTAGTGGAAACCTCATATTTAATAGAATTTACAGAATTAAAGTTAAAAACATCTTTATGCAGACATCTTATTATCTGCATAAAGATTTTTAACTAGGATTTCTACACAAATGTATTTTTGAGAGAATAGTATTTTTAGGAGAAAAGTTAATGAAGTTTTTCTGTCTCTAGAAAAAAATAATCAGCGATTTTTATTTGGAGATTTCTATTTATGAAAACATCGCATCGCACATGATTTTCTAGAAAACTCTCTTGAGACAAAACGTAGGCGTAGAATGCACAACGAATTCTACATCGCTTGTGCACGTTCTTGGCACACGAAGCGCCAAGCTCTCTCCCGAGGAAAGACAAAAGAGGCATTACTATAATGTCCCATGTCGGACGGAGACAAACAAATTCTGGGCTTAAAACTTCCTTCTTCCTTTTTTCATGCGCATCCTTGAAAATGTTGACAAATTTAACCTGAATTTTAAAACACCCAGCTACAAACACACTTAACAAAGAGAAAACTGCTAATAGAGAACACAAAAGGATTAGAATATACATGAGATGCGGAATGTACAAAAATACTTTGCACTTGCAAGACTTTCTGTCGTTGGTCTTTATCATCGTTTTATACATTATAAATAAAGAATGTACGATATAGTGAACGAAAAAAGTCGTTAGCAAGCCCCCGAAAATAAAGGAGAAAAGGAGAGCAATCTGTCAACGAAACGAAATGGCTTTCTAACGCCGGTCGCGCCTAGAAGAAAAACTGGTGACCTGTAATATCGTGGGGATCATACTTGCATATGAAAGCGGTGGGCGCAATATAAGAGATCCGCGATTACAAGGTACCAGCGGCCTTCCACGTCCGTAGTTCCTGTGCCACGCCCCCTTCACCTCCCTCTCTCCAGCTGGCGGATCCATAATTCACGGAACACAAGCGAGTCCTTAATAAAACGGATCCCAGCGCGTTGATTAAATATGCTCACGATTGCTGCAACGGCCGTTAAGATAAAACGTGCCTCCGCGCAAGAATCACGGCGGCCACGTGCCCACAGGCGCGCGCGTCGAGTGCTCGCAGAGGAGAAACGGCGGGGAAGAGGTGCGTTGGAGTGAAAGGACTCAGTGCGTAGAACGTACGAGATATCGCAGGGAAACGGAATGAGTGGTGAAACGCAATGGAATATGTAAGCATTCTGAAATGTCTAAAATTCCTCTAAAATTCCCTACTAATATCAACAAACAAGATATGTAATGCGATGAAAATGATAAGACTGAAACTAAAAAACTCAAGCATTCTAAACGATTGCGAAGGATGGTATTACAGAACTAAGAGGATAATCTCGGAAAACTCAAGTGAAAACCGATCATAAATTATGAAGTTGAAATTATGCCACAATGAGAATTTTTCGTGATTTGGAAAATGTTAATAATTTCGGAAACACATCAAGGAACAAATAAACACCGAAAAGTAGACCCTGCGGCACCCCGAAGCCAGGTAAAGCCATTTCAAGACGAAGCTCGTGCCCCAAAGGGCCAGTCGTTTGGAGGGGGGGAGGGGGTCGCAGAATAAGGCAACTTTTTACGGCCACGTCGCCCCCCCCCCGCACGACTTTAATACGCCGCGGCGAAATTCTTAACGAGTCCGTGCGGCGCCTGCGAACGGCGCGTGGCGCGCCGCGGAGGGCCGTAGGGCGGAGGGCGCGCAAGGGCGGATGTGGGCGGCGGGCGGCCTGAGCAGGCAAAGCGGCTGCTACCTGGAAACATTCCCAAAGTGGGGCAGTGAGACCTGTCGAGATACACATTTTCCTGATTATGTTTCGAACGGAACTTGCAGATATTTCTGATAATGAGTTCAACCTTACGGGGAGAGATAGGAACTCATGGTCCAACAGAAAAGATATTTAAAGAACTGCAAAAGAAAACAATTTTGAACAAACGAGGCAATGGGATGCAATAAGGAAAAGAAAAAAGTAAATATTTTGATAAAAATTGATGTTATAAATTTGATCCAGCGCTTTTTAAAAAATATAGATGGTAAACACGTCCACTGGGATGATAGATAAAAAACAGCCATAAAAATTATTAACATTTTGCGTGTCAAAAAGGTATTGAAATTACTATTAAACAACTTAAATTATATGTTATTATTAACAATAATACGGTTCTCTACTTAAAGAAGATTTGTTTACAGGAACATTCCCATTAATAGTATAGAAAATATTTTTATAGTGAATGTAGCGACTTGTAAAAGATGTGTCTTAACAGCTCTTTTGACGCAATATCTTGCAGTGAGAGATGTTAACATCCAAAATGTAAATACATTACTTTCTCCATTTGTGGCAAAAGCCGCCAAAAGTTTCCTCGAACGTAGATAATTAAAATAAATTCAATTAGCATGCATAATTATTCTACATATGTAAACAAATATTCGTAAATATTCAAATAGCGGCAATAATACATACAAGAGTCATGTACGAGCCGTAAATAAAGTACCGAATCACTACTTTTGTCTACTCTTTATCTTTTTGAATAACACAACATTATTGTTACTTTCTTTATACAGCGGTGATTATTATCAATGTTTCGTACTTCAATTGTTCATGAATATTGAGTTCTTGAGTGAATATTAATGAAATACGCAGAAGTGCAACGCTTGCAATGCACACTTTGATCGATCTGCAGGAGGTTCTAACGTCCCCCTCCCCCAGAATAACGGGGAATTCGGGCTGCCGAGCAGGAACGAACACGCACATTTCATTTGTTCCTCATCTGGTAGTGGCCTCAGGCAATTATTAATAATTTGTCTTTTCAATACTTCATTTTGTTTGTTCCCCCACTCTAATAATAATTGAAGAGCAATGTTCCCAAAAACCAATTTTACACGCAGCGAATTAAGCGTGAAAACAATAGCTTACTGCCCATTTTGAGCTTTCTGGCTATGTAATACTAAAAAAAGTATTGTCACAGAAATGAAACAATAAACGAAAGATAACAAAACGAATAACGTTGTATGAATGAACATGAATGGTAATTATAAGCGGTTACCTGACAGAAATGGAATGGAATAAAAGAACAATAAAATCATGTATCTTGTCTTGTTTATAGTAAATTAGAGGAATTATGAGTTAACAAACAGAAGTTAATTATGAAAAAAATAAATATATTCGCAGTACTTAACTAGTTTAAATGTAACGAAAGTACTTTGAATATTTCCTTCGATATTCAATATTAAAAGAATTTCACATATCAATGAAGAATGATTTAATACTTCATAATTTCCAAAATATTCAAATAAACTATGTGAAAAATTAAATCTAACCCTCTGGTATAATCTTTTAGATGCTACTAGTGGCTAAATTCTGTATACGCCTTCGTTGATTGATTAGTGCCTCCTGGTGCAGCAAGAAATAAGGTCATTAGTCCCGTAAGTGTAGTGCATGATTTCATCGCTGACGATCTTCTTCCGTTGGCTATCGACATTAGGCGCCGACCAGTGTCTGCTTGCGAGGATTTTTCCTAGCCGTACAACACCCACCATGAAGGCGCCACCGTGAAATATATGGAAAATATATTAATATAGTAATAAGTAATAAGTAATTTAACTAAATTTACAAACACGACAGTAATGCTAAAAGTAATGAGAATTCACACGAGAAAGCACTGTTAAGAAAACAAAAAACAAATTCATAGCGTCGAAAAGTGAAACAATTTTTTTACAAAGGTCAGGCACGACTCGCAGTTCAAAGTACGAGAAAAGTTCAACTTTAAATGGTAATCACGTAGTTCATAAAGTTCATTACATTTGCATGCAAAGGGAGCCTGCACACGTTTCTGAAATGAACAACGGAGATATTCATCAACTTATTTCACACTTCTAAGAGATAACTGTTATCAACCAATGAACAAAGGCAAATGTAATGAAAAATCGAAAATATGCCTAAATTATAGATGGATCTAGTAAATTATGCAAACTATGTATTGCACCTGTTAAATGCAATTCCGAAGTATGCTTTGAAGCTGTTCTTACTTCGGGCTTTATCCACTCATTCTGATTATTGTGAACATTAACCGACTTGTTCGCGGATTAGTCAAATTAGAATATATTACCCGTAATATGTTCCTAACTTCTAACTTCTTTAAATGACCTACCAGATGATGAACCGCATTAAAACGTCAAACAGAAATAACCATTATCTTTAAGAGCAGAATAAATTCCAACACAGAACTTCATTAAAAGGCTTTTCTTTCAATATAATTATCAACCAAAGCAATTAAAGCATATTAATGGAATTCGAAAAAAATCGCACATTAATCTTTCAAAGCACAAAACTAACAATCACAATACAATATTTCATAGTTTTATACTAATGGAATCCCACTTTTAACAAGAAAAAATGGAGTAAACACGAAATGAAAAGTCAGGTAAAGAAAAAGAAGATGGAACAAAATAGCACCATGAAATTCTCTGTAGCGCAAGAATTGATTAATTGTTTTAGTGATTCCGGACACGTCAACTTCCATAGTCCATAGTCTCGCACGTGTTGTGCATGTTTTTGCACGGGAGGTAGTGGTGAGTTTCCCTCACTGTATGGCTAGATCCGCGCCGACCTACTATCGGCTAGCAGAGTTTTGCCAGCGGGCCATCGCCCCAGCCGGGACAAGGTTTTAGCTACCGACCGGTCTCCGGGAATGTGTGCTTGTGTAGTGCGTGTTCGTGTATATTTAAGGGGAGAGGATAAGACAAGGAAGAGGTAGGAAATATCGCGCGCGGTCCGTATCCCTTTTGTTAGGGTACTGCTCCGGCATTCGCCCGGTGTTGAGCGGAGAAACCACGGAAAACTACCGATCAGAGCAGCCGGCCGCTAGAATTCTCCTCCAGGCAGCGATTGAATTCAACCTGTCGCGCATGGAAAAAGGAAACAGAACATCGAAGTTATTTTAAGTTCTCATATACAATCAATATTTATCACATTAGCTACTTCGATCCGTTCTTCGTACCTTCCAAAGTCGGGCACCTCGCAATACCTCCCTAAAAAGTGAACCTTCCAAAGAGGAACAAACAACAAGGAAGTTGGAACTCTTTCACAGCAAACACCAAAATGGCCGCCACTGCACTTAGTAGATAGTGGTGCAGACTTTTATTAGAATGTATCACTGAGACAACGAAGTCCAATCCAAACGAGTGTTCAGAGCCGAACCGAAGCACTACATTACTTGGAGAATTTCCATCACAAATGGCTGAAGTCGCTGAGGCCAACGAGAAAATAACCCCTCCCCCCCCCCGAAGGCGCCGGGGGCGGGGGCAGGAGCGGTGGCCGGGTAAGCTTCCAATTGAAAAGGAAATCGGTTCTTAAAACGCAGAATTCTATTGACTCCCTCGCCGACGCACGCTGAACGCGAGCGCAATCGTTATTTCCGCCTCCCCCCTTCTGCCCCTGCGTTCGCCGGGAGAGGGACGACGTCGATGGAGGCGGCGGTGGAGGCGACGGAGGAGATGGTGGAGGAGAAAGTGGGATTGGCAGCAGCACGGCCCTCAGCGGTGACAGTGGAGATGGTCGTGGTGATGGGGGTAGCAGTGGTGACGGTGGTGGCGATAATGGTAGGGGTGTGGCGTGGTGGGGGTGGTATAGTGGTGGTACAGTGGTGGTAATGGCGGGGTGGTTGGACGGTGACTGTGATGGCGGTGGTTGACTGGAGGTGTGTTGTTAGTGGTGATGGTCGGGGTGGAGTAGTGGTGATAGAGGTGATGTGGTGAAGTGGTGGAAGTGATGGTAGTTGTGGGCAGGTGGTAGTAGTGGTAATGTCGTGGTAGTAAAGTTGTGGTGAAGTGGAGGTGGTGGTTGTGGCGGTCGTGCTGGTCCTGGTGGTAGTGGTGGTACTAGTGATGGTGTGGTGGTAGTGATTGTGTGGTGGTCGGGGTGGTTGTATGAGTGCTGGGGGCGCAGGAGGCGGCGCAGGAGGCATCTCCGCCTGCGCATTCTGCTGACTCGCAGCCTCTTCCGGCGGCTGCTGGCAGCCCTCGTCAGTACGCAGCCTCCCCTCGGTCTAATTACGGCATGGCTACGCCCTAGCTCGAGTACTTCTGATTTACCCAACTTGCTTTCCATCTTCTTGTTTCGGAACTTTCGTGCTTTTTTTCTTCTTAAATTGCAACGTTTGCCAACATGACTTCTGTATCGATGTATTCCAAATTATACAAAACGAATGATTGTTGCATTCTTGTTCACATTCTATCTTCAACCATGGACGCTGCCCCATTATTTTCGAACTGTCTCCAGATCTTTTATTATTTTTTTAATTACGTCGTCAGAAAATCCCTTCCACTCCCCACATCGTCTTATGCATTCTCGCCTCTGTGCATATCTCCGTTTCCGGTCTTCTTTTTTTCTTCCACTCTCTTTCCTCCCGCACCTATCTTCATCGTCTATCCATCATATCTACACTTAAAGATTTCGCCAACATTTCTTGGCCCGTGTCCTTGCACCCCCGTGCTGCCCCAACGCCGCCCCCGGCCCCGCCCCCCAACTCCCCTGCGCCTCGTTCGCCGCCGGCCCCGCCCGCTTTCCCCGTCGTGGCTAGTCTCCGCACTGGCGGAGGCGATGCATCGCCGCTGCCAAACCGCCCCCGCAAAGCTTCGCTTCATCCCCCGCTACTCGCGGGCTCCAGGGATGAGATGAGAAGATGCATTCTGTAATGCGCTCAAGAAATGAGTTTGGGAGTAATGCGTCAGTCGTAGAGCTATACTGGATGACGCGGGGCAGCGTTTCATTCTCTTTTTCCTATAATCATACCGAAATCGTTTTCAAAACATTTTGCACCAAACGTTGTTTTCAATGGCATTGGCAGATGTAGTTTGATTTTTTTATCTCTCGTACACGTGCATCGTCTGCGAAGTTCCTCTTCGAGAATAAAGGAATGTTGCCTTAAAATTAGGAAATATCTGATATTCTTCCTTTCAAAGGCTAACATCAGTGGTGCTATGCGCACACAATTAAAACATATCTTGTTCTTGGCATAACTTCTTTTACTACTGATACCAGCTTAAGCAGAAAAAATAAATTATTAACCATCTAAAAGTTCTTATTAGGCCAAAGTATTGACGTCATGTAAGAAGAACGCGAGAATGTTAATTACACTATCATATACAAAATAAATAAAATACTGACATTTAAAAGCACATATTTTAAAGGTACAATAATAGTTGTCTTTTTAAAAACTAATTTCATAATATTACGAAAAATATGTTGATCTATTACAAAAGTGAACCAAAAAGTAGTTCTCAGTGATATCTTACCTAAAACAATACAAACAGATTCTGTTGCATAACGCTGCAACACACCGAATATAAAAAGTATTAAAGAAGAGAAGTTAAATGATGCAACATAAATTCCTATTTCCCTAAAGTTTCCCTTCGTTACAAAACCTCTTTCAATATTATTCTCATTTACTCACAGCCCATTGTGTGGCGCAAAAGCCTTGCTTTTGAAAATAAAAACAAACGCTCTGCATTGAACACAAATTTGAAAACTGGGTAGCCAGGTATATTAGTTTAAACTTCCAACTCCCAGAACTAGAATACGACGGGTTATATCGACGAGCACTCGATCAAAAATGCACAAGCGCGAAAAGTGGAGGCAGCAAAAAGAGCAGAGAGCCCTGCGACCGCGCACTGACACAGCGCTTTCGCTTCTATTTCCGGACCTGACTGAGCAAAGAACAACTCGGAGGCGGCGCCCACACCACCCGCCGCCCACGAAGCCACACAGCGGAACTCCCAACACATTTCGCTGAGCTGCGTCGCCCCTCCGCTTTGCGTCTCCGCAGTCACAGATCATCAGCGGCGCCTCCTCCGACCTCTCTCCTCCCTACAGAGGCCTGTGGCATCCTTAGCGTACCAGCACCAACATTAGTACTAACTGCATAAGAAACGCACAGTACTTGTTCGCCATTGAAAACTTATCACAACAAGCACTACCTGATTTAAATCCATTCTCATTCCAAATCCGCAAAAATTCCATCACAATCGTAATTAATATATCAGTAACCAATGCAACCACAATTATCTTCTCCGCAACCACCGTCGCTCACACAACACCAAACTGGCAGGAGATCTCACGTGGAAAATCCCTCCATAGCTACCGCAACCAGCATCACAAACCAAACCATCACTAAATCCTCCAACACTGCAAATGTCTCTTGACACGCTCAGCTGCTACGCATCTTCGTCCTATTCACTGATATTCACACCGATGAACCACTGAGATTTGTCAGGGAGGTACGGTGAACGACAGTGCCGTGGCTTCACCCCACACCCCCGCGCTCATGTCAACGCCCACGCCCCGACATGGCCGCAATCGCCATTTGAAGTATCGCGTCGTTGCTCTCGCTTCACTGGAGGCGCTCGCCTGCCTGCGCCCGAGGCTATGACCTTCCGCCCGCGCTCAGAGGGCAATGGGGCGGAAGTGGCCCGCTGCGCGGCAGAAGCGCCTTTCCGATGGGAACGAAGTCAAAGCGCTGTACCCCGGGGCGCCGGGCGCTGTGAGGCAACATTCATATTACGTTTTGCGGAGAACAAAGTCTTGTTTGGTCAAGAAGACTTTTATACCTTTTATGTCAATTTTCGTCAGTAAACCAAACGTGTTTAATGATTGTACTTAAACACAGTATTTCAATAAATAACTATTTCTTTATTAAGAACTTTTAATACCCATATAATAAGCAAACAATAAGAACTTTTTCCATTTCTTAACGTGGGCGAGAGTTTGAAGCCCTCACTAGTCATTGGTATTTTCATCGTTGAGTTTGGATGATAATGGCACACTGATCTTCACTCATGATCATCTCTTTATTCGTACATCTGAAGGTAGAACAATGGTCACGAACATTGCTTATGAAGTACCTCTTCGATCAAAGAAACAGAAAACAGGCCTAGAAGGGCATAGAGGTTATCTCTTCAGTACTGAGGTACTACGGGTCTGTGTTCGTATGCACCGAGGCAAAGATGTGGCACAAGTATACTCGTAATAAGTCCCCGACAGTAAACGCGACAGGCAGAGAGGAGGCTGCTTTGGTTCACAAGGTGAGAAGCGACTTCAAATACATAAATTAATAAAAATAAGTTACTTGCACTTATGTGGCAAGAAGATAAACGTGTGGATGAAGATAAACGTGTTTTACTTCCTTCCACATTATTACACAATCAAACTTTGGATATACTTTTAGTATTCAAGCTTACAACAAAATAAGAAATTTATCGTAAAATAATCAAAAGCTTTGTAAGGTTTACATTTATATACAGATTTCCAGTACGCATTTGAAATACACCTTTATCTTGCAACAAAGAGTCCATCTGTATAACATTTGAAATACTATATTTATACGTTATGCACTCTACACACCCATGTCAATATTTCTTCACAATAAAAGTAGGATAAAAATGTCTCTGATGTAGTTCGTTCAATTATGAATATAGATTTAATTATTTCGTTCTTTCATGTCCTAGCCACATGAAAACAACAGGTAACAATATACACGATGAAACATTTGTTTCAATGAGAAACTTCCTTTTAGTAGCAAACATTAATCTCTCCGGTGAGTTTTGCAAAAGTAATATGTAAAGAGTTTTACAGAGAAGGTATTTCCAAACTCGTTCTGAAACGAATTTGTAAAATCATTTCTTGTTGCCGTGAGAGTGGCGCCTTGAAATGAAACCTAAAGCGTGGATAGTCCGTACAAAGCAAGAACATATTTCATAGAAGTTTGTGCGGCGAAACGAGTTTTCAATTTTCCCCGGCCACATTCCCCAACTGCAAGGACTGCCATTCCTACAGCAGACCCAAATCCACACACGCTTGAACAATTTCCACAAGAAGGAAGAGCTACCTCACAAGTACTCAGAACACTTACAATAAATGTGAAATGTTCTGTGTTGGGAAATTTGTTTCTTTTCACACAACCGAAATGAAGATCTATATAAAAGGTTACAATAATCTCAATAAGCTTAACAACTGCCAGGGCCAAAAAATCAAATTTGTTATCAATCGTGCGAATTCCATATATTGAATATACCAAACATTATCGATCGTAAATTGTGGACCAAGCCAATACATTTACAAACATTAAAAATATTGAATGATATTCTTGATTATAAAGTCACATTGTGTATATTATTTGCCTTTTAATGATTCACTTTTGTCTTTGATACCAAACGAACCTTTGTAATTGGACTTCTGACAAATGTTATATGATGTCGAATGGTTTCCTTTTTAAATAAAGAGATGAAGAATGTTCTTCCATGCATTAAATTGCTCACAACTCGAAAATCGTCTGACCTCGACACTTAAAATATGAATTTCAGTGTCCCGGAGGAGGGTATAATATATTGTTATATAGTTCGATATCAACAAAATGAAAGTTGGACTCATTTATTATATCAAACTTAAAAGAATGTTACATTAAAAATTGGTTGTATTTATTTCCCGTTACAGAAGATTCAATCAGATTCTATAATTAACTAAGAGTTAAGTTGCATGTTGATCTACCGCACACATTGTTGTTTTTTTGTGACTGACAGAAAACCACATGTTTTCTTGGAAATAGCATCTTTACTTGAAACACTCAAAACAAAGCTGGTGACAGAACTCTTGTCATGTTTTCCTGGGGAACATCAAAAGATTTTATCTTCAAAGAGAGTTATGTTTACATGTCATTTACGTGTGCAAAGACAGAATATTTCTTCTCCCAACCAACAAGAACAATATGAAGAGACGTGAAATATTGTTCGGTAATTTATAGGCAAGACTCTGCAAAGAATGACACTACACCTACCAAACAAACAAAAAAAACATTGAAATGAAACAACCCATTGGAAACGTGTAACACACAACGTCAAAGATTACTGGATGTTCAGAAGTGAAAATTTTCACACACAAGTAATGATGCTTACCAGCCACTTCAGATGAAGCATTATAAAGTTGTGAAATACTCTTAAAAACGTCTGTCCAAAGTTACAGAATAATCTGAAAAATATTCATAAAGCAGTAAAGTATCCCTTTTCGGTTGTCTCGTAACAAGTACAATTCTCGACCATGAGATATTAAGCAACAATGTTATGAAAATGTCAAACACTATTGTTAAAAACTATACTATCTTACACTTAGTTTATTAATAGATATTGATATCGGAGAAAGAGGAAAGTTACTCGTTATTATTTTAAAATAAACTGTTTACTTCCCGAGAGAAAGGAATTCCTATTGAAACTCTGATAATTGGAAGTGTCAAAAACAGTACGAGGTAGATTACGCAAAAATATCACGTAACAAGAATGTAGTCAACACGATTTACTACTTCCTATACGCTCTAGATATATTAAGAAGACTTAACGAGGACTTTTCCAGATTACGCGAGTTTCACACTCAGTGCCGTTACTACCGCGAATTCGAATTTTGACAATGCGACATATTGACAGTTGGTATTTATAACGAAACCCAGTAGTTGGTGTTCATTACAATATCTAGTGTCCAATAATTGTTGCATCAATATTATTCAATAATTTATAATGTGTTTTATTGTCCACGTACATGTTTTACATGTTCTAAAATTTATACATTGAGAATGAACAGTAATGCCTAGTTTTTATCAGTTCTGCTCATACGCGACAGGCGCCTATCATTTCAGTGTCATAATTAATTTCATTCCGTAATAAAGCATCCTAACAGAGTACTCCTTTATCATCAACGCCTCCCACAACAGTATTTCCAGCCCCGCTCTACCCAAGAAGCGCTCCATCTCCGGCAGGAGCACGTGCGACGCGCCAACAGCTGGCGCCCTGCGTCGCCTCGCGTCGCCTCGCAGCGCCAGCGCCAGCGCCAGCGCGCTTCAAGAGGCTCGGCGGGGCGCGGGACAAAGAGGCGCCCGCCCCCGCGCCCCGCCCCACCCCGCGCCACAAAACGCAACCGGTGAAATATTGAAGAAATGCCGCAGGCCGCGCTATACAGCTCCTCTAACGACCCTTCTGCGCCGTTATCTCGTCCACCCTCCTCGCCCCTCTCGCGGCACTCCGCTCCACGCGCCCCGTCCTACACAACTCGCCCCACACGCCCCGCACCCACACGCCCCGCACCCACACGCCCCGCCCGCGGTAGTCGGCTCCACGCGACCCGACCAACATGACTCACCCCTCACCCCCGTCCCCACACGCCCCGCCCCACACCTCCCGGCCCTACAACTCCCGGCCCTACACCTTCAGGCCTTACACCTTTCGAACATACACACCCCGCTCTTCACGCAACCACGAACATAGTCCTGAGGAAATTATTTTTTAAACTGAATTTATAAAGATACTTAAAATTTAAAAATTGTTCTGTAACTCATAATTCATTTTTACCATATTACTTACGATACTAATAATATGAACCGGGAGACATATTCGTATTACTGAATTGTGCACTAATTACTTCAATATTTCCACTGACAACGCTAACTGAGCCCTAGTCGTTACGAAAACGGAGCACAAGGTTGACTGCTTCTTCAGAACTTTTTAAACGGTCTTTCACCTGATTATTTCCAGAACATAAAATGACAAGCAAAAACTACTATTTTAAATGTACTACTAATTTCATAAATGTAACAAGGAATAAACATTCAAATTCATCAAATTCCTTCGACAATTTGAATCTTAAAATGTACCAATTGGTGACAAAAATGAAGCTTTAGAATAAGCTTAATTATGTAGTAAATAAATAGAAAATACAATATCAGAATTTTTTTGTTTGTTCACTCGAGAATCCAAGAAAAAAATTAACACGTTATATACTATGAGCAAGGAATATAGTATTCTAATCTTTCAAACTCTCATTGTTTCTTAAAATAGTATATTAGATTGGAGTCCAAATTTCCCTATAGAGTATCACATTTGTTATATTAAATATGTAATGTCTACATCACTTTGGCCTTTGATCCACGAAAACCACCAATTGCAGTTGAATTTCATGTCAAAGCGAACAAAACACCGCGAGCTCTTGAGTAGGCGCCCATTATCAGAGCTGCGGAACGCATGCCAAGGCCTCCCTTGCCACGAAGTGGATTCCAGTCAGCGCTGTTCGGAATAAGACCGGCGGAGTCCGGAATGGCGATGAAGCCCCGAACCCAAGTGCCGCTCGAAGAGCGATGGGCGCCGTAAAGAGCTGAGAGCCGTCGCAGGCGCCACCCCCGGCGGCCGCGAAGCCCCTGCGGCGAAGCGGCTGAGGCGGGTTCATCGCACTGAACGGCGGCGCTCGAGCTGTTTCTCAAGTCGCGGACGCGATAAGTACACCGGGATATTAATTTACTGTCTAAGTATCCACTTAGTCTGAGCCTGTCTACGTTCCCTAATGCGCGGGGAGTGCTGTAATGTTTCAGGTCGTCTCCACTAAGGTAAAATAACAAAAATAAAAGTATGAAAAATGGAGTGTGTGGTTATTAAATGAAGAATTAATACCTTCACCTTACAGGAAACTAGAACTGGGTGTAAAACATAATAAAAAACAATAATATTACAAAACCATCAACTATGAAAAAATACATGTGCAGTGCCTGAAATCCAACTTGAAAACAATCGAGACATTTGCTTTTCTTTCCTCGTTTTATTAACGTCTTCATCTCTATTAAATCAGTTTAAATTTAACGAAAAAACATTTTCATTGCGAAATTTCGATATTAAAATGAATTAAAAAGCTAATTACCACATTTATTGCCAATAATAAATGTTGTTAATGAGGAAGGGGATGTAAAATGCAATGTTACCTGATTGATTAATATGTTGTTAATTGTTTAATCATAAAATTAATTAAAGTCGAATTACCTTTGTGGTGCTGATCTATGATTCTTTGTTCATTTTTATAGGATTCACGTTCTGTTGAACCAACATCACAGGAGCCCGCAAATTGCGTGGTCCAATATGTGTGGTCGAATATGCGTCCCATCGGAACATATTGAGTGACCGACTGAGGCTGAAAAAGCCATGGGAAAAAATATTTGGAAATTGTACAAAATTTCCTAATAAAATTCTATAACAAATAACATGATATCGTATTTAAAGTAATAGTAGATTATAGAGGATCAATAAAATTCAATGTTAAACTAATACAACACCGAATTTATAATTATTTTATCACTTACACTACATTAGATAATTAACAGCAGTTTGGCTCACCGTCACATGAACTACTACTCTCCCAGTCAATTCAATTATTTAGATGCCACCGGTAAAGAGACCTCCAGACAAGAAGAGCTAGGTAAATTAAATGGAGTTTGTGCAGAGCGCGTATTTTCATGGCTCATTAATTGCCATAAAACGAACGTTCATGAAATTCCATCAGCCTAATTAATGTCGGCGTTTATGTACACACTACTCGCCTGCTGTAGTAAAAATGCTGCTGAACAAAAACCCAACCCAATGTTGTTGTTGTTGTTGTTTTTCAAAACTCAGCACGCACTCTGTTCAATAACAACAAATAAAATTCTTGTCAATTAATTAAAATTAAAATACTTACACAAAAATTAAATATTTTAATAAAAACAGTTTACACGTGTACTACAATTATATATAATAGTTTAATATATAGCACATAATATATAATCTTGAGGAAAGGCAAAATACCTAAAGAGATGTTTGGCATTTAGAAGTCAACACGTTAATGTCAAATAGCTCGCAAAATATAAGGAATTGTGCAATGGAGTAAATTAATGCGATAGATAATAGATAAATACAAAATTAATTAAGACGGATATCGAAATTAATAAATTTCTCAGCCCAATTTCGTTGGCTAGTCATAAGGAAAATTTGAAGATTGTTTAATTTAATAGTAACAAAGATTCCGTAACAATAATTAAATTGTCACGCCCGAACACTCGTACGAGCGGTACTTTCAGGCCCGCGAGACAAGAACCCCGAGCGTAAGTATGCTGACGCCCAGAAAATTAAATTAAAACCAGCGCTGGCCACTCCACTAATTACAAAGAGAGAGAGAAAAATATTACAAATAGAAATTATTTTAATTCACGTCAATACGAGGCCATTAAGTATAGCAAATATGTCAAAAGTAAATTAATAATATTGTAAAAATTATAAGTATTTAAAAGAAGGAATGGTTGATTCAATTCAATGTATAATACCAAATATAACTTGTATAGTATATACAATTAATAAATATTACAACTTCAATTACTTGAAGCCATTTTTTATTAATCTCTGTATTTTTCTAACAGGTACTCAATATTATAAATCATTATTATTCTCAAAATCAAACTAAAATTAGTTAGGCATGTGCACAAGACATTTGAAAGCCAAAATATTAATGAACAATTTTAATGAAAGCAAAATATTAATAAACATTAAAAAAGTAAAATTGCGTAATCTACATGTCGATCTCAGATGGAGAAAGCAACAGATTCCGTCACGTAAGTAAGGCATTAATATAGATTGGTAGTGCACGATGAAATAATGAAATAATTAATTGAAAGTTTCTTTACTGATCATGAAGTTTTCTTTAACGTTGATAATTAAATTAATGTTTCTCATTGAAGACATTTGGTCTGAACAAAATTGTTTTTCTTAGGCAAAAAAATGAGTTTCTGATGCATGTGTAACAAGAAGAAGCCTTACCACGGATTGTTAAATGTTATAAAGCGGTTAACTTACTGTATCTTAAGAAAGGAGGTGTGTTTCTTCTGCAGATGCTCAAGAGGTTTATGCAGTTTTCACGAGAGGTCAGAATTTGGAGAAAAAAATCGCGCTAGAATTTGTCACTATCGCACCAAGAACAGTTCCGATTTTCGTGATTCAAATAGAACCAACAACTGATTGTGTTGTACATTGAAGAATAGTTGTGTAATGTCTTCGAATTATCGTACAGAAAGATGTTTTAAAAATGAATGACATTTGAATTTCCATTTTTGTACCCTAGAATCGTTTAATTTTCAGTCACCTTAGGTTAATGAGACTCTTAAAGACATGATATTTAATTGTTAAATAGGAGTTATTGAACCTAAGAGGTTTTAATTCTTTCCTAAGTAAATAAAAACCAGAATTTAAAACATTACATTTTAATAAATTAAGAACCAAATAGAAATAGATATTTTATGCCATTAACAAGGCAATACGACTAATTCTGATTAACGCAAAGCAAATGGAGTAGTGGAAAAATAAAATTACGCTTCCTTCGATAACTAAAATGTTTTTTGCATTGTAAGAGCATTCCGGGAAAGCGACGAAAGGGTTCAGCAACGGCATCGACGACGCCCGCACTTCGCCCCACTCACGCTTCCACGTGACTCTCGTCCAAGAGAAACTCCACATCGCTTGAGGGAGTCCGCATCCACGAGGCGCGCAGAGGCCTACGTTCGCCTGATCGGCGCGTGTGGGACGCCACTCACCTCTCCGCAAGTGAACTTCGTTGAGTTTGGTCCTGTGTCTGTTTGAGAAAGGGGAAGTTTGAAAGGGGAGGATGTTGGAATCTTAATGCTTGTTTGTTTCCGTTTATTGCGTGTTCTCCGTAGCTCCTGCGGAAATAAGGGTAGCCCTAAAAAGACTCTCTAATTTCGTTTCCAATACTTACGTTAGCATTTAGTGTTTTCCAAATAGAAAATAGGAAAATAGTAATTTCACGAACATTATTGAACTATTTACGTTCTAAATATTTAATATTTTATTAAAATAGTGTACCTTACGATGTTCACACATGGTATTCGCTGAATGTTCTCTCAAATGCAATCATTACAATAAAGAAAAAACACAGATTTTTCACTAGAGAGTTGTGGTCAGGTGACCAGGCAGACATACATTACCAGCTTATGTACAGAGATTTCGAAATTTATGTTCACGAAGATTCATCGGGAAAGAGATTGGTAATCATTACTGAAATTTATGTTGATATCCTTATTTTTCATAAATAATTCAAAACGATTTGAAGCAAAAATAGGGCAAACTTATGACAAATCAAACTGTATATAACTACTTTCAAATTCATGTATTCGTATCATACTAATAACTATGTATATACAATAAAGACCTTCAAACTAGCTAATACATAAGTGCATATGCGTCATATGAGGGAGCAGGAATTATGAATTCCGTTGGAAATAGATTTCTCTTGTTGATTAAATGTATCAAGAGATGCTTTTTAATACGCCGTGGACGACACGCAGTATCTCGTGCTTGTTTTCAGTGTACGAAACAGCTATCTTTTCACATAGTCCGAAACATCCGCAACAATTCGAAATTGCCTTTCGTCTTAACGACGTCGTTCTTTATTATTTACAAACAATAGTGATACGACATTGACTGAAATCCATTTACTTTCGTACACGTAAGGTGTTTCCAGTTATTTAATATTTAATTTATATTACTTTACTTTTCGCATTGCATTTCGCTCACGGCACGTTAATAAATAGTAAACCCAACAAGGGCGCGAAATCGTCTCTTTTTCTTTCTCACCACGCTCGTTTCGTGTGTCAACCACCTGTTTTACGCCCTTGTAACATAAACTACTAATGTGGATGTCTATCGTATGAGATGGGTTTTGTAAGATCTTTTGGGACTGGCCAATCCCTCACAGAATATTATTGTAACGGAACTGATAATCTTCGATATGCTTAGGAGAGAGACATGTTATAGAGCTCTTTCACGTATATACCTTAATATCGCACGTACGCACCTTGGATACATTTCTCCCGAGTCCTCACATGGCGCATTCCACGTGGCCCCTCGCGAGAAATTTCAAAGCACATTCTATAATTCACACAACAACTGTACCTCCTGTGCCAGCTTCGCACAGTATTCGCCCTTTAACTGGGTTGAGCGCTGCTTAACTTTGGTCATCTACTAGCAACCTGTGTTCCCAGCGCGGGCCGCGTACCTTCGGATGGGGCCATAAAAACAAAGCTGCGCGGTGCACCCAACAAAGTGCACGTGTTTGCCACGCTTTGTCCTCGCAGCCCCGGCCGCCCCGGCTGCTGCTCCACACACACACCCCTTCAGTGACCGCCCCGCCTCCGCCCCGCCTCC
>BOPP01000250.1:387513-413761 GCA_017312745.1 Gryllus bimaculatus
CTGTATACGCTCATAAATTTCGGTGGCATCCTCCTCCTTCGCAGCGGCACCTTCCACGCGCGGGGGCGGACACCAGGCGGCGGAACGTTGTTGGAGTGATTTACAGAGACGAACGGGTCTCGTTAATTCCCAGCGATAAGCGCTATCTATGAGAACGAATCGGCAAGGGCCTGCTATAACTCTGGAGCGGCGCGTTCAAACGACTCCTCGCATTATGGACGCTCCGTGGCGCCGGGCGCAGGAGGCTGCGGATGCCGAGGAGGGCGGTCACTGGAAGCTAACACTGAAACTCCTGACGCACAACACTGTGTGGGAGAGCGACACCTGCGAATACATTGCACGAGAGGAAGAATTGTCGATATGTTGCAACCGAAAAGAAGTACATACGCACTTTACGGAAAACCGAAATACTGTTTCATGCTGTTCGTGGCTTACCCCCAGGATTAAAGAGTAAAAGCACTTGAATTAAATCAATATAAGGGAAATCAACATAATGTTGAAATGTTTCGGGGAAAATGTAGTCATATTTAAATATTCTATGTGCTAGAAGAAATCGAGAAAGACAAAAACTACATTCAATATTCAGTAATCCTGAAACCTTCAGTTTCTTAAGGGAACATATTGGGAATTTAAGATCATTAATCATTAAGATTTCTATACCTGACTTCTAATTATAACAATTATATATATATATATATATATATATATATATATATATATATATATATATATTGTACCCGTTACACATTAATGATTATGGATGTTTCCCTACGCTATATCTTCATGATTTAAATGTCAGCCAAGAAGCCTATTAAATACCAAAACATATCTAACTATGACTGTTAATCACCACAAAGTACTGGCCGAACATAACATCAGCAAATGAAGGTATCGATCTGAGCGTTTCGAAACTTGAAGTCATAACTTACTCCAGTGGAATATCACATTATACTCGTATTTCATAGCTCGCTGTGTTGGTCGGGGAGATACATAAAGAAAAAAACTCAGAAATTGACACATTCAGAAAACTCTGACTAGGTTTTTTGTAACTGATGTACTTTGTTCCATGAAAGAAATTGTCTTATCAAATTGATTACTTTAGATTACGAGGAGGACAGTCCGAAAACAAAAGAAAAAAGTAAGCTTTTTATTTCATGTAAGATAAATTTTAAAAATTACAAAACATCGCTTAATGAAATCACTTGGCTCTTAGAATATCCAATGGAAAATGCGTAGCATAATACGGTCTGGATTGTAGAATTCAAAACATATTTACTTATTCTCAAAAATATTCCTGTTTTTTTCGTCTTTGATCATTCATTTGTCAATGCAGTTTATACATCATGAAAGTAAATAACAGACGAAATTCAATTTTGAAAACATTTCATTCAGAGACGAAAGAAAAGAAGAAGAGAGAAAAGGACAAAGAAAAAAATCTGCTCGACGACTTCTAAAAAGTACTTTTCTAGAGACAGCTAAACTTTCTTAACCGCTCCTTCTCTAATAAAATATTTCATGACGTACACTGACCTTTTTTAACTGAAGTTGTAATAAAAACACTAATTTAAATTAATCAGTACATTTCTGCATATTATAATAAGCTTTATATAATTATACAAAGAACTTCTTTTACTTGTAGATATTTTCTAAAGCGATCTTTCTCGAAATATCCTATCACGCTTAAAGAAATTGAATCGAACAAAAGAGCAAAAAGCCTTGAAAGCAGGTCAGCGAGACGAAAATCGGCGCGGGCTGTTTCTATTCCAAATGTCCGATATCATCCCATGCATAAACATCCGATATCATGCACAAGCAACAACCAATCTTTTGTAAACATTGCCTCCAGCATGTTACTCCCTTTTATTCGCACTCTCGTCCCTGTTGTAGCTAGTGCAATACTCCTGATCGTGTTGTGGGAGTACGCTAATCCATTTTCATTGCCTTCGCTGTTCCGTTTGTGTTTTGCTGGAATTCCTTTTCATTTGATAATGTACCGTTTCTTTAGTTGTCAGGAACGGACCCTACCACGTCATTTTGTTTCACCTAAAATACATTGATCTCCCTCAGACAAAGTGGAAATAGTGGACATATTTTTCAAAAATGTCATAGATCGATATAACTATTGACAATGTTAATATCATTTTATAAACCTTTTTTTTACATAGAGATTTATATAGTCGTTATCATAACATACGGAGGCAGAGGAAATATTTCGTGTCATGATGCCTTAAAGTAACAAAATCCTATGTATATACATCATATATGTAATTTTCCTCGATTGTAAAATTTGTATGAGAATTTCTCTCGACGAATTTCGTCTCCCCTCATCCGCCACCAAAGACCTCGTACTCCCACTCCCACTCCCTCTCCCACTCCCACTCCCTCTCCCACTCCCACTCCCTCTCCCACTCCCTCTTTCCCCCCCTTCCCACTCCCTTTCCCAGTCCCTTTCCCACTCCCTCTCACGTTTACTCAGGTCGCAGCTTCATCCTCCCCTGCGCAACATCTTCACAGCCTGCGCCCCACACTCGCACTCGCTTCCGCCCTTCACTCAAGCGCTCTTCAGCCTTACGCCTGCCCCGCCCCGCCCCCGCACGCCCACGCCCACGCCCTCCGCTGCCGTCGGCGCCGCGCAGAGCCAACACTGCGACGCGCAAGCCTCCCCCACGCCCACCCACGCCCCGGCCCGGCGCGCCCGCACACGCCCCGCGCGTGTCCGCAGGTAGGCGCCGCGGCTCCGCCCGTCGGCGCCTCTAAATATTTACCCTGAGGCGCGCGCCGCCGGCCTGCGACCCCAGGCAGCGCCGGAGCTACAGCTTGATATCACTTTCGCATGGGAGATTGCAAACCAAAGACAAAACCCTTCGCAAGGTGAATTGGTTCTTCTAATAATGTGGAAGCACGTTCAAAGCTTCCACACCTTCTCGAAATACTTCTATAGTCTGTTCGAATAATAGTTCAGTAAAAATCAACCAAGCGTGTAATATATAAATGATCTGCATACAATGGAGATTCTATCAGCGTCGTCACTGACGAAAAAGTAAAATATACTATTAAAAAATTACACTGTATGAGCTAGTGAAATGACGGATTGAAAATGTTATGAGTCTTAATAGTCTGTAACATCTTCCAAACCTCATCAGCTAAAACCTTGAGGAAATAAGTTCCTTGATTTATATTCCCCACTTAGAGTTGCTACCGATTCTTCAGCAGTGTAACGTTAAAGGAATTCTTGATTTTTTTTAAAATCCCAAGCAGCTTTCTAAAATATTCTTAAACAGAGTCCTAGTGACTTACTTTTTAAGGAAAATATTACTCTTTTCGCTGCAGGAAAAACACCAAGTACTGAAATGTAAGGTAGAAGTAGAAGAAAGATAGTGGGAAAAACGAGGCGTGAGATCGCAGGTGACAAAGAGGAGATAAAATACACCATCAAACGTAGGCAGTAAAAAAGGCAGTAACAGGTTCAAGTCCATTTTTTAAAACGATTTGCCGCTTGACGAAGGTATGCGTTTGACTGAGATTATCCTTAAATAAAAGTTAAAAACTGACCTAAAACGTATTTCACATAATGTAGCATTACAAAAGCACTGTGTTCCAACTAGCGCTGTTTCGTCCGTTGCAGCAGCGTCACCCTACACAGGAACCGCAGGGCCAGTGGAGCAGCTCGCTCCGCGCAGATGAGTTCCGGAAGCCTTCAGGCTCGAAGGGCTGCAGCGATGGCTCTGCTGTTCGATCGTTTAACGGCAGAGCTCATATCGGCTACCACTGCCTTAGGTTGCGGACATTTGCAATTATAATTTCTGCAACACAATATTTTCCTTGTGTTGCGAATGGTGCAAATAAACAGCGCTCAACAAAGTACCTCGTTTTTTCCAAACATGTTTTGTAATAAGATGTTGAAAGATAACTGTTATTTTTATATCTTTTTTTCATTTCACTGACCATTGTTTTCTCATGTAATTACAAATATTACTTGATGCTATTACGCTTGAAGTCTTATTTGACTTAGAATGTTTAAATGTAAGAAGGTATTAATGTACAACACAAGTACAATAAGTATACACTAAAATATACTATACTACAAAATACATCATAAAATTACCATTCACTCAACAGAGTACCTTTCTGAAAAAACGGCTCATTCCTCTCTCAAATCAAATTTCTTTCGAGATTTTTTCTTAATAAGAAGACTGCAAATGAATTTACCATATATTTCTGAAATAAATTGATTAAACTACAGTTTTTTTCTTTCCCTTTCTTCATATACTCATGAACACAGCATCTAAATCGAGCTATGTTCGACTACTTAGTGAAGTCTGAGGGGTAATGGCATTCATTTTAAGCGCATCTGCATTGGAAGCGATACTAACATTTTAACAAAAAGATGCAAATAATACATAAAATGCTATTTTATTTGTTGAATAATTGTTTATTTGTTTTATTTGCTGAAAATCTCAAGCACGCAAAACATTCAATGCGAACATACTTCTCACCAGCTTCAGAGTTACTTCCGATGCAGCAAACTCATATTCCGAGAAAAAGAAAGACGTCGGAGAATGCTCTTTCGCCAAGGAATAGGTCAAGCCCCTTCCTCGACATTGCGTCACCATCTGTCCTTTAAAAGACTTGGACAACTCGGCAGTAAATCACTGCTGTGAAAAACAACGCAATCTGGGAGGCGTTAAGTAGCTGCACGACATCACAAGTGCCTTAGAAGCCTTTTCTTTTGTAGAAACAAAGCATCGCAAGGCGCGATTTCTTTTCTCTTTGCATCAATAGAAAGGAAACGCTCCAAAGCAATCGTAATGATTAATTCTACTTGGACATTTGTACCTCGTTAATGAATAATACAACAATGTTTGTTGTTTGAAGATTACGAAGCATTTTAAAAATGCAAAAGCTCAAATGTATGTTTCGTGTTTGAATCAACATTAGGCATAAATGAATAAAAGCATATGTTGGCACGTAATTTTACTGAAAAGATTATTTGTACATGGAGATGTACTACAAGAAGGAAATTTGTGGGAATTTAAATTGAACTATTAACAATGCTATTATTCGTTCATTCATAGCACGAAATGAAAATGCAATTCAAACAATAAAATATTCAACTAAAAAAGTATACGGTAACAAGAAATATTAGCTTACTCTTCACTTGACAAGTAATGTTTTCATTCAATTATTTTTATCGATTTTGGTTTAAAATAAAGTAATCAATTAGGAATGCAATTACGGTTTTAGAGCGACAGAACATGCATATGTACAGAGTATAACGTAACATTCCTATTTACATTTCTGGAATAGGTTATTTAAAAAAAAGATTGGTTAGCGAATTTTTCATAAAACAAGACACGTCAGCTGAAAGGAATCTCGAGACACACGTTTCCTCGACGCTTATCCTCCAAAGTGTCTCGAAAGCGTCGGACGGCACAAAGTTCGCGAGGAGCTGGCGAAGTTGAGCGAGCCGCCGCTGCAGGTAGGTCGAGTCGGCAGCGCGCGGCGGCGGCTCGCAGCGCAGCGCAGCGGCCGAGCGGCCAAGCGGTCTGGCGGCCTGGCGGCGCGTGCGGGGCCGCGGCCGACCCATGAATGGAAGGCTGCGGGATGGGGTCGCGGCGCGCGGCGCGCGGCGCTCTGCGGCCGGCCGCCCACCTACCCAGGCCCGCGAGTGCACCATGGTGACGTTGCGCAACTGGCGGAGGCTGCTGAGCGCGCTCAGGGCGATCGTCTTCCGGGCGCGGGCGGCGGCGCTCAGGGGCGCATCCCCTCCGGCACCCTGGCGGCGGCGGCGGCGATAACGCCGAGCGGTGCAGTCGGGTGGCTTCTCAACTAGACGGTGAAGAGCACCGGGGCGTTCGCTGCGGCGATGGCGACGTACGTCACACGCGCGTGGGCGCTGCCACCCGAATCGGCTCTGCCGCTTCAATTGGGCACAGTGCGCGGCCCGCTTCCGGTGCTGCGGTCGTGCCCAGTGGAGCGGGGCGCTGGAAGGGAGCGAAGCGACGCAGCTGGGGAGAGTTTTTTGGGCAGCGTGGAGCCCGAGGGGTTCCGCGCGGCGGGCGGTAGCGGACACTGAGCCGGCGCGGCGTCGGGGCGGCTAGAGACCCGAGCGGCGGCGGCGGGAGAGAGAGAGAGAGACGCAGAGAGAGATATAAGCGCGCGCTGGCGGTACGGCGGGAACGATCAGCAACACAGACACCCGACGCGCCGCCGCCGCCGCCGCCGAGGGTGCGTGCGCCGAGATCGATAGCCGTGACCTCGCCTCGAGATCTCGAACTCGACCCGGCAGCCACTGCCACCACCGCTGCCGCCTTCTCAGGAATATGCTCCACCCCTGCGACCGCCGCACGGTGATTCGTTGGCACGAAGCAGCTGGGTCAATTCCCCCTGCGC
Organism: Gryllus bimaculatus; assembly: GCA_017312745.1. Taxonomy (NCBI): domain Eukaryota; kingdom Metazoa; phylum Arthropoda; class Insecta; order Orthoptera; family Gryllidae; genus Gryllus; species Gryllus bimaculatus. Next base: position 393,907 of record BOPP01000250.1, read on the forward strand.
CTAGAACACTGACAACTCCACTGATGAAGAGATTTGCGCCAAATATTAGAATTGTGAATTTCCAATTCAATGTATTTGAATTGGATCGCGTTAAACAATATTATTCTGAGAGGAAAAGCTTCATTAGGCTGACTAATTATTTCGTGTTTTGGAACGCGTCAACTATTATGGTCATTCATCCTCTAAGTGTAAGCTTGTTTGGTCACGGACGGTGACTGCTTTCCTAGCTGGGTGGTGAGATCCAGTGCTGACATACACGTCGGCTTGAGCAGTTATCGGCAACCAGAACTTCTCCCAGAGGGGAATATCCCCAGCCGCGTCAAACTTTTAACTCCGGACTGGTTTGGTGTGGTGTTGGATATGTGTGGTAGTGCGATGCACATAAGTACAGTGTGAGTAAGTAGGGGCTGAGGATAGAACAAAGAAGAGGATAGCAAAGATTGCACGCGTTCCGTTTGACAGGACACTGTTTCGGCATTAATCTGGCGATGATCAGAGAAAATACGGAAAACTATCGATCAGTAAAGTCGACCCCCAGAATTCTCCGCCAGTCAGTAGCTGAATTTGACTTAGCTAGGACGAGAGCGAGAGCACCAGCGAGAGCAAGAGCAGGCGAGGGCGAGGGCGAGGGCGAGGGCGAGGGCGAGGGCGAGGGCGAGGGCGAGGGCGAGGACGGGGGCGAGGGCGAGGGCGAGGGCGAGGGCGAGGGCAGGCGTTTTCAGAGGGCCGCGCGTCCGCAGAAAGAGGGGAGTGCATTGACGAATGGGTGCATTAATTATGGGCCCGGGCCGCAGAGCTCGCGGCGCGTCACGCGATGCGTGATGGATCGCCCTCTGTTGCGTCGAACCCACAACAATTCAGAGGTAAACATTTTCAAGACCATGCAAGTCGATTTCCTCGTCGCCGGAAGAGAGGCGATGGAGCAAGCAAAACTAAGTTGTAAAATGGTGTCTTTTCCTTCGGAGATTATATCAATTTTCGAAATTTTTGGTTCCCCTTGAAGAAATCTTGAAGAAAGTATACCCCTCTGACATTAGAGAATATATGTTTTGTCAACAATAATGTTGCATAATAATGATTCGAGACCAATTGTGCTATCTATATAATTGTACTATTATATATTTAATGACACTAGAAAAGGAAATAAATGTTTGGCACCTTTATCAGTTCCTAGCAAATTTTGAGAAAATTGATTTTATTCTCGCACTGTTAAAGGTTACCTATTTGTCTTTACCAAAATATTGGTAAAGTCAATACAATTTATTTAAATATTTGGAATGCACAAATCACGTTATCAATAAATCAATAATAATTTTTCTCTGAAATTTGTTTTCTCGCGAAAATGTCAACGATATTGCGTGAAAACTTAGAAAATTTTTTCGAACGCCGGTTGACAAATTAGGCAATGAAGGAAGAACAAAATTTTAACAGGGGAAAGTGCATGAAGAACAAACGCGTTATATAAAATAGGTGTCACGAGGAACGGTTGACTCAGGTGACACGAGTATGAAAAGAGAAATCTGGCGAAATTTCCCATTTCCACATTCAATTTGATGTCATCATGTATACCTTTTGGAACAGTATATTGCTGGACCATTGTAAGCAAAACAATGCTGGCGTCACATGAAAAAACATTGCTTCAAACGTCAATTCTGATTCATCAGTTTCATCGCATACCAGACACAAATATTTGGTTAAACGTACAATAAATGAGAATTTCAAACAGAATCGATTCCATGGCCCGAGAGAAGAGAATTATAAAAGCGACAGTCAGTAAACTGGTTCGCAAAGTACCCGTCAGATTGACCGACCCTCCCATTGTTTCTGCTTCATCCGTGCCCTGCCAGCAAAACTCCTGTCATAGATATATATGTGCCCCCGCCGGCGCCGGGGCAGACAGGCACCCCGTCCATTCGGTTACGCAGATATGAAGGGCTAACCTCGTTTTAAAAGTGAAATGTCCTCGCCGCAGGGCGCACGCCCCGGCATTACGCTCGCATTACGCTCGCATTACGCTCCCTGAATTTGGCATCGCCCTCGCGCGCTCCCTCCGCAAGGGGGGGCGTGGGGCCTCCCCCTTCGCTCCCCTTGCATCGCGACTCAGCGAGCGCCCCTGCGCCGCCCGCCCTGTGTTCATCTCGCGCCCATTTTCACCACTTTCCACACGTAATGAATGTTCGAGTCGATATGTTCCTTCGACATCCACCTCCCTCCAATCTCTCATTAGGTGGCCGAGATTATCTTCCCATGCTGCTGACTTGGCAATTCCTGTTTCTCTTTACATAATAGAAGTAGGATAGTGGTACGAGTTACCATGCATTTCCTGCAGCATTCGTCGAGGGATTCGAATTCGTATTCTCGTTCCGACCATTCCACTTCTTTCATTTAATTCTAAACTATCGGAAAACGAACAGAAATTAGTCGTATACGTAGAAAAGAATAGTGCGAGAAAAAGTGAAATATAAAATTATCGTTCATCTCTGATATCAGAAACGTTCAGTCACATCGTGAAAAGTTATGTAAGAGGCGTCAATTAAAGTAGTAAGTATTCTAATTCATGAACTCCAGAAATGTATTCCTGTATCAATATTTATTCTTCATAAAATATAGTAAACCAAAGTCTTTATAAAAGCTCCATCTTGATCGTTAACATAAATTTATTTATTTCTGTTTCATAGAGTAGTCGTGAAATGTACGCCAATGAAAATTACAATATTCTGATACGATTCGAGAATCATAACAGGCTTTAAAAACATAAATTAATACACTATTGACACTATTTACACTATTTACTTCAAAAAATAACACAGTATCACAACAATAAATATATTTACGCACATGAAGGAAACTGTTAGACACCATGTTTTGAACCTGAATTTTTTTATATAAATAGCGCTCCAATCATTACGTGCATTTACCTACAAAATTGAAGTCCAACCCACAAAACAAGTTCTGTAAAACTAAGTAGGAAGATAAACTAGTTCTTGAGCAGCTACACAGAAGAAAACGACCAATATTAACTGCATACAAGACTGCATGAACAAGGAAACTTTACTAGCAAGAGATCTCCAACTCGTTTTGTTACATTGTTAACCAGTACTTCACATATCAAAGTATTCCAAACAGTTTGGAGAAAACTTTGAAATGCAACGTAATTCAATAGAATACTTTAAAATTAAATGAATGTTTACTATTGTAAGCAATAAATTTTAATCGGTCATTGAATGCAAGCAAAAAGAAGGGAAATCCTTATATACAACGCTAGCGTTTGTAAAGTTATCAATGATCCTTTCCCCCTTAGAAGATAACTGCCAGTGTAAATTGGCTTTTAGATAAAAAAAAAATAGCAAACAGGCACCAAGAATGAGAACATACGATGTACATATCATCTTTTCACGTTATCTTTCACAGTATCTTCCTCTTCTCACAGTTCAACAATATTTTCTAACAAATATTTGATTCCATACTGCTTCCCGACTTCATTCTTGTGTTCATCTTTACACAGACATAATTTAATATTTCTGGCCAGCGTGCAGAAGTGACATATCCTGCAGGTACAAGGAAAACTCAAATAAAAAAATAAATAACCTTTTATACTTTAATCATAGTATTGAGACATTTTTTTAAACATCCAACTTAAAACTATTAAGATGTATGATGTGCCGTACGTTTCAAATATTTCTTCAGCTTTTTTCAAACAATTCACAAAATTCAGTTTCAAACAATTAATTCGGCGCAAGTATGCCCACCATTCTCCGCGAGTCTTAGCAGAATTTTTGAATGTGACGGAGTTCGCCTGCACCTCTCGCCCCCTTCGCCCGTAAGCTGCCTCCGGGAGGGGGCAGCGCGCGTGAGGGAGGGGGGGCTGCGGCTGACGAGCCAGAAATCCCCATGAGCGACACGCACACGCGTGCCACACTTCAAAGGAAGCACGCTGGGATATTGCTCGCACATTCAGCCTTGAAGCGGGCACGCTGGTATAATTAGTACACCTCTGCCTCGAAGTAGCGTAATTTCCCGTCAGAAGAAGGATGTTGGTAAAGCACTTACGATTATGTATAAGATATTCAGTTGCCATTACCGTGACATCTTATTGGCAGTGTTACATGTTCAGTATTTAAATTGTATTTTGGTACTCAATGGGGAAAATATGCCACACGAGATTTGGTTCCTTTAATTTTAATTTTACAAAATTAGCTTTTTGTGATTCGTGTACTTCTTGTCTGACTCACAATTCCAACATTATCGAGAGGGGTGTTTATGGGCTGTGGGTTGACAATGTTTAATGTAAATTAAAAATCCAGGGATTCTCGACAACAGAGAAAATATTTTCATACATTCGTGACCAACACTGTTTTGAAACGCATTCATGCAATGCATACATCGCAATCTATGCATACATGGATCGATCTGAATTTATTACATTAAAATGAATTAAAATAATAAAATAGATTTTTTTCTTATAATTATTTTCTATTGAGTTTTAATCTCTTCTACTATATTTTAGTATTTATCAATTTTATGAACATGTATCTTATACAACATAACAAACCAAACACGCCTTGTTTTACGGGGAATTATTGAAACCAACATTCTGTATATTTGGGGATCATTAAAACAAACGTAATTATAGCAGAATAAAGCAATAAGCTTGCTTAAGGTTCAGTGAAGAAAGTATTTTAAGTTGAAGTTAATGTTGAGCCGCACTACGGGCCCTTTTACGCGAGAAGAGATGATAAGAAAGCATCACATTGAAATATATCGAAATACTTCATCTAGTAACTCCTATTATCTCCTTGTGATTTGTGTTTATTATTACAGGCCTTGGAGAAAAAAGTCTTAACAATGACACATTGTAGCGAAACGATCTTACAAATTGGGTCTGTATTCCTCAGTCATACATTTTCTCTCAGGCGAAATTTTTCTCTTAGTAGCAATGAAAAACTATCAGCATATTTTGTTAAGGTGGTACAAGAAAAAAGAAATTCCTTGGATGTTAGAAAACGTAATTTATAGATTTTCTCTATTCTTCCTCTAGGATCAAGCGTTCATACGTATTACAGCAATTTTGTGTGGATTTCCAAAGAACCATACCGTTTGCAAAACATGCAACGTATCCCATTTCTAAATCTACCAATTTTAATTGAGACTTAAATATTATATACAAAGGCTACTTCAAAAACATCACGTTTTCTTCAAAACTACATTCTTCAATATCTGTTAAGTATATTTTCTGAACCTGAGATGCTCATTCTTCAACACAATTTATGAGATAGCCAATGGCTACAACAATATGAAAGACTCACGTGCATGCTGCTTAAGAAAGATCAACGTTCAAAAAGTGCACCGCCATTTTGAAACTAATATTAACATATTCAATTCGTCTATAATAAATTATTTTAGTACTCATATAAAGAGAATCTTAACACACTACGTTTGCAGAATAATTCTTTAACTTTAAAACTCCATCCGGATAGGTAGATACATACTCATTCTAAATAAATTAAATAAACATTCTGCAAGTAGTAGCGATATTATTAATGTTATAATTCACAAATTTAAAAAACTGAGAAACGAAAATACCACACGATCGTTCTACTTTCAAAGAAGTTTTTAACACTTTAGTGAAACGCGCAATTCTTCTTTGTAACATCCTAATGGATGAAAAACGACATATTTAAGAGTTCAGTTTCATTAAAGCCAGCACAGAGGGAAGCAAATAGGTCATGGGAAAGTCGAACTGTACTTCTGGAGAGCGGGTTAAGGAAACATCACGCGCTGTTGCCTTTGGTTTTACAGTGGCAGTAAAACGCCCGCAACGCGGCAATATCTCGAACATTACGAAGCCCTCGCCGTTCTGCCGCATTCGCGAGCACGTGAGTGCGAGTTCCAGCGACCCACCCTGCATTCGCCAGACGCATCCCAGGACGCTATGTCATAAATACTGGAAATTATCCCTGAAACTCTTGTTATTCATTTTCAAATAGACTGAAGAGCTATAAGGTTTGTCCCTTTCTATTTCCATCATTGATTGTTCGATATACAAAACTATATTCTCGTTTTAGTTTCATTGAACTTATTGTTAGTATTGCTAATATTATTTCAGACAAAAAACGCAAAAGATTTCTATTTGAATTATTGTGTTTTAGAAGTTTTTAGTTCAAGACTTCTGCTGCTCTAATCCCTAGTAACACGACAGAAATACGTCGCCCATGTGAACATTTTACTATAATAACCCTCAAAATATTACTATAAATTTATTTAAATTTATTTTTTTATTAAACTTGTTATTCAAGAATCGCGTTTGAAATTTCAAGTTCACATATAATCTTCTGGTGCGAATATTTGTAAAACAGCTGTCCCAATAAATTTGTAAAGCACGTGTATGTCAGTATATCATTAAAAATAACTCGAAAAATATTTATTCCAACTAAAACTTTTTCTGCACAAGATAGAAATATGCAATAGCTAATTAACGATATGTCAAAATTTAAAGAAAATTCTAAAATTGAATTTCAAAGATATGCATTGAAATTAATGACTAGTTGTCGGTACCGTCGGAAGGAAATTGATTCATCTATATGTGTTTTTGTGAGTAAACTCATACTACTTTGATGTTTTTGTGAATGTGGGACACTGCAGCCCACATTATGAAAATGGCTTCATGAAGAGATATGATTTGTGAATCATGCAAAATTAATAAAAGTTTAAAAGAGGATTATCAAATGTTAAGTTGAAAATGTCACAAATTCTCTGGAAGGAGCAGAATCTGAGAAACCTCCTGTCGTCAATTAGCCTTTCTCCAAATAAGACGGAAAAGGTGGCTCGTACAGTTTATGAAGACATAAATTGCCTCCTGGGAATTGCTGTTTCCAAAGAATCCCTCTCGTTGGTGGAAGGCTCCTCTGCGGATGGCCTGCTGCCTCCAAGGTGGGCGTTCCGGCTCTCTCGTCAACAAAATGTTGCGCGACAAAAGCACCGGGAGGCAAACGGAGCTTTATTAGCGCCGGGGAGCCGAGGGGGGGGGGTCGGGCAAGCGCTCCCTGAGAGGAATGACACGGCGCAGGGCGAATACCTCGGGCGCCGTGGCGCTTCGGAAGCTGCGCGGCGAGGTCTGCCCGAGTGCGGCAAGGAGGGGTCGGGGAGTGGGGCGACTCGCCGCAAAAAGGCCAATCGAGGCAGTCGCGTTAGTGTTGGTGGCCAGAAGAACGGCTCCTGCCCGAAAAAAGGGCCAGGTTCTCATCAATCTTTTTTTTCTTCAATTGACTCTCGTATAGACTGATGCGGATCTCATCTTCGATTGCCACGATTGTAAGATGCTTACATTCTGGTACTAGCTACCTTGGGTATCACATCCGGAAATTTCCCCTATTTTCACTGTATTGAGTATCGTGAAAGTGTATTCTTGCAGATCGCCACTAACGGAAAGTAATGAAAAAATAATGCTGGGGAGTGATATGTATTATAATTTAACAAAACTCATTCAGGTTAGTGAAAATGTAAATATAAATATCATAATAATAAGTATTTTTTCCGTAACATCTACAAACGGAACAGATTAAAAAACTTCCAATCGTGAAACTTTTTCTGTCATTAGATCTCAATTCCAGACGCAATGGAACGTGCGATAAAATGAAAATCAGGACTAAACTTAACCCCACAGTATTCGCGCTGTATTTTGAAACGTACGTAGTCCCGGCGAACTGTGAATCTGCACGTAGTGAATAGTGGATAAATGCAAATTAGACACGCTAAAGCAGCCCAGATATAAAAGGAACCTACTTAGAAAAATGTCGGGAATGATACACATATTTTAATAAAAAGTTAATAACAACAAAAGACAAACTTTTTAGTTTAGATGCAGGAGATGTTTTTCAAAATGAATGTATAACAATATTTGTGAATTTTAAACAAACATTTTATACAAATTACAACGAGATTAAAAATAAACGAAAAAAATAAAACACGTTTGTAGTTTTTTCCTTGCACTCGCATATGCACTATTCTTTTTATATACATTCTCAGGAAAAGATGTAACGACAGTAGTGAGTCCGCAATCGCCGATAATTGCGATAGCATGCACAGACCAAATCGAAACAATATGTCAAAAACCAAAGCAAGGTACTGAAATGAGTGATATTAATGTAAAATATAAGAGAAAAAGAAAAAAATGCGCACCGACTAAGAGCCCGAATGCTAGTGCAGGATTAATGTTCTGTATCAAAGTTGGATGCCATTCGCACATTGGACCTCTAATATTATTAATGAGACTGAATACAAAACATAGGTTCTAAGAAATGAAGTTATTATTCAGCATTACAAATAAATAGTTATAAGTAGTATTCTTATACTGAATAATTAAAATATTTTGTATACTAGTAATAATTCTATTAATGAATGAAATGAATGTTAATTAGTATGCGGTGACAAGTGCAAAAAATATATTTTAACATAGATGACGATAATGTTGAACAAACAGTTAAACAATTCTTGTTAACAGTCTTCACAGCTCTCAACGAAATAACATGAATTACTTGAGAAGTCGATCTAATCAGTAGCAATTAGCAATGATGAAGGATTCTTGAGAAAATGTCCTTGCATATATACATTTTTGGCAGCTACTAATTTTTCAATCCATTTTGCGTACGTTATTCCTTAGAAAAAAAATTGTCTCTTGAATATAAATATCCTCTAATTCCTGGACTATGTCCAAGGCGTCAGCGCAAGTCAGTCCAGGATATCTGCGCATACAAAGGAATAACAATCGAATTAAGTCCTTAAAAGACGACGGAAGGAATGTTCCACTATTTGAAAGTTCTTGTAACAATTGACTTTGAAAACAACAGAATAAATGACAAACATATGTCGTGGTATTGTGATAAAAAAGGCTGTGCAAAATAATAATCTGCTTTGATTATGATCAGTTTACACCCCCTACAACTAGCTAATCGTTTACCAAATCACACCAGCATGTCCATTAACTCTCATTCAATTTTCAGGAAAATACATTTCGCACTCCCTGATCACCACACAGTTGCGCTTACTTACTCCACATAGAGAGCTCGCTTATTTGTCACCTATTTCCCGGCGGATTCTTGCCATACAGTTCCGCGTAATCCACCGCCTACGGGGCTCAACGCGCGTCTCCCGCCCGCCCGCGTCGTGAGCCCTGGCCTAGCGCCTGAGCCGCGCGCGGCGCCGAGAGGCACGTGGACGTGGCGGCGCCGCGCGCGCCCGCCGCCCCCCGCCCGCCCGCCCCCGCCCGACCCTTCGCCGCTCAGCGCCGCCCCGCCCGCCGCCCTGCCCGCCCCGCCGCCGCCCCCGCGCCCCGCCCCGCCTCCGCCCCAGCCCCGCCCGCGCCAGCGCGGCCTCGCGGCGGCCGAACGGACGGCCAGCGGCCGCCGCGCTCCTCTCGCCCGCCGCCGCGCGCCTCGACACGCCCACGCGGGGTTTGAACCACGCCGCCCCGCGCCACAACCACCGCGCACCGCCCTGCCGCGCACCGCCCTGCCGCGCACCGCCCTGCCGCGCACCGCCTGCCGCAAAGCGGACTGCACCACCGTCTCACAGCCTTGTAACGCACTCTTGCACCGTCTTGCCACCCTGCCACGCCTCCGCATCCTCCCCTCCCCCTCCTCTCGCCCTGCCACGTCTCGACCATGTCCCATCTCGTTGACACGATGAGATGGACTCATCACGTCAAGAAGACGTGTCACCAGACATGAAATCTATCTGAAAGGGATGAATGCATGACTATACGACGATCGTACGAGTTTATTTTTATTCATTAATCAATGAATATTTAGTTTGGACTGACAGATATGGTAAATTTTATTTTGAAGATGATGTCCGTATATAATGTCTTCAAATTATTGCAAAACATTTAACATAATTATGATATAAAACCCTTGAATTTACCAATAATGAGGTTTATAAAATAAAGTTATGAAAAAATAAGATAAATACGTGAGTGCAAAATAAGAACTTAGAAGAAAGTGTGCCAACATATAAAACCACAGATTAACTTTCAGTGAGCTCTTGCTTTGCGTTTTTTTGTTCCGCGGATATTTTTCCGAAGAAATCGTACCGTTTTTTCTCAACATCTTCCTTTACTCTAGTGACCCACTTTCAAACTTTTATACGACTATTCAGTTCCTCCTTCTTTTTCGTTCCATCTGGATCCTTCTAATTGACGACACTCGTACCTTGTTTTCCGTTTCGTCCCCGTTATCTCATAATTGCCTTATCCTCTAGTTGGTTTGTCATCTCACACTATCCTGGCTTCACACTCTCTTTTCCTCAGTCTTTTTTCTTACTAGCTAAAAGTACTGTAGATTAAAAAAATTACCCGTTGTCTCAGTAATGTTTGGAATCTAATTTCATCCTGTAAATAGTCCCTAAATTATGAAAATCATAAACTCACGAATTCCTAGTGGTAATAGAGAAAAATCATTGAAAAATGTATGTTCAGAAGCTCTAATATCATGCCTCGATGCTACTGTAAGCACTATTTGTTAAACTTACTTATTTGAGCTTGACTGCGAGGAATTAGTTTTTGAATTCTTAATTGGGATACTTCGTGATGAAAATGAGCCTTGTTGGGCTGAAGTTGGAAAGCGCAGACAAGCAAACTCGTTCCGGAATGACGTTTCTAAAAATCCACTTGACCGGTCGTGCATTTATGTTTACTGGCCAAAGACGCAGCTGCTCTCAATCCCCTTCTTCTTCTTTGATGTGTCTCTCGCTGCTACCCAATAAGAGACACACAACACATGCGTCGCACGAAGGCAATGGGCGAATGCAACGGCGACGTTGAGTGGGGCAGGGGGAGATGGCGGAGAGGAAAGAGGAATAGAGCGAGGGAAGGAAAATGCGTGGAGGGGAGAGAAAGTGGATCACAGGGAGGTGGTGCGTAGTGAGGCCGAAGCAAACCAAAAAGCCGGCAGGACAACGAATATGGAATTACCTCCAAAGCTCCGAATCGCTCTCACGCAAGAAGTTGGCGGTGTTGCAAATAGTTTTCCAAAATTGCTTTGAAACTTCCACAAAAGGCGAGGTTATTGCTTTTCAGTGTCAACTTAAAGGTTATTATTTTTATGTCACGATAAAGCAATGGAAGTTATTTGATAATTAGGATTTGCGAACAAAAATGTTAACAATCCGAAGATAACTTCCCAAAAACTTGAATAGCTGAAAACGATTGTTCAGATTGGGCACTTGCATTAAAAATTAAATTTGTAACAACGCCGAACTTATTTCATAATTTGATTTAAAATAGTTTAAAGTGTTCTTACACCAATGTACAGATTAATCACGGCATTTATCTCAAACATTGAATGTATTATTTCTGATGATATATTGTTCCACAATTTATAATTCCAATCACCAAAACATGACACTGCATTCGTATATTTAATATATTTAAATGTTCTGTACTTACTGTGACATCAGATTATTCGAAGCTGAAAATAAATTTGATTAAAAAAATTTATATTGTTAATAAAATATAAAAAACTTTTTTTGTAAGTTACCTAAAAGAAAAGCGTCCAATTGGCAAATATCTTAAATTATTCTCGTATTTCATGGAAAACTAGTTCGTAAATTGAAACTTGCACTTCTGATACTAAGTAAAGCAAGCATTATGTGAATTATGAAAATTAGAAATGAAGCTAATATGTTTTATAGTATATCCAGGACATTAATGAATTAAAATATGACGATTTCGTCTTTAACAGAAGCATTAGTAAATCCCATTAAGGAATGCTTCCATTTGTCTAGCAGTATAAATATTAAGAAAATAATAAGTAAATGATTGCTTCAGAAGAGCCATTCCCTGCTGATTGCAAGTAACGTTTCGAGTGGAAAAAGTGCGTGGGCTCAAACGGGGCGACGGCCTGCTTGAAAGCACCGTGGCCAGTCAGCCCCATGCCTTGCAGTTCCAAACAAGCGCTACAGCGTGCGTGAAGCGAGATGCTTTGTACGCTGCTGCAACCGACTTTTTGCCGACTGGCTCGGCCCTATCCTTAGCTCCATGCTTAGGCCCACTACAAGGCGTCAGCGACTACTTAAGCTCTGGTACTTACAATAAACGAAGGATGCTTCTTTTGGAAGTCCTGGAAAAAAGAAAAACTGAAGTGATAATGTATATAATATTGGTACACAATCCTAGCAGGATCGTGAATGATGGAAAATTCGGTGATATCGTAACGATTTGGATGTTACCCGATGGTCGAAATCAACACATGAAAAGTTAAAACTGCAAGGCAACTCTTATTAGTTACACGTAAAAGGAGACAATACTCATACGAACATAATCATCAAACTCACGAAACTATTGGAACAGTAAATTATTTTTCTTTTGGTTCAATACATATGTAAATTGTGGACGCATAAAAAACAACTAATGCTATTGCTTTGCAATTCAAAATCTTCCTCCAATACCTTTTCGTTGTAATCAATTGCATAGGTAATGTACACTTGCCCTAAGAAAAAATTCATAAGAAATTGTATATTCGCAACCATGGAGGCAAACGTGAACACACCTCGGTCGTGGAGAGGGAACCGTCGACCAATCATTAGCACGTAGGACGTGTGTCGATTGTATTGGTCCGAAATCTCAAGAGGCGGGAACGATTCGCTCCCGGGGTGAGGGGGACTCGTTTGTTTAAGTGGCGAAAACATCGTCATCTCTCGTTGACAATAATATTTTCAAAATAATGTTTGTCAAATTTCGGAATTGTTTGTAAAAAATAGTGTAGCAAAATTGCTAAATTGTGGTTTTTATGCTTTAAGATATGGGAGGAACCTCCCCGTTTTAGAATTGCTGAAAATTGCAATTGTTATTGTCTCCTTTAAATAACTTTTTAACGAGACACACAATTAAACAATTCGATTTGCGCTTACGCTTTTCGATCTCGAGCTATGTAAATATTTAAAGAAAGTAGTATAACCTTTAACTTGCGCCGAAGGCGCGGGTGATGTTGAGGCCACCCACTAAACACTTCGCACAATCTGTTGGCAGTGGAATGAGTCAGGGAGAGGTCGGGGACATAATTTATCGGTAGAGTTCTCAGTTCTCAAAATTGGGCTCTTGGAGAATCAGGGCAATCTTCAGACAGTATGCCGTAATTTTGCATGAAATATAGGCAATTTTTTTAACAATTTGTTCTCAAAAACGGGTCCAATTTGTTTATTTTTTGTATTACGAGATTTTGTATCAAGAGATTTTTGTATTACACAAAATCTGTTCCAAAAATGTCAGCTCTTTAAAAAAGGAAATGTTTTTGAAAAAACGAGTAGTTTTCGCGAAATTTGTTTTCGAAAGTAATGCAATTTACATTTTTTTCCAAAAACTGCTCTAAATTGTTCCTCTCTTTTTTCATGGATAGAACAACGCTTGAAAAAATGGGGTAGATATTTTTGTTGAATTCTCCGAATGGTCGAAAATTGCAAATTTAGAAATAATGTGAGAAAGTATGTGCTGTGTAAGCACCGTTTTCATATATATTCTACTCATCAGACAGGATTTTCTCAGGAAGTCTCGTGTGTGGCATGCGATTTCGTTGAAGAGCGAATGACCCGCAGGAGGAGTCTAAATGGTCTGAGAAAATACAGGAACACGAGCCATTTCCTACTTCTGCCAAAGAAACAAACATGAAATTTCAACTCTTACAATATTTGCAGAACATTATGTAGACAAGCAAGGATAACTTCACAAACAAATCATACATCCAGAACCAAAGACCATCCCAAAATATAATACCTTACGAGCGCATAAAAATAAATATAAAAAGCTCATTATCATTTCAGTATTTATCAAGCATAAAAGAAACGTTTGTACGAAATTCAATCGTTTGAAGCAAATACAGCATGACAAATTCAACATTTGAGCAATGTCTCATTGTGTGCAGAGTCTGAACTTTATTCCGACTACAGAATACGTTGTGATTACAATTATGATTAAAATATCAATCATAAATATTTAAGAGAAACGTTGAAGTTTTCAACATCAAATTATTTTTCTTTCATTGTCAACGAAGTCCTGGAAATGTTTGCTACCTACTACGTAAGTCACTAAAATATTAATTTTTCAGTGTTTTGTCTTTTAGATACCTAATTTCTCGCTCATTCCTTATCTGATTATTCTTTTGGCCTATAACGTCAATATATTATACGTTTCTTGATTACATTTTACAAGAACCTCAGCAAATATTCAACTCCCCGAGTTAAAACTTCACCATCGTTCTACTCCTACGAAGAACTGAACGAATTCAGCGCATGATGTTCGCCACTCAACACAACACCGCAGGTTCCTTTTCGCAATCCAGCAAATAAAGTTCCCTTTAATCAAGACATACTCCAGTGCCACGGCCAGCGTCCGAGCTAATTGAAAATCTGCAGCGCTGCGATCGGTCCCGGGCGTGCAATAAATCCGCGCTTCAGAGGGGAAAAGAGAATCATTTAATAAATTTGAGCGGCGCCGTCGATAAAACACTCCATTATATGGAGGGCACACATCAAACACCAATAGAACACGTTTCATTTAATGAACTTTTGTCGGAAGAGTGAAAGAAAGGGCCGAACTAAAGACGTGTTCATTGAGTACCTCTATGAAAAGGAAGATTTTAAGATTCTAATGTTCACTCACATTTTGTAAACGCAGAAAAATCGCTCCAATTATAAGCCAACGTTGCGTTTTAACGTTTTAATTTTGAATTAAATATGAATTCATTACAATTTGTTTCAGTGCAATATTAAGGAAAATGCTTTAAACTGTACATAACAGAGAAATTCATTTAAATATAACTATCAATCGAGTGTAGTGACTATAAATTACTTTCTCATTTCGTAATGAATAAAGAGCACCCATCCCTAAATAAGCATAACCAGCAGAATCATGCAATAGCCTTTGAGCACAAGCAGGCCTTCCACTATTGGAATTGCAACGTACACTACTCTGGTCGTACGCCTACACAAAGTGTTGTATACATCCCAGTCCCTTAAATTACACTCTTTCAACCCTTGTGGAACATATAATTCTCATCCTAAATTTCGAAAACTCCTGAAAGAAATACGCCCCTAATACCATGCGATAAATGTAGATAAATAACGTATTTTCCCTAGACAACTCCATACCATTCCTCCTTGCCACATATTCAATCCTACCACAAATATGGAGAAACATAAATACACAATCTTATCTCAGACTTCAAAATCATACCTCCTACCATCCCTATTAACTGATAATCATAAAAAATTCCAGAATTGAAAGAAAATACAGCTGTTGATCAGAAACGTTTAAAGTATGCCCTAAGACAAAAAAAGTGTTAAAATTTTATTCTTTACTTATTACATCTTTTACGTATATAAAAGAATTATAAAACCCGGCTGTGTGTTTTATAATTTTTATACATTATTTCTATAATCCAACCTTATACAATATCAAATTTAAGAATTATTTTATCAAACGTTCACTTACTTTTTAAACTTTTGTAAATAATATTGAGTGTTGTCTGCGATTTCAAAATAACTGTCTTTTTTTTACATCGTGATATAAAACGCGCACGATGATAAGTGATATAAAAATCAATTCAATTGTTTTTACATTTTTTCTGTCAGTGGGTCGTACGTCTGTTTGTAATGCCAGCTAATCTCGATCAATTTGTTTCTAATCTGGTAATCCTTTCGGGCTATTGTTGAGGACGGCTAAATGGGTTTCTATAGGTTTTTTACTGAATTCTAGAGCATTTTGTAGGCCATAGTTTAGGATAGTTTTCTCAGATAGTAATGTTCTATTATGTAAATAACGATATTTTATTTATTTGTTTTTAAATGGAAATATTCATTTTCATTTCCATCAAAATGAAATATAAACATGGGAATTTTTTTATTGTGTTTGAAAAACTATTCTCATCTCCCTTAGCTGCCTCTCAAAACACAATGATATAGTGCAATCTTTCAGTTTTTGCAAATGCCTCGAAACCAGTGAGTTAATATACAAAAAAGAATTAAATGTCTCTGAAATCCCATATAATTTCATTCAAAATTAATTTTTATTCATTCAAATATTGCTATTAGGCTTGGAGTAATTGAAGATCAAATTGTGACTTAAAGTTTGCCGTGAAAACGGAACAATGCACCTACTTACAAGTTAATAAATAAGGCAGGACGGGGCGGAGCGAAGCTATGCTAGACGGACTATGCTAGGAATGTTATGCTAGACGGACTTTTATGTGCACTACAAAGACATTTTGCACTAGTTCTATGATATTTTTCAATAAAATCCAAATATAACAGAACACGAATTTTTTGCTCTCCTATTCAAAAATTGAAAATAATGTCTTTGGTATTACTCGGGCTGCGCGGAAAGTTCTCAGGAGGTTGAAAGAAAACCGTTGCACATGATTGCAGTTGCCGTGTAGTCATTTATGTGCAAACTGATTCAATGTGACCGCAAAATTGAAATTATACTAAAATAATTAATAATAAACTATGTAGGATCAAAGTAAGCCAATTATTGTCCTGAACTTTAAAGGGGATCGAAACACAAAATTAACATTTTCCGTTTGTTACACGAACAAGACCAAAACGACAAGCCGATTGGCGCAAGAATGGACTCGTGTGTTTCGTGGTTGGGAGTTGGAGTGATTTCAGCTCAGAGTAACGGCGCGTTGCCGAGCCGCCCCGGCAGAGGCCAGATGTGTGCGTTGGTGAGCGGGGACTTCGCCTGTTGCGGCTATGAACGCTGACCTGCCCTGACCTGCGGAATCGTCCTGCTTTCACTTCATACTTTGGTTTTCGCCTTGGTGATTTCTGCTGCTGCACCGTAGAAATACGTTGAGCCCTAATAACCCGTATCACACAGCGTGTGAGACAAATGAAACGAAACGGTTTCAAAGGATGAGGAGGAACGCTTAATTGCAGGAGAACGCGTACGTCAACGGAAACAGGCAGTGTACGCATCACTAAGTCTGAAGGCTTAAATATCATACACAGCAGTTTACTTGTGTGTTGTGTTTCACAGTTCTTTTTCAAAATTAGTTTGGGTTCACATGTTCTCAGGTTTACATGACATCAAATCATTTTAAAAACAAAAAGTATAAATAAGCACCAAATAAAATGTATCTGTACATCGCATACAATTTACCGCATGAATTAATGCTAGTAAACACTCTAAATTATACTAAATACAGCACCAGCGCAGAAGAGGCACGTACTTTAAACACTAGAAGTTTTTCATGCACTTTTTAAGAATTGCATGAGAGACGATGCTCTTTCTAACATATTGGAATGAGTGAAACACAAAAACCTTCCTTTTCTGTACATCTTTATATTATTTACTGGTGAAGCACAAAATCAGTAAATGAAATACGTGAACTCAGAAAGTCCAGATGACAAGAAACAACCCAATCTTTTTTCAAATTTTCATTTTCACACTCATCATCTCCCCGCAGAAAGTGAAACAAAAAAAATCGAATTCGTTAGACTGTTTTCCCTAATATTTTGCATAAAACACAATCTGAATAATCCAGCTTTGATCTCGCGTTGTATGTCCACCTCTTCCGAACTTTGAATCTTCGGATGAGAGCGAGATTCATCATTCGTACAAATATTCACTTTATTTATAGCAAAACTGCGTCAATGCATGGAGTTTTGAAATAACGATCTCTCCTAGAAAAAGCAATAAACAATTACTTGTTTCTTTAGCAATAAACAAGCAAAAAGCAAATAGCAATAAAACAAACACAAGCAAAAACAAGCAAAAAGCAATAAAAAATCAATAAAAAAGCAATAAACAATTACTTGTTTAACTTTTAGGGTTCGCCGCATACACTGTTCCCCAAACCTGCTCTAAAATATTGTCGGAAGAATGAATGAATGAATGAAACATACGCACTCGCTGTATCCCAACTCCAAATTACAACAGAAATATTTCGATTTTGGCCATACACAAAACGTCTTTCCCTGGGACATCACATGGGACCTCGTCGGCAGTGTGACGTCACAAGCTTTCCAATAGGTCACCATAACTTGAGTACGCAACAGCGTAGAGAGAGATTTCCATATTTCCTAGTTACATATTTCTCAATGGATTACCGACATTTCCTGTTGAGCAAATTAGATACATCGATATGCGCATGACATTATTCTCATCAATTAACTACTCAGTTTCTACTTCCTTGCTACTGCTTATGCAATATAGAGAAAGTATTGTAATTCTGAGGGAACAAATTATTGCCGGGCCTTAGTAGTTAAAAATTTAATAAATCTTGTCCCAATAGATAGCTAATTATAAGTTGATAGTTATTGGGAAGAGTTCAATGATAGTGAAATGAAAGCAATTTTGCCATTAACGTGTGCTTTATTTTTTTACTTCTCTGATAAGCTACCTGTCGTGCGTAGTAGTCTTCTTTGCACGTCACAGTGGAAAAAGTCGTTTACGCAGGGTGGCGACATAGTTTCCAGGCAGTTCAAGGAAAGACTAACTTCAAGCACGCATAGTAGCAAAGAACGAAAGAAACTCACATTTTCATACGTCGCAGAAAATGAAGTTTTCAGATACTATTTTGAGAAAATTCGCGGAAAAGTATGATACATTAATATTTTTCTGAAATTATTGTAAACAAATATTTTTGTTTGTAAAGATTTAATATAATAAAAAGAAAATATTTGTATTACCTGCATTTAAAGAAACGTGGTTTCTGTGAAACGTTTGTGACATAACCTACATTACTCGTGTACTTGATGTGGTACCACGCCATATATACTACGTTCACATTATACTTATTCAAAATCCATTTGTCTGTTTTAATCGCTCATCCCTCAAATTTCAAACTCTGCTAATGTAAGTCTATACACATTATGGAGAAGACAGTTCAACAGACAGTTACTTTTTTGAAAACATGAATTAAAAATGAAATTTGATGAATGCGTGGGCGTATATTTGTTTCACAATATTGTTTTTTCCCGGCATTGTTAATTTTAAACATATAACGTAAGTCAATTAAGAGAATAAATTGTTTTAACTTGTTTATTCGAATTCATTTACATGACGGTAGGTGCACTTCACTTTGATAAAAGGGAAATTCGCTTTAACTCATTATGCTACGAAGAAAAGTCACGAAAGAAGGTACAGTGTACTTTGACAAGGAACCATCCCCATGAAATTTGCCAGGGGCAATAGCAGAGAGCGTACAAACTAAGTGCAATTATGCCTGAAAGGAATCCCTACTTACACAATAATATTGAATAATTTCTTCAAATATTTTTAATGAAGTGCTGTAAATTGTTCCCAGAAATATCTCTGATAATACTGAATAAATATTTAATGAATATTTCTTTTACACATCTGTTGCATTATTTTTATTTTTATTTGATATTGTTTTAGTACAAAGTTACATTTATTCATTTGTTAACAAATAAACGTATCATTAACAACTTTCCTTCTTAATGCAAAGGAAAGGGTGGGAATTAACTTGGGAGAGTTTTCGCACGGGTATGCTAGTTTATTTAATAATGACATCAATTAATTTCATACTCTTTTATACCCTGCAATAAATAAGTTGACAATTTGGAACATTATAACATCTAATCTTCCGAATATGTATAGTTAACTAATCTGTAATTAATTTGAATGGCATTGCAATACTTTTTAGATTGCAGATGCAAATCGTGAAATTCCGAACTTAAATTTTATTTCTTTCAACGGCAACCAGTGCCTTGTAGTGAACGCCCTCTTCGACCGCCTACATGCAAAATGCAAAATTGAAGTTTATCAGAAAACGCTTTGTGCTTGGGGTCCCAACTTCCCAAGCACGCCATAACGCGCACTCCTGCTCGATCGCGTCTCGGCCAC
>BOPP01000250.1:421760-464129 GCA_017312745.1 Gryllus bimaculatus
GGATGGGGCCGGCAGGGGCGGCCGCAGCGGAAGGAGGAGGGAGAGGAAGGAGAGGGAGAGGGAACGGGGGCGGAAGGAGCGGCCAGCCCGCTCGGGGGGTGGAGCGAGAGCTGTGCGTTGGATGGCCAGCGAAGGCCGGACACGACGTGCGGAGAGACGGCGAAGCTGCTTATCAGACGATTCGTACATGATCTATCATTCACCGCACACGATTCACAGGTCCACGATAGATACAGCAGTGTAAAGGAGGCCATCACTGACATCCACCGTTTACTCAAGATTAACCTTAATTCAGATAAGCACTTTCACAATGAATGGCAATCAGCAACGGATACATAAAATATCATGGTTTCACAATTAAATAGGGTTTTCAAACATCTCATGTGTATTCCACTTTTGAGCTTAATGCATCAATTTTTACTGTCCTAATATTCCTATGTTCTAGGAAAATCCATTAAGATACTGATCAGTAGAAATGTGTTTCTTTGAAAGAAGATTAAATTCGATAGATTGGTTTCAACACGCCATACATACGTTTGAAGATAATGAAGGTTCAGAAACAAATTCCGAAGAACTTCTTGCCAGAAGGTGTGTTAATGGGAAAAATAAAAAGAAAAGAATTGGTATTAAAATATGAAGACTAATGCTGATATCAAAGCACATGCTTTTTCGTATTATTTCTTAATTGTTTCAAACTCCGAAAGAAAAACGAAAATACGATCTGCGCCAATTTGTGTCACTATCTTTTAAAAAACGCTGCTTTGCGTTACTGCTCTCCACCAGGGAGTAATTCATCATCAGTCAATTCCTCATAAGTTTCTGTGTTCGTTTATTTTCACTTTCTAGCTTCCGCTTACGCAGTAGAGAGAAAGTTATAGAATGCTGCGTGAAAAATTGGCGTATTCGGCAGACAAACTCTTCTTATAGGACCCTGGTAACGAAAAATTGGTTAAAACAAGTTGTTTAATTTAGAGAGAGAGAAAAAGCCTCTAATAAGTAGAAAATCACGTGTTGTAGCGAGAATCCATGTTTTGTGGATCCTTGATACCAAAAAATCGATTGACGGCAAAACGTCTGTCTATCCGCCCGTCTATGAACAATGCTAGAGGTGTCCGTCGGTAAACAACGCTAGTGTTAAACCGTTCAGTCGGTTTTCTTCTAAATTGATATTCCCCAATCAATCTGACTGATGTACGGTCACTTGAATTTGAACATGAAATTTCAATTTATGAGGTACTTAATATGAATTCCTGGGACATTTTCAATTTTTTTACAAAGGGTACATTCTTTATTATTAAGTCTGGTTGAATAATGTGAAGGACGTTTAAGAGGAGGGTAAAGGTCTTAGTTTCGTTAAAAACTCTAATTTTTCGAATATTGCAAAAATTTAAACTTTTTCGGTATTTTCCTACAACAACAATTATGAAGATGGAGATTTTTCTCTTAGTAAAATCCGTCCGTTAAAGATAGATTTTAAAATAAGGTCGCGTATAATTTTAAGAAAATTTGAGTACTTTTCGTATAATTTCGCGTGAAAGTACGATGAAGAAAGTGCGTGCTGTTTTAGCCTCACAACAAAACCGGCAGCGTATAAGCGAATCTGGTAGTTGCTGCCACGGCAGTAGATGCCACGAACTGTGGTACGTCATGTGACTTGCTCTGAAGCCGTCAGCTTCCCAGGATTTGTTTACTTTCTCAGCCAGCGTTTCGCGCTGCCGCTCAGCTGACTCACACGCAGCGCAGGGGAGATAACGTTCGGCTGTGACGAAGGTTATCATTACATCAAGACGTATAGTCGCCTGTCAGGAAATGCTCATGTTTTGAGATTTAATTTATCTGTCATGTAGGTGGTGCCATGAGCCTGATAATGTGTGGCAACAGCGCTTCGAACTGTCTGAGTCGCTTATGCGCTGCACGTTAAGTGACTCAAATTTTGCCGTTTATATATAACAACATTTGGCCAAATTAACAGCATCATCATAAAATTTAGCACATTTGTTTCAAGTTGAAATAGCTATATCACAAAAAAGTGATTCAGGAATATTTTGATTTTCTGTTACAAAAACATTACAATTTGAAGGTAATATGCCCACACGCAGGGTTTATAGCCGTTGTCAAATTACTTTTTCTTGTAGCATTATCATGAAACTAGGGTAGTTATTCTAATATATAATATAAAGTACACTCTTACAGTCTAATATTAGACGACTTAGAAGATGCTGCTAAGACGCTGCTAAGACGCTGCTAAGACGCTGCTAAGACGCTGCTAAGACGCTGCTAAGACGTTGCTAAGACGTTGCTAAGACGTTGCTAAGACGTTGCTAAGACGTTGCTAAGACGTTGCGTTGCTAAATCGTGCGTGTTGCCAAAGTAAATTACTTCATCTACAACGTGGTGTAGTTAGAATAAATGCTTGGTGAACCCTTGATAACGAAATATCGATTGCCGGCAAAACTTCCGTCTGCTCGTTCATCCTTCCATCTCCAGTCAACGCTCCGCTCGCACCTTAACAGTTCAGCGGATTTTCTCCGAAATTGACTCCCCCTGATTGAGCTTAACGCACTTGAAGCATTTTGAGTCTTGAGGGTACGTTACATGAAAATGTGAAATATGACAGTATACGCAGACCTAATACTGTATATGCAGATTTGAATACAAAAATAATGTACAATATGTTCAAATACAAATATCCTCACATTAAAATTAGTCAAGAAAATTTCAGTCTAAGGTTTGGACAGTCACAAGTAGATTGTTGTTGTGTCTGTGAAGAATTTAAGGTACTCAAATCACCTCATGTTAATTTTTCCTAGGGCGCTTTCCTGCCGATAGCCGATTATCCTTTACGTCCCGATGGGACGCAAATTCGTCCATACACTAGACACCAACACGGCGAGGGCTCCTCCGATCCGGAGTCAGCAGATCGATGAAGTCCGCCAGACCTCCCACGACAACACATGCATGAGAAAAGGAACAAACAGCCATGCCCAAGGCGGGATTCGAACCCACGTCCCTTCGGACGAAAATAGCGAGTCGGTACACGTTGTAGCCACCTCGGCCGTGCACGTCGGCACCTCATCTCAATGATGTCGCAAAAATGACAGCTGCTGCAGAGCTGGCTATTCACATGCGAAGAAGCAAAAAGTTTTATAATTTCTCTACAGAAGCACCAATCTGATGCAAATCATGGAAAAAACAATGTAATAGCTATTGCCATTGACTACACTAGGTAACAAAAAATAAACATTTGTTGTCTCAGAAAGAAAAATATGTGATTCTGAATTTTTTCTCCTGACTTCAAATATGATGTTGATTTGTCCCCATCACGCAAGGTTTCTGAGAGACAAACATTTATAATTTCAGACTTTTAATACTTTTCGAATTCTTAACGACACAATATTAAAATATTCAGACTCCTATAGAAAGTAAGAAATTAAGATTTTCTTCTTAATTTCGCCTGTGGAATAACCCCCTTAACAATAATCGGTCAACCTAGTAGGATTCCATTTACCTTGATGTATCTTTTCCAAAGCAAAAAGCATATTTTCCAGATCAAAGTGTTCCCCGTGCTCATCGCTCACTGTGCCAAGATTTTTTGGGAAGAAATCTAGTTGCGTGAGCAGGAACTATACTTTTAAGGACATATTATAACCCAAGGAACTGGTCTCATCGCAGCTTGCAAGTTAGTGTACACCACTATATGTTTTAATTTTAACGTAATTTCTTTAATAATTGTTAACTAGAAATTGTTATTTGTATTCCCTTCGAATTATAGGGAAAGCAAATGGCATGTGGCGGGTGCTAATTTTTCATGCAGTGATGGCCTCAAATACGATAAATACCAGACATGTGGGGCCCAGAACCTTGTTTGGTACCCCACTTTTCACCCAAAATAAAGTTCATAAACTTTTTCTTCAAGTGTCTTCGAGAGACACTTCACCACATACATACTTAAAATTGTTTGGATGATTCAAACAAAATCTAAGCATTGGAACTAACGAGTTATTGAAATAAATAAGTATGAACTACACAATAGTTCAGGAACACCAAGCACTCACATTGATATGTTCACTGGTTCAGAAATATCACAACTGGCATAGATCTGATGAATGTGGGTAACTCTACACCACGTTTGTACAAGTCTTGGCCTGTATCTGAACCTGAACAGCTATAGCACTGCTCCAATTGGAATTATCTCATTTAGTTCCATCATATTTACAATGTTCTAAGAGTTTTTAATTGAAAATGGGCAAATGGACAGAAAACGTTTACAAATTTAAAAAAAAATTAAAATAACGAAAAAACTGTGGGTGACGGGAGAAATTACGAATACATATTTGAAAAACAGATAAAAATCTTCATTAAGTACACCTACACTTATGAGGCAAAACTCATGTTGACCATTGTTATTTGCCAGATATATCCTTGCTAAAAATACCTGTGATAGAATTATTTTATCTGAGACAGTTAACATATTTTTCATTGCAATTGCTTTATAACATAACAATATAAAGACGAAGAAATCTGTGATTTATGTCTACCATGAAGGCTAAGCAAGAAAAAGTCCTGATGAAACATGCTATTTCTTCTCACACTTCTTGCTCAGTGTTCCAGCACAGTATGATGAACTTCACTTATTTTCTGATAACTATGCTGGACTAAACGAAAATCATTCCATATCAAAATTAATGTGTGTCTGTAATAGTGAAACGATTTAAGAGAATATATTATTTTCCTTTCAGAGGTCATACTTTTCTTCCGAGTGATCGATATTTTTCCCTTATCAAAATACCTCTTCGCAAGCATGACAGATTTACAAATTCTAACTTACGTTGTATCCAAATGCCTTCGAACACCCCTCACCTCCTCAACTTTCACGAAGCGCGTGAAATTCGAAGCGGACGAAAATGTTTGACGCCAACTTACACAAAAAATACTTACGCTTTGGAAAAATTGAACATGACTTTATTTCAAGACCTATTTTTGATTAACACAATTCATTAAAAAATGGAATCTTTACAAACGTAGTAGTAGAAAGACGACGAACAAATTTTAGCAATTTTCGCAATAACAGTAATTTCAACGAACACGAGACCTGTACCAATCTCTTAAACTCCATCAACCTATTCAACGACAAAATTTGATGAAAAACGTTGCAGCTCTATTTTTCGAAAATATCCCAGGGGTCTCATATATAGTACCACCAAAATTAAAATATCGATTTCCAGTTCAAGATGCCGGACATCAGACATCGATTGGGCAATATTAATTTTGGAGAAAATCGGCTGAACGGTTTAATCGTTAGCGCTGTTTGCAGACAGCAGGACAGGGAGACAAACGCACGGACAAATAGACGGAAAGACGTTTTGGCGCCAATTGATATTTCGGTATCAAGATCCCACAAAGCATGGATTCTCGCTACAACACATGTTAAAAAACTATTTTCGAAATTTATCAACTGGATTTATCTTTTTTTGTTAAGTGTACGGCAATAGTTTTTCTGCCGAAAATTAGCCGTTTTCCCCAAAGCATTTCGTAACTTTCTCTCTACTGCGTAAGCGGTAGCCAGAAAGTAAAAAAGATCCATTTTGCTATCAGTACTTTTTATCATTTTATTTATGACAAAAGGTGTCCAGGAGTCGTCACAGTTATGTCATTTATCAATGAATAAACAACTAACACCTACGCCTTTGACATAATAAGCGGTCATCCATTGCAAATCCAGGAGGAAAAGTTAGTTCAAAGAAACAAAAAGCGTGTGATATAATAAAGGTATTTTCGTACGTTGATCACGCTCATAGTGTTTTTTAGAAGTTTGAAGTGTGACCACATGAGTGATATGAACCAATAGGGATTGTCATGTTGTACGAATAAAATCGGTTGAAATAAAGCTTTTATAAACTAGTGGTGCTACAGAATGCCACAGACTTTCTCGTATTAAAGTTCTCTAATTTCCTTGGAGTTGACTGGCTCCATCCTCTTGTCAGCTGCCATGTACCGCCACCTAAAGTATCTTTTTCAATTTTTCTCGGTTCTTCGGTTTCCCAATAATGGAACCGAAATATTACTTAAGGAATACTAAAGAATACCGAAACTTCGTCCTAAATAGCAATTTTCATTGACAAATTTTGAGCGTTTTTTTAGAAAATGGCGCTTAACCGTTATTGTAAATGCAAAATTTGCAGCTCTTTCTCACAGAAATATTTTGAATTTTACTCAAAGTCATTTAAAGCCCTTCCACTCACAAATGCAATAATGTATACAAATCGCTGGAAATGTGCGTATTAAAAGCATTAGAGATATTTTAAAAAAATATATATTTGTAAACTTAAGAAACACGAAAGAACACAACAAAATTATTTTATGTCATCTTATACAGTGCAATTAGCAGTATCCGTACGAATAGAGTAAACAACAAATTTGAAAATGTATTTTAGAAAATAGCGTTCGAACGCTTCTGAAAATGCGGAATTTTGAACTCATTTTCACAGAAAACTGTCGAATTTTTGAGAAACTGTATAAAACATCATTTAATTCACATGTGCTCATAAATACAATTATGTGAAAATTCGACCCTAATCTAAATATTAACGACGTGAGTGAAATATAAAAAATAACACATTTGCGTAATTTTGAAAAAAACAAAATAATAGAGCAACGGCGTACATGCCGTCTTGTGGAGAACATTTAGCACTGTCCCTACCAAAAGTTTAAAGAAAAAATTTGAAACTTCGAAAATCTGGATTTTGTTATTTTTTAATGTTGCACATATTGCTCGCAATATTGCGCCGAAATTACTAACATTTTAAAAATAAAGGGCACGCACTTAATGGAAGAAATATGTTTACTTGATGGAAAAATTTCTATCTTTAATTTTGTAATAATAGGAATAAGGCGAAAAAATTCAAATGTTTGAAACGTTCGAAAATTTAGAGTTAACAGTGAAAAACGGACCTATGCCATCTTTACAAGTGTATTTCATTATACTCTTTCACAAAATTAAAGAAAAAAATTGTAGCCATTGTTGAGCAAATTTTGAAAATGTTTCTGAGGCTTCATGTAAAGTACTCCCAAATTTTAAAGAATGATCTTCAAAATCGCAATACTTTTAGTCGAGCCAGATCGACTGGGAAATACCAATTTAGAGAAAAATCTATGAATGATTTAGGCGCTGGTGGTGTTCACAGACGGGTGGACATAGCCAGACGGACGGACGTTTCGAAAAAAACATTTTTTTTGGTATTAGATAACCCCAAAACGTGTATTTTCGTAGAAATCTCGAAATCTATTTTCCGTACCATTAATGTTCCCCTATAGTATGTATATTACTCCGTATACACATACGTATATGAGAAAATAAAATATGTGTTTTTATTTCTTCATTAAAATTTGGTTTTTTGGACTTGGCCCTTTTAACAAAAGCCATGTAAAATAATAATTGTTATCTAAACGTATTTATAGTTAAACCTATGAAATTAAATGCATAAAATTATGAAATTTTGCAATAATGTAGCCCGCGTGTAATTCAAGTTATTGAACAATATACAAGGCAAAATAATTAATTAGTTTTGCATGCTATTTATTTATTTATTTATTTATTTATTTATTTATTTATTTATTTATTTATTTATTTATTTATTTGTTTCAGTTATTTAATAGTTTAATTGGCCAATTTCGTACTTTTTCTCTCAAAGATATTCAAAAGTTAAAAGATCATCTACTAAATGCAACAGTAAAACGCTTGAATTTCTTTAACCACTACCAATGTTTCAAACAAAAGGAATCCCGATACCTCCAACTCATGAAGTAATCATAAAGTAAGAAGTAGTTATATCGTTTATATTATTTATATCAGAGCGGAAGTACCAGAGAGTAGGATACTGTAATTCTGAGATGCAAACATTTCGGCCGCTTCAACAACCGGTAAGTTTCTGCACCAACATATGGTGATAAATGATCTACTCAAATGTAACCTTGGCGCTTAGTATAAACGCAGATATATAATACTATTGCAAAATAGAACGACAATTAAATACCCATTGCACTGATTACAATCTAGTGAGGAAAACTCCAAGTCGAACAATCGTCCTCACATTAAAAAGAAAGGTCAAGAACGTGGGAACGCTTGAATTCTCATTATGTCCTCAGCGGAATCAGCTACAGTTGTTGACCAAGAATCTCATTGTCAATATACATATTTCCGCCCATTATAGGATCATTTCATGTCAATTCTACAAAATTGCCTGAGGTACGTGACCTTGACAAGAATGCTTCATTCCAGAGTTCCTTCAATATCTAATGCACAAGCCGCAAAAATATAGCGACAGGAAAGATGTTCGTTTAAATTTGCATTCATCGAAATGAGACATCGCGTAACAAAAGCCAAACTTGACGATTCTCTGGACGTTTCCGCTGCGCACCGAATCTTTTGAGAGCGTGGGGGAAGACCCATAAGAGTGTTTTATAAGAACTTAATCTCACGCATTCAACGTACATCGAAAATATGTGGATACCGATTTTCATTAAAAATGCATCACGAAATACTTCGGACATTGCTATGTGATATTCTGTTGTGATACGTAAGATTCATACTGCATGTTCTCTTACAGTAGTTTGTTCTGCATGATATGCAAGAATAAATTAATGTTCTCATATTCCCCACATGAATATTCCCTGGATGTTCCCCACATGTTCCCTGGATGTTCCTCGCGAAAATTAAACTGGAAATTCAGTCACATTTGCAGTCGTATTTTGTTACGAATACTACTGAAAACCGTACGGCGGGGGACTGAGCAATCCGTGCAGGCAGTACAGCCACTTCAGGCTTTTCTGGCAAATGGAATTGTAAATTCTAATTAGCAAGAGCATTCAGAGTAGACTAACTTCCAAAAATGTACTACAAGAGCGCAAAATAATATTGCGGAAAAATGACAATAATTTTTTATTTCATTTTATTTAACGCTTCAAGCTCCATGTGTATTATTTTCACACACATCATTTCCTCATGGGACCAAGCCCATCACCGTCGGTACTCGAACACTAGGACCTTCGAATAAGAGTCACTGCAGTGACATCAGCTGCGCCCCTCAGCCATCGCAGCCGGTGAGTGCACCTGGTATTGATGAAAAACGCAAAAAACTACAGAGCAGTGCATTATCCCGCCAGGGTTCACCTTCAGGCAGAGACTGAGAGAGAACTAGTGCCAACAATCAGTCACACCTAGGGCAAACCGGTTAGCGCTGTGCTACTGAAGCAACGGTGTTGCCGATGGACTAACGCAGCCACTTTTGAAGTATCTAGCGACCACTTCCCACAACACGCGAGAGTCCCTGAAGTATGGAAGGGTGTATGGAGTGAGCTACAAGATCTTTTCATAGTCTAACAAAAGACCGCATCAAGGAATCGAGGTTCATCTACAGCGAATAGATTGTTTACTTGCATACGTAGTAATCAAATAGAATTAAAATGCAGCAAAAACTCGTAATACATTTTGATTTTTGAGATTTTGATGGAAATACATGTTTCGAGATACAGAAAAATGCATTGTTTCAAAACGGTCCGTCCGTCCACCCGTCCGTCCACCCGTCCGTCCACCCGTCCGTCCACCCGTCCGTCCACCCGTCCGTCCATCCGTCCGTCCATCCGCCCGTCCATCCACCCGTCCATCCACCCGTTCATCCGCCCGTCCGTCCGCCCGTCCATCCGTCCGGTTGCCCGCCCGTACGACGGTCCGTCCACCCATCCACCCCGGTGTGTGCGCCCGCCCGCGTATTCCCCACTAGTCCGCAAGTATTATAGGACCACAAGTTTATGCTTGTGACACTTCTTATGGGATGTGGGAAACAAGAAATGAGATAACTGCCACAGCACTTTCCATGGAAATTATAAACCTACTATTGATGGACGCTATTACGATATACTTAGCACATTATCTTTGACTTAAAGGTCACAATAACATGATGGTAGGACCTATGCTTCAACTCGAACCCCATCCCTGGTAATATGTGCATTGCGGTTGCTACTTTTGCATTAGCCATCTTGGTGGGCTCTTAGAAGGTTTCTGTGACATCATTCACGAATGTCAAATCATTTAATGCGGGCCACAATGTGTCTTTCAGGCATAGGAAAGAAGAATAATTAGAATAAGCAACCCTAACTTTCCCCTTCCTGAAAACGAGGGGACGTATTATTCGGTTACTTGGAAGCCACAGGAAGTCCCCAGCAGCCCACGAGGCTTAGCGCACGCAGCAAGGCGGCCCCTAGTTCCTTCGAACCTTTCAGGAAACCACGCACGGAGAAACACAGAAACGTGTTCATGGCTGGGAAAGAAAGAATTAATAGCACAGAGCTTACCGCCATGCGATAAATACTTCTAAGTCGTAACAGTAGACAACCTATTTATGCATGTTGTAAACATTAAACAAAGATTGGTTGAAGGCGTAGAAAAACTCTTCCTCAAGGAACATCTTTTGTTCTCATCACGTTTCTTTCCTTTACGAGCAAATTATTTTTAAAAGAACTTGCTCTGACAAAAATCCGTCTACTTCCAGTAATTTTTGACTGATGAAAAATTTTACATATGTTTATGCATATCTTCTATTAAATAATATTTTGATGAGAAGAAAATCAAAGTACCTGGTCGTTTCAATTTTGAAGAAATGAGATTGAATTATCATTCCTGCTGCATTACTTTTGAAAAAATATTTTTCCCGATGTGAAACATCTATACCTTTCTGTTCTTCACTGCAAAAAATACTGTTAATTCCAAAGCTCCCATCACTTAAAACAAGAGAGAAACCATTGACAATAATTCATGGATTCAGATTACATTTTTCAGAATTCTAAGCATTTAAGTAATTCCGTTTACCGGATTATCAAAATAGCATCTTCAATTATCATAAAAACATTCAAAGGTAGTTCAAATGACAAATTAAATGCACCTACTAAGATTGTATACGAATATTTTATGATAATGAATTAGTTCTTCGCTCATTTTTTTTTATTTCATTACAAACGTTTCTATTGTATTTGTACTAATTAAATGAATTACAAAATTCACTTCAGTTAACACGCAATATTTTCCAAGTACTTTGTATTGAAATAACGATTGTCACGTTTATCATTTTCTATATTAATAATAATGATAACTAGCTGACCCGGACAACTACATCGCACAACAGAAAAACTATTGGTAAGGTTACGACAAATTATTATACACTATAGATACGGACTGAAAATCTCAAAAATATTTGGTATGTCGTTCATTAGTGCTTTTTCAAAACTAATGAATTACGATTTTTTCAATTGGAACAATAAAATCAATACTGATCGTGATGTTTACCAAAATCTGTACAAGTATGTTGTAATGGACTACAGCAGAAATTATGCTACATCTCCAGTGTTATTTAATGATGTAATGAAACAAAATTATAATCACAGAACATTTTTTGTCTAGACACATATTTAACAATTGCCGGATATTGCGTTTATATACTACCTTCATTCAAACAGCTCACTAATCGTTGAACGTAGAAAACTTTCAAAAAAACATTGGCATTCTTTAAATAGGTCTATTATCACTCGCAAAACAAATGGAAGCAGGACAAAAATCTACACGGAATAGAGTAGGTTTTGAATCCAAATGAAGGACAAATGACAGAAGATAAGCGTTCATTCCATTAATATTACGATCTCATTAAAATTTAGTGTTTATACTATTATTAATAAATTAATTAGTGTCCATAATAGCACGGACAACACATCTAGGGCCTACTACCTTTCGTTCAGAAGAAAATTCAATAAGTTAGGTTGATTTGAGAAAAAGCTTTCGTTCCTTTGTAAACGATGTGGATAAAAATAATTTTAAAAAATGATTATACTCAGCACACGAATTTAAAACATTGCGCCCCCAATTTACATTTCATTTACACGGGCATTTTCGCAAGTGTTTCAGAATGAATCCAACACGTTCCTCCACGCGCGTGTCCACCAAGCGAGTAGTGTTGCCGACTATTGTTAGAGGAGAGCGGCGAGTGTTGCCGGGCAACGCGAAGCTCCCACAGCCGCCAGCTCTGCCAGAACAATGCCATCGTCCCGCGCACCAACGAGTGCGTCCTGTCCGCCGGCGCAGGCGCCCGCCCCACGCGGCGGGCCGTGGGCGTGGGCGGCGCGGCGGTGGCGGCGGCGGCGGCGGCCGCGGGCATGCCGCAGCGGCGGGGGCGGGGGAGGGGAGGGGGGAGGGAGGGCGGGCGGCGGCCGGCGGCCGATATAAGCCCGGGGGCCCGCGGCCCGCCGTCGTCATCCGCAGCCATGGCCACGGCGACGCTGCTGCCGTCGGTGCTGCCGCTGCTGTGGGCGTCGCCGGGCTTCGCGGCCGCCTACCTCTGGTTCGCGCTCGGGCTGGGCCCGCGCATCATGCGCGGCCGCGAGCCGCTCCGCCCCAAGACGGTGCTGGCCGTGTACAACGCGCTGCAGGTGGCGCTCAACGTGGCCATGCTGTGCAAGAGCGTCTCGCTGTTCGTGGACCGGCGCTACGACCTCATGTGCCCGCGCGCGCAGCCGCCGCTGCACGTCGTCATGGGCGACTCGCAGGCGCACGCCTTCGCGCTGGAGGTGGGGCGGCCAACGCGCAATGCGTGCATGTGGACGGGTCGCGGCGGCAGCTCCGGGCGATGCGCCCGCCCTAAAATGCGGGTTTAGGAAGCACCGAAATTGTTTTTACACATTTGCATCAATTTCTTTTAAATCAAGTGTTTGTTACATCGGCTCTTTAGGAGAGGTAGTACAATTCTACTTTTCGGTAGCATTTTTTACCAACATAAAACCATTAAAGTTGATTATTAAATTACGCTTAAGGAATATTTCAACAAAGTTGAAAGGATTTGCAGTATGCAATTAAACGTCATCTTTGTCGGACCGAAAACTGAAGGTATGACCAAGGGTGGGGTTTGTAGTTGAGGCATAAATGGTTTCCCTGGTTTTCTGAAATTCAAATCGTTGGAAACATGTCAGGATTTACAAATGTTGCCCGTTTTTTTGTAGAGGTAGGAAATAATATTTCTAGATATTAGCTTCTTTCCTTAAGCGATTCAGTGTATATGTCGAAGTAATTTTAATGTTTCTAATAGATATGATTTATCGCAATTGTCAACACACATTTCAATTCCTGTAATACTTTCATTACACAAACGTGGGTATATTTTCGAGAAAACAGTTTTCTGGGTGACTTAAAAGTGAAACGCAAAACAACGTAAGAAAATACAGCGAGCACTGAAGTCAAGAAGCTTCCAGAAACACAGTAATAGTTATTATTTCAAAGTTCATCTCACAGTTCATCTCAAGTGTCATTAGCTGCATTGTATCTCTATTCAGTCAGTTAATGACATCATCAGAGATACATAGCTCCTATAAGGAAACGAGTGTGATGAGTCTATGATCTTCTTGCAAGTTCTAATGTGCTAACGATAGCTACTAATTGATTTTGCGTAATATATTAGATATAAAATATATCACTTAAATTCATTCTAATTTCGCTTCGAAAACTGACAGTGTTTGTTTTGTTCCGTGACAGGTGGCGCGCGTCGCTCACTACCAAGCATCAATGCGGCTGCTGGATTTGGCAGATACTGTGTTCATAGTGCTGGCCAAGAAAACAAGACACCTCACTTTCTTGCATCTTTACCATCATTGCAGTGTAATTTTGTTCGCCTGGACAATTTTAAAGATAGATATTGGAGGTAAGAACTGAGAAAGATATTGAATTTGTATGTCTTTAGATGAGACATAAGTACTTACTGTTCAGAGAAATGTATTCGCTATTAAATGCTCATACAGAAAGTACTACACCTGTGAAAATAAGTCTAACAACAAAACGAAATGATTATTTCGTTTACAAGAAATATTTTTAAAAACTCTATTAAGACCTTGTACTTCGCTTTTATCACCATCTATTTTCATTTTAGATTTTGGCTAAAATTAAACTCATCGCGGATAATCATTTTGATTGGCCATGTGTTTTCAAGCACACAATGACGGCAAAAATAATTATCATTCTCTCTTTGAGAAAAATATTAACTATTAGGTTCTCTTTTAACACGCATCTAAATATTGCTCTAACTTCTAAATAGTAATGCACTTTGTTATCTCTTAAAGAGTGTAATTTATTTTTTAACCAGGCACGGTAACCCTTCTTCCGGCCAGCATCAACAACTTCGTGCACGCCACCATGTACTCCTACTACTTGCTCTCGCTCTTCGGATTCCAGCTCGCTCGATCCTGCAAGAAGTACATCACGCAGCTGCAAATTGTGAGTTGCATTAGTAGCGTTGCTCCATTTTAGCCTTGCGTACAATTTTTTGGAAGGTGTGGTGTGTTAAAAAGTCCAAATTAATGCAAGCAACTTTTTTCCATTGAACTCCTCTTTTAAATGAATATAAGGAAAAATGAGTATTTTCTAACATTATTCTCACACTGTGGATGCAAAGAAATGTATCCAATTAATTTTTTTTGATGTTTACAAATTGGCAGAAAAGTAGTATCTGAAAACAGCATCAAAATTTCCTCAAATTCCCTGAACGACCGATAATGCCTTCTGTTTATCATACTTAATTTGAAATGCATTAACATCTTACCCAAGTCACTGATCTATATTATTTTGTTCTATTTTGGAAACCTTATTTGCGAACATCAAGTAGATCAAGTATTTATCTTATTATCCTGCTTAAAAATATGCAATAAACTTACGAGATTGTGAATAATCTGGGCAGAAGAAAAACGACCATAAATAAGTAATAAATGTGCAGTTATAGTATGTGTTCAGAATCTTCAGTAACTCTTCCACTTTGATCAGAACAATATTTTAAAACAAAAGAAAAGAGACATGGCAATGAACTGCATAGGTATAACCAACTCATAATTTTGAAGAGAACAAAAATGGTGGAAGATGTTTCTGTTTGGATGTCAAAAGCGACGGCCGCGTTGTATGTCTGCATTTTCCTTTAGACAGAAATAGAGGAAATCTTACAAACCAAATTCATATAACGTCGAAAACACCATTACGGTAACTCGCTGGTATATTTCTTGCAGTCATGTACACGATTACTATTGTAAAATAATAGAATACACTCAGATAATGCATACTATTCTACAAGGCACTTTCCTTGGGCTCGAATGAGACATGATATCCATCTTTAAGACGTTTCTCATTAGTGTATACTCCATTATTCCAAATGTTTTTAAGTTACTTATTTTGAACTAATTCTCCCTTGATTATAGTGATCGTTCAAGAGTCCAAAATGTAATATTTTTCGAGTGCTCGAAATACTGCGATCGGATATCATATCAATAACATTCCTTAGTTAAACCTGATGTACTCATACGTAGAAGAAAGAAAGTTTAAAAAAATGATTATTCCATAGTATTAATTGGTGCATAATTATATACATGACATTATATAACAATTATATATATAGTGTGTGTGTGTGCTTAAGGTTATTTCATTTGTTCGTTCCAGCTCCAGTTCGTGTTGGTGGTGCTCTATCTGCTGCAAGCTATAATGCGCAAAGACTGTGATACGTCACTTCCAATAATAGGACTCAACTTTACTCAAGGTGTAGTGTTCCTTTGGCTCTTTCTTCAGTTCTACCGAGGAGCCTACCATAAAAAGAAAGAAGTCTGATCGTAGCATCATGACGATTTGGCACCACTGTCGTTACCCCCCAGCTAAGGCAGCAAGAGAAAACATCAAACCAAGTGCATCCTACTGATCTGTGACGCATCATCCATTGACGTAATCATCATTGCCATCGTATAGCAAATACCAGGTGACACAAGACTGATGTTTCTCTTACCGAACGAGAAAATTAGAACTGACGGAGTTTTACTTGAAGAATACTTTTGAATTCCAACGAACGTCTGTGATACCCAATAGTTCTCGGTGGGTAGAATAAATAATGTAGCGGGCAGGTACAGTCCCATTCACAAATAAACCTTTGTGTGAAATGAGTGTGGGTTTCGGGTTAACATATATTTAAGGTCCCATAACGTTACTTCTTTGTTATTCTTCCTCGTATTCATCAAATTAGAAACCAAGAATGATAACAATCACTACAATGTGTAACTATCATCATTGTATCCTGTAATATTTCTTTTCCTGCGAAGGAATGCTTGAATAACGTGTTTTAGACTACGCTGCCGGAAGAATCCATTTTGATCGGCCCTTTCTTCTCTTGTGATACGCTACACTTAACCACTTGCCTCCCAGCTGATTCCGTCCACTTGACTCTTGTTGACTCAGCTACTTAATGTTGACTAAATACAACACGCGCTCTCCAAGATAAATGCTAAGTGGAAAAACGAGCCATGAAAGGATTCCGACTGAATGGATTAATGCATTGGAAATCAAAGAAATAGTTTACATACCGGGAATATAATTTGAGCCAATAAAACACGGAATGATCTCTCGTTGATATTGCAATTCTTGCCTCAAGTTCATGAAATGTATACTCTGAAATCAATGTAATTTCTTGGTTAATGTAAATGAAAAAAGTGTTTAAATGCATTAAACAGCTTTTACATAACTAAAATGAAATTAATTGTTTAAAAACTACATGCAAAGTACAGAATTGAAACACAGCTCAAGATATCAAAGTTATTTAATAATCGTTGTTTTTTTATAGTGTATTTTTCTCCATGATGAACTTTGTTATCAAAATTGTGAATGTGAGAGTTACAAGTGTTTGCAAGTTATCTGACATCAAATTCTCGTATTAATTCCATTATCAAAATCAATAATGTCATTACTTGGAAATATTTTTGTTTAAATTTGTTTTATTTAGTATAATTTACTAAAAAGGATCTCGGTTATTACTACTGCAGTAAATGGATCAAAAGAATACAATCCGCAAATGTAAAAAATACAGTATATTTTAAGTCTTCATCAGTCTTCAAATAAATCAAAATTTTAGCTGTCAAGAGATAGAAGTTGTCTCTATCCTTCAGTATGTGCGAAGCGTGAGTATGTTTCATTTCCCTGGTCGTATTGACGAAGATTTGATATTCAAATAACAAAACGAGTGTTGTACCAACTTTATAATGTGACCTGGTTAATATTATTGAATTATCCAATAAGTGTCACACAGAAACACGAATTGATAGGAAGTGATTCACAGAACCTTATTGTAAGTCGTTCCGTGGCATGGCAGTTTTTTAAACTTAATCACTGTAATATAAAAAATAGTACAATAAAAATAAATCTCACACAATTATAAAAGATTCTCTTACAAAAACTGAAACAGTTCAAATATATCTGTGATGTGAAAAGTGTCTTGCCCAACATAATTTTTGCTTATAACTCAAAGGCACAATTTACAGATAAACATTTACAAACATTAACTTTAAGAACTAATAAGAACATATTTTGATTATTTTACAAAAAGTGAGTATCATAATAGTTATGGTTCACTGTCTACTTTATTTATTTCTTGTATATACATTGTCCCGTATGACAAGTGAAAAAATCTTAATTTATTTGTTGTTAATATTTGAGAGATGGGCAAACATTTGATAGACGGCTCATATGAGTGTTCAAAAAATTATTTATAGAGACAATTATGCAAACGAATGTACATAAACTTTAATTTCAAAATAATTACCCATCTACTTTCTCTGAAACAGTCACAAAATGTATGTGGCAACTCATGACTTTTTGAGAGAATCAATATTTTTGCTCATTCCTCGCAATCACATTAGTAATAATGTTTAGTTCTCAATGAGAAAGTGATTTTCAAGATTCATTATTTGGACCTCAGAATCATCCGAACTGTAACGCAAACTATTAAGAATCTTATTGCACCATTCCAGATTTGTTCGTCAAATTGGACGTTGGTTTCCAACACTGAATATACAAATATATGTAGAAGTGTTTCCTCTTCTCAAAGAGGTAAAAAGTGGGCACTAAGAATTTTTTGTAGTTTTAATCTCGAGAGAAGAGGAAACGAAGACCAAAGTACAAGCAATTCAGTACCAACGGCCAGTATACAACATACACCTAAATTTTATGTAAATTGTATGTACAGCTCTGCATGCCGAAGTTGTTGGAGACAAATTACTCCTTTAGACCTAATAAAAAGTTGTTTTTTCTAAACACAGAAGTTCTATTTGTTTTTGTACAAATCCTGAGAAATGGTTATATACTATGACAGTTATGAATTTGAAATAGATATCCTTACTGATTAATCTACTGAAGTGAATACAAATAAGTCAAAAATCAAATATCTTCACTATAGGTAGTTAAATAACACTTCTTTCCGCTACAAAAAAAATCGGT
Organism: Gryllus bimaculatus; assembly: GCA_017312745.1. Lineage (NCBI taxonomy): Eukaryota > Metazoa > Arthropoda > Insecta > Orthoptera > Gryllidae > Gryllus > Gryllus bimaculatus. Next base: position 440,083 of record BOPP01000250.1, read on the forward strand.
TGTGATAGCAGAACACGAAGTATTGCATTTCATTCACTACAAAATAGTTATTTGATTCACCAAAGAACATGAATCTTTGACGTTTGAATAAAATGTTGAAATGGGTACGCGCAAGACGATTTTGTAGTCCAAGTCGTGTAGCTTATTTTTAGTACCAAATCAGGGCTTATTACAAGTATATTAGTTATAAAATCATTCACAAGGTGCGAAACGTCTTTCACATATATTCATGTCGCACCAAAGATTTTTTTTCCTTTTGGTTCGGCCTGTTAACTCATTTCATTAGAGCGAAAGGAGTTGGAAATTTGGTTATTTCGACATCAGAACAATTATTGTAATTGTTTATGCACATAATGTATATTTTACAGAAGTGAAAATTTATTTTCAGATATTATCAACTATGTTCGTTGCTACCTTTTATTCATAATTTAACTAATAATGGTAGAGTGGGAGTAGGGGCCAGTGTTTTACTTCCATCCCGGCAGGCGTTCCACCAACTGCTACTTTACCGTACGTGTACCACAAAGTAACAATCGCCAAACGACAACCAGTGTACGAAACGATTTTCAGAAAATATTTTTGGAACAGTTAACTACTAGGTTCAATTTCTGTTGCGAAGTGTTGCCATTGCTCTAACCACTAAAGCTGAAGATTAAATTTTGAAGAAAAAGAAAGAGATGATGCAATTCTTCTATGAAATTGGAAATTTTTAAAAAAGAAAGAATATTTTCCAGGTGCTTCATTTAAGCTAAGCCACAAATTCAAAAAAAATACAGTATATGATGTCCAGGTTTGTCGGGGAAATATGCATTTTGGGGAAAATACTACGAATAATTTAGGCGCTAGTGAAATTTAGAAACAGACAGATATCCAGACACGCGAACACACGGACAGAAAGACATTCTGAAAACAAAGAGCTTTTTTTCGGTGACAGATGGCCCAACAACTAAACTATGGGAATCGATTTTGCGCACCATTACGTCAGGTTGCGAAAGAAATCTCTTGTTTTCTATTGGAGGTGCACAGTTTCGAAAAATTATCGAACTCATGTAATTTTCAAAATTTCAGAGGTTTTAACGAAAATCGTAACTACCAATTTTGCACTTCTCCTCTATTCAAGCAAACAGTTTTGAAAAAGTGCAGCAATTATTCAGAAAAGTTTGAAAATGTCTCGGAAATTGCATAAAATTCCCCTCCAAATTGAATTGCGGATCTACAAGATTCCCGAACGGATCAACTAGTTCTTAAGCTGACAAGTGAAGTGGTCCGCGCGCGTTACTTGCATTGTCGACCGGAGAGAGAGATCGTCGGTTTTTGTTTTGGAAGGGGGGGGGCAAGAAGGAGACTTGTGTAGGGAATGGGCTTCCGAGACGTGCGTTCGTGAAGTGGAGGATAGTTCTTTGGGCTGTGACGTCATGAAGCCAATTTAATTGCAAATGGAGTACAATGAGCAGCAAAATCGTTCAGATTTAAAGGAAATATTTTCGAGGATGTCTATGAGAATTAATGAGACAGACTATTTCAAAGGCAGGTTTTATTCGGAAACGAAAAGTGTATGCCGCAGCTGAAAACATGGAAAATAACGTACGAGCATCAATAAAGTGAGCAGACTATTGACCGAAGTGTGATGAATGTTTGATATTCTTTTTAAAATTCACAATGTCAAAGATCAAGTTTTGCAGTAACAGAAAAAATCGTAATGATATATTAGGTCATATCATTAAGTAGGTTGTGCACATAATAGAAATTATTTTTGTATCTTTAGTTTTGCAAATTTATAAACATTATAGTGTTTTTTGTATTATTAGTAGTGTAATTGGTTGTGGATTTCAAAGGGGATGAAATGTTATATTTTGTATAGCGTGGTAACGGTGATTTGCGAAATGGCGCAATGGTTGCCATAGTCAGAATAAATGACAAATGAAATCGTGTATTCCCCATATTTCTGAAATAAACACATAATGTACGATATCTGTTAATTAAACTACATGGTTTCCGTTTGGAAGGGATCAAGACCAAAATTTCAGAATGCACCAGGGTTGAAGTCAGATAACAGTGCGAGGAAGAGTTTATTGGAATAATTTAAAGAAATCATCACGGTTTCAGTTCCGTGGTATTGCATACGTAGTGTGGGGCTCAGACAGCCAAATAATTAATATATTTAGAGACAATAAACAATTTGAGGGATCAGTTGATACTCTTACTTCCAATCATTCGCATTTCCTGTCATCCCGATTTTCGAGTACACAATTGCGTGTATCTCCACGCCACTTGCACCGATGTTCGTAATATCACTACCCAGATCCTAATCCTGACGTGTGTTGAAGATACACTTGAACGTATTTTCAGGTTTTGAAATCTTCGGTGAAACATGATTTTATTCCGAAAGTTGATGTATTGATTCCAAGTATGAAAACACACTCCAGTCATATTACCCACAATTTCCCTCTAATTTTTCATTTGTTTCCCTTTTTACTTTCTCGTATACATCCGTATACACGGAGTAATATATTTAGTATAGGGAAAGTTATATAATGCTGCGGAAAATCCATTTCGAGATTCCAATGGAAATACACGTTTTGGGACACCGAAAAAGTGTTATTTTTTTCAAAACGCCCGTCTGTGAACAGCACTAGCGCCTAAATCAAAGTAGCATTTTTTCCAAATTGAGGAAATCCCTGTCCACCTGGCTCGAGTCGAAGCTTTGGGATTGTGAGAAACAATCTTTAAGTTTGTGGGTACTGTATATGAATCCCTCTGAACATTTCCAAATTTCCTTCTTTTCTTCGTCGCCTTTGTGCTGGCTGCGCCGGAGGGCGGGCGGCGTCGGTGCCACGCGCGGAAGAGGCCCCAGGGCGGGAGGCGGGACGAGGAGGCGAACGAGCGAAAGGGACGAGGCGCTCGTTTTGGTGTAGTCAACTACCAAGGTCATTAGTCCCGAAAGTGTAGTACTGCACGTTTAGTGACGTGATCTTTCCCTCGCTGTATGTCTGGGTTTTCCTCAACCAGGTATCTCCCATCAGTGGGGCACCGCCCCAGCCGGGACAAGCTCTAAGCTCCCGACCGGTCTCCCGACGTTTGTTTTTGTGTAGTGCGTGTTAGTGTGCACGTAAGGGGAAATAATAGGAAGGAGGAAGGAAGGGGTAGGAAAGATCGCGCGCGGTCTGGTCCCCTTTGTTAGTACTGTTGCTGGTACTGTTCCGGCATTCGCCTGATGTTGATCGGAGTAACCACCGAAAACTACGGATCAGAGCAGCCGACTGCGACTGAGTTTGTCCTAGCTGACAAGCTGTGTTTCAAATCCTGCCACCGTCGGGACTCGAACCTAGGACCTCCCTGTCAGAGGGACTGCAGTGACATCGACTGATGCCCTGAGCCATCTCTCCCGGTACAAGACGCTGAAGAAAGACAAGTGAAATCAAGGTACCATAAGAAAAGGCGAAATGACACGCAAAATATGTCACCATCCGAAAATGGGTCCTGCAAAAAACGTAAGAAGGGAGAAAGGAACCTAGAGAAATAATGAAAGGTCAACTGGAACGGAAAACTGATAGAAGGAATGAAGGAGTAAACATTGATTCTGATAAAAACTGGTCGAATGAATGAAAGTGTGGGGAGATTGGCGTAAGATACAGATACAGAACAATTGATATAACAGAAGTACGTAACAACTACCGTGTGATGAGGCAGCGGTGAGTGAGATGCGAGAGAAGAGTGCATGGGGAGGCGCAGTTGGGGAGTACGAAGTGAATAAAAGCAGCAAGCAAGAACTCTGGGAAGATATTCCTAAGCGCCTTAGTGAGGTGAGTATTGCAGGAGTAAATGGTAAGGGGTGACGTTGGATTTTAAAAGGAGTTAAAAAGGATCGTTGCACGGTCATAGTAGAAATATGGATACCGTACATTTCAGTTTATACTTGAGCTCGAAAATCAATGACTAGCACATAAAACTTTAAAATATTTGAATGATTCCATTATGCTGATCGACATTTGAACTGAATTTATAATAACTGTTTCAGGATTGTAATTCCATCGCTTACTATGTTAAACATGAAGGAGTGGAAGGTGCGTCTTTCGCATTTTTTAATTGCGTTACGAAAAAGTGATGAAGTGGAGCTTGAAGAGCGGCAAGCGAGATGCAAGATTGCGACGTTAGGAGGCGGCGGATACCATAGCGAGGACAGATGGAGGGAGTGGATGGTGCGGAGGATACGGAGAGAACCGGGCGAATGGATAAGGCGGACGGGGTGGGAACATAGAGGTCAGGGGGTTAGGGAGCGAAGGAAGAAACTGACGGGGCGGGGCCTGACGGGGCGGGGCCTGAACCGGGGCGGGGGTGGTGACGGAGGCTGGCGGCCTGGACAGGGGCGGCTGAGGGGCGTGAACGGGGCCGGGGCCTGAACAGGGGCGGGCCTGACGGATGCGAGGCGGCATACGGGGCGGGGCGTGACGGGGTGGCTGGAGGCTCGTCCGACGAAGGGGCGGGGCGACGCGGGCGCAGGGGCTGACGGGGGGGGCGAGGGGCGGGCGCTGCAGGGCGGGGCCTGAAGGGCGGGGCATGACGGGGGCCGACGGGCGGGGGTGACGGGGCGGGGCATGTACGGGGCGGGGGTGGACCGGGTGGGCTGGGGGCGACGAAGGGCGGGGGGGGCTCGGGGACGGGGCTGGGGGGCTGAGGGGGCGGGGGGCTGCACGGGGGCTGCGGAGGGCTGACGGGGCGGGGGCTGACGGGGCGGGGGGCTGACGGGGGGCGCGGGGCGGGGTTGACGGGGCGGGGGCCTGCGGGCGGGGCCGACGGGGCGGGCGCTGACGGGGCGGGGGCTGACGCACTTGAAACCCACCACATTTTTGACGAGATGCTTGTGCACATTAACTATATTTGAAAATGTAACCACTCATGTTTTTTTCCAACAATATTCGCAATCAGTGCACAAAATTCATAAGGTTGTTTGGTCCCCGAAACAATTTAGCATGTATTTAAAATTATATTAAAGTATCTTGGAAGTAATATTAAAACTTTTTTTGAGAACATATTGAGCACCAGATGCTAAGTATTCATAGTTTTAATATAGCCAAATCGGAACAGGACTAGATGTTCATCAGATTAGAAAAAGAATTGAGTCAATGCACCGAGCAAGAGTTAGCCCATTCAAAATACCTCAACACCCCTTCCCAAGCGACTCGTAGTTTCTTCAACTCCAACGCGGGGCGCAATGAATCGCCGTCCGCACCCCGAGGCTCACTCTCGTTGCGAAGTGACCCGCGCGAAGCGGCGGACGACCCGCCTGCGCCCGCAGCCGCCCTCTCGACCGAATCGCTCCGATTCCCCAACTTTCAAGGCATTTGGATATGTCAGCAGGTGCGGGTGCGCGCAACTGCGGCCCTCGGAAGGGGGGGGAAGAGGCGCAGAGATGGGGCGCGGGGAAGAGTGTCTGGGTGCAGGGGGGGGGGCTGGAGTTGAGGGCGGCGCTCGCGACGCTCTGCGGTTTCCACTGCGCGAGGGTTGCGGCGGCTCCTCGCCCTCGCAGCTGCGCTCCGTCTCCCCCCCTCTCTCTCTCTCTTTCTGAAGCACTCACAAACCTTAATCCTGCTTTTGCTGCTGATTCACTAATAGTATCTTCCTATCGCACTCATGCTTCCTTAGTTCCTGGATGTACTTTGGCATCCTCCCTGCAACCGCATTGATCACTGGCGCACATCCAGAAGAGGATACGTCAGGACATTGAATAAGAATGCTACATTCATGTGAATGTAGGAATTTCTCAGGATCGCATCTAGATATACTAGCAGTCATGGATTGCACTGAATTAGCGTCCCTAACAAGATATTTAAAACGAAGATTTTAAAATAAAAGATTTCAGGAAATAAACAAAGAAATAAGATTTACTTGATTCGATGTTTGTCGACAATGCACACTAAAAACGTATTCCGTAATTAAAAAATAATCTTATTTTGTTTTTTACAGAATTTCAAAATACAGAAAGGAGTTTCGTTTCAGCACAGCCCATTTACGTGTGTTACCTGTATATTTGGTATCCTAGGGATGGCACAGGACTTGCTAGTTCGTCAGAACAAGAGGACAAATGATACAACAGACAGTAGTGCCGTAGCAATCTCGCACCGAAGGACGGGTGTGAGTCCTGCCTCGGGCATGGTTGTATTTGTGTTCATCCTTCCCCCTCTCACCATCGCCATATCACACCACACCGTCAACCAAATTGTTTAATCTAAAGTGATCGCTAATGACCTAACTGTTGATGCGACTTTAAAAATCTATTACAGGTATTAGGACAATATGGAATAAATATTTTCGCCAAAAAAATTGGAATATATTTTTAAGATAAAATAATGGTTCAAAATTAAAGTCTTATTATTGTCATATTGTTCACCAGTGTAATTAGGTTTTCCACCTTGAGCGCTGTCAACGACCTTCAAATCAGAAAAATCTTATTTCTTTGCTAATTTACTTATCTCTTTCATTTTACAATCAATTTAAAACACTAGAACACCAATATTAATAAACAAGATAAAACAACCAAGTTCATTTTCACGCCCTTTATTAATTATTCTCTTGTCGGCTTTTGACTTCGAATTCCCTACTTTGTTCTGTGAGTGTACATATGTAGAGTATTTGCCAATTCAGGATTGTGGCCCCTTCCCATCCCTCTTGGGTAGGTCTGAATCCGCTTTAAACCGTTTTCTAAATCATTCGTCGTCATATTTCTTTCCAGTCTGGACGTTTCTTCAAGAATGACAGCTTTTAAATTCGTATCTTTACCGCTCACATTCTATATCAGTCTTCAGCCAAAAGTGGTTCTATTTCCATTCTGCCGCCGTATAACAAAAACCTGACAACTTAACTGCTATATGTCATTATATTACCGTCATCATATCAACTTGTACTTGAAAAACTATTTTATTTTTTATTTAATAAGTAATTATTACAAACGAATTAGATTACTTGATCCTGTGTGGCTAGGCCGAAGGGCCTTTACCATTACAATACCTACCATCCTTTCGCGTTCTAATCTTTTGAATTCTGGTTTCACCCAAATGGTCTCTCCATCGGCATCAAAAGCCGCGGAAACGAGAACGCACAAAGGTACGGCTCAGGAAAAAACCTCTGAAGGGGAAAAACCCTGCCCGTCAGAAGACCGAGTAAATTCTAATCATCCGACGGTTTTATTTTAGGCTATTTATTTCCTGCGCGGGCGTCCGCCGTCTCTCCAGTGCTTGCCTCCTCAGCAACTGAAATCAACGGCGCCACAGCAGATCGTCGCAGCAAACCGCCTCTGCCCCTTAATTTTCGATCCCGCCCTTCCCTTCAATCACTCCCTAATGTGCCTTATACTATGTGCGCCAATTTTATTTTATTTATTGTATTGACCAAGTTATTTTACCAAATTGACTACGACTTATGACTTATTTCTGTTTACTGACTGTTTACTAACTTAACATATAAATTACGTACGTTATGTTAGCTTATGACTTATTTATTTCTCTCCAGTCAGGCCTCCGGCTCAAGCTAACCAGTGCTGTTTCCCACTCCCTAATTTTCAGTTTCCTAAATGGTCGGACCTTCGCTAAAAATGTTCCTAATTCTTCATAAAAATTTAAGATCTTTGTCACTAAAATGTTTTGGGCGAGCGTTACGTTTCCTTGTTAGGAAGTAGTAAATTTTCCCATTCCCATCCATTTTTTTCTCCATGGTTTCGGTCGCACAGCAAATTAAGAGATGTGGATCCAGTGTTCCCTATCACCGCAAAGCACACAGATGCCATACACTTGCGTCCTTAGTCTACGCTGGCATCCACCGCCAACCCTGAAACCAAGCCGTATCCCCCTCTTGCGTCCTTTCCGAGAGTACTGTATGTAACTTTCGCAACCCATAATGGACTCGCATGATTTGAGCTACCATCGAACGGTTTTCAGCGTTTTCCTAGCGAGATCTCTTGCCCTCTTTATATCCGCAAGTCTATCGGAACTCAGCCTTCTATCTCACGGTTCCCTATCTCCACCATTTCCGAGAGACGTCTCCCAATCTGGCGCGGTCAAGTATCCGCCGTTTAATTTGTGCGCCCACTAGCGATGGTCGGCTTCCCTGGCCCCCGCGCCGCCATTGGCGCTCTAAAGCCGCTATGTATAAGTGTGTAGCAATGTTCATACTGGCTAATTAATCCAGAGTTTAATAGGTTTTCATTTTGAAAATTCTTTCCAAATTCCTAAACTACCGACCTCTCTAAGATCCGGCATTTGTTGCGCACACCTAGACACTCTAGAATTAATTTGCAATAATCTGTTTCCGAGCTTTTCCTAATCGATCTATCCTATCCACTCCCCAGATTTCTGGCTCCATAAGTGCATAGCTGGAGAACTAACGATTTGAACATTGTATCGCATACTTTTACCTGGCAATTCCGGAACCCCTGCGCACTGCCGACAAACGATTTCTTTGAGCGGCAATTCTTCCCTTTTCTGTGAAGCCGTCCAATATATGATTATTCATCCCCATTATGAAAATTTTGACCAAGATATGTTCAATTTTTGACGAGCGGGTCAATTTCTTCCCTATGCGTAGTACATTTTCTCTTGCTAGCCCCCAAATAAACCCATTCTGAGAACTCTACGTTTCGTTTTGACATTATTTTACTTTTAGTCGGCCAATGTCTCACTATATCCGTTCGTTCTAGAATTATTTAAACCTCTTCTTGTAAGCCCTCAATCGTCTCCGAGCACAAATAATAAAAATCATCCGCATATAGTAGTTCCGAGGATTTTTCAGGCCATCATTACCGGCACCGCTGGGTATCCGCCTTCTTACCCACGTCAATAAATAATTGTATAAATAAGATAACAGCAGCGATGAAAGAGGACATCCCTGTCCTTACTCCTAATGTCCGATTTTATTTTTGCGTCGTACTTCGTCACCGCACCTGAACGAGAAATTTACTTCCCCAGTACATGCTCTACAACCTTTTTAAAACTTTAACGTGAGACGCCTAGCTTCATTTAATTTTTGACATAAAAGCTTCTATTGATCGAGTTCAAAAGCCTTCAAAATCCACAAAACTGCAATATAAGTGGCCCGTTACGAAAGCGCAAGCGCTGTTTTTACTAGGGTATCTAAACAAAAATATATTGTCGGTTGTCGGCGAAGCCTCTCCTAAAGCCTGGCTTGTAATTCTGATATTTTACCGGTACTCTTTCCGCCCATTCACTCAGTCGCCCGTTGAAGTAGTTACAGAACAGTTGCTCGGGCTGGCAAAAGACCATTCGCGATAGTTTTGGTGGCAAATTTTGCCTCCCTTTAATTCTTAAAGATCGGTTGGAGGATAGCTCTACTTCCACGTTTTGGATACGATCCGGAATCAGCAGATTGCATTAAAACAAAATCATAATACTCCTCTGGGTCTATGTGCAACAATTCCGAAATAAATTTTTGTCGGGAATCCGGTCCCTGCCGCCTACCTTCTATTATTCTGGTTAGCAATAGCCCTATTTACTTCAGTTCCAGGTTAGAGGTCGTCTAATTCAGGCACACTACGGTCAGTGAAAATACTTTGCCCTGTTTCAATGGTTCCTACTGGCGAACGTCCGTGAAAAGATACTGGCACCACACGTCTGCTGAAAATTGCATTACTTGAATTTATTTTATTAGGCGCGATCTGATAACGTCCAAATTGATTTCTATAATCGTTTTTCTTAGAATTGCTGTTATTCTTGCTGGCTCACTATCCTGGCCACGATTTCTTGATTTCTTAAATTGTGGGCCTCATCACTGCCTACGTCCATAAACAAAATAACTGTTTCAGCTACCCTCGGTTCCCGAGTTTTCTAAAATTTCCTTAGGCTATTATAGTTTCGCGCCTGTCCTCCCGACACTCCTCTAAACCATCCTTGGGTCAGTTCCCTTCCTCCTCTCCACTTCGCATACCCTTCCTGCGTGGTAGAGCCGTCCTTCTAAGTTCATTGTTTTGCGTTTCGGCGTGCAATCGTCTCGCGCCCAGCCTGCCAAGTTAAGAATACTCTGTAACAAAATTCCCTGTCGCTTTTCCTCTTTCCATACAACCGTTGTCTTCCTTTTGTCAAGTTCGTGCTCCCTGCCCGTCCTCTGCCGATGGCAGTGCCAGAAAATTTTAACTGCTAAAATGCACGCACCACAGGCAAAATGTGCAGATTCTGCCCGGTAATTCGAATCACCAAAATCTAATAAATTGTGTAATTCTTTCTGCGAACAATAGAGCCGTAATCTATTACACCTCGCTCCATTCCACTATAAAGTTAGTTCCCCTTTCCCCTTCCGTATCCTGTCCATAGTTGCCATTTAAGATTTCGAGATTAAATCTTCGGCATAATTCTAGCATTCCTGCCATCATTATTGATGACCGAGTCTTTGCTTTTTCTGAATTCGCTCTCGCTTCTTGCGGTCGAAAGTCGAAAAAACTTCCTGCTCATTGCCAATTCGAGCATTCATTATCCCTAAACACTAGTAAATTTAGTACTCGGGTACTCCAAAATTTAACGTATCTAGAAAATCATTGATTTCGCCGAAGGATTCTAGAGTGTAATAACGCAACCCTGTGGGTGACGGTATACTAAACATTACAATGGCAATATATACATTATTGCATTAATGTAGTCTAATACATAAGGAAGTTGTCTGAGTTTAGTTTTAATTTCCATTAATAAACTGAATTAAGCTAGTCCGAAAAACGACGCTACACACGCGGGTAACCGACCCCTGTTCTCCTCTCAAGCAATTTTTATTTTTTGGCATTATGGCTGTAACAACCAGAACAGTTTAAACTTTTACCCCTCTTCCCCAGTTCAACGAGACCAATTACATCAAACGTGTTTCATGTAGCCATGGAAGTCTGATTACCGAGCTAGAGCTAGTCGCTTTGGATGTTCCAACACCCTATTCTTAAAACCTATTCTTACCTATTTGGTAAATGTTGGGGCAACCGACGTCACCGCGAGCTTCCTGCTGCTGCAATATTGGCTGCCATCGCCCTCGTACGCGGACCTCGCTCCGCGCTTTCGGCCGCGACCCGCCCGGCACTCCACGAGTGCCGTGAGCTCCGCACTTGAAAAACTAACTAGCGAAAAGGACGGCCATGTATGTAAAGACGCGTTTTTTCTTTTCATTACAAATTAAAAAACTATATCCCATCCCCTTTCTCCTCTATTTTTAAACTATGAACGAATGTATTAGGAAAAGTAAACTAGTTATTTTCTGTACTCCTTAAAATCTGATAACTTTAAAACTAAAAATCCCTTCTGCTCACTCAGAATCATCCGAAGATGAGTTTGGAATGCTACCCTAGGACTGCAGGGCATGCTGGATCTTAAGCTACTGCGAACGGAGAATTTAGAGGGGGCATAATAGAAGCACCGTAGTTATCACAGCATCGCTTCGCTTCTTGGGGGATTATACGGATTAATTTCCTATCTGCAATACAATACAAATACCACTTCTATCCCATCTACAACTACTCACTAGCAGTCACTACTCATAAACTCCGCACCAGATCGAATTTTGTTTATAAATAGGACAGTCTTCACGTTACCATCATATGAAGCCCCCAACAATAATACATATTGGGAACTCCTCAGCAAAAAAATAAAAGGCAACAGTACACATTATACTTAATGAGACGACTTGCAAATATAATTATTCCAGAAAAATCACTGCTTCAAGAGCACATGTGCACCCTCTGAAATTGAAATAAGAGAGGACAACAAATTTCTAGAATTGTCCCAAAAAATAGAACAAGGACTTATTTCTTGTACAAATTGAAATAGTGATGAATAAGAACCGACGCTGTACTCCTTCGACCCCCGAATCACACTTACTGTGTCACTCTAATGTACAATTTGCAGCACAATAAAACGCCTCCGTCATCGTCCCAACTGACGCCATCCAACACTCCGCCTCCGTACTATCTCCGCCGCTACATTTACAAGAGCCCGCGCGTCCCCCTCCCCCCCCCATTGGTTGACAGGAGCCGTCCCGCGTCCGTCGCCGCCTCCGCGAACTTGCCTCGCGGCGGCTGGCGCAGCTGCGTGTTCATTAGGGCGGGCATCGATCACAGGCCCGCCGCCGCTAGGACGCAGCGGGGGGGGGGGCGGAGAGCGCCGACGCAGGATGGAGATGCAGCTGCGAGAGCGCAGTGCAACTGATTCGCCGGCTGGGGAGGCTGGGCAGAACGAGCGCGGCGCGGCGCACGAGGCTACATGTTAAGGCGCCGGAGGCGGTGGGCGAAGATGCGGCAGTGGGAGCAGAGGTGGGGGCAAGAGCGAGGCTTGCAGCAACGGGGTGTGGCGACGAGGGCGGCGACGCCGGGGGTGATGGAGGCAGCGCCAGTCGCAAGGATTCCTCGCGCCCGATGGCAAAGCGTCCGCGTGGCTCGCAGGCGATGCTTCCTATCAGGTGAGCGGTGGGTCAGGGGTGGAAATGGGCTCCCGGATCCATTCTGCATCTCTCCTAATGTCGCTTAACGTAAAACTGATTCCACAAAATGTTTCTTGCACTACACGTATTTAATATACCTAAAATACTTCGCAAAATCAAATTCATTCATGTACTACAATGCTCATCTCAGAAATGATGTACACAGAGTTGAGATTTAAAAATAATTTACTAAAATCATGAAAGTTACAAAACCAAAATATAATTAAAAAATAAGTTACTCATATTTTCATTATTTTATGAATATTTCACAAACGTTTCGAAGACGTATTCCATTTGAAAGGACTTTTTAGAAACTTTTGGGATTGCTAAATGCGTTTTATACAAGATAATCATTTCCAACTAAAATAGATCACTCAAACCCCCAATACCAAGTTGTGAGATAAGAGGGTGTTATTGTCGTTCTTTCCGATTAAAGTTTTCTGCTTAACATTACGCTCACATTAGTCACTCTTCATACTTCTTTACTGTAAGAAGTATTCAACGTTGATTATGGTAATCAAATATTGAAATCTCTCTTCAATAGAATCAAGTCTTGTGTGAATTTTATCTTGCTTTTCTATGTTATATTCTGCAAATACTGTAACAATTATATTTATTTATGTTTGTTTCATTTGTAAAAGATGGACTGTTCCGGACGATCAAAATAAATATAGATACATACAGTAGCATAGGCGCGTAGAACAGAGGACAGAAATTGCAATATTTTAATATTATGTAACTATTTCCAATAGAGCAAGAACGTATGTGCTGTTGTAGCACCGCCAGTTTCCCTCAGCATTACAATATTTTTTTCTATATAGCGTAAGCAGAAGAGGAAAAGTAAAACAACTGATTGTGGTTAACGTTCGGGTCACTGATACTGATCCTGTCATTGACGCATTTTATGGTTTGTTGTTACATTTAGGGCACATATGTAGATTTTTGTAATGTTGCAACTGTGCATAAATCTTGTCATGGTTTTCATAGAAACAATAAGACATTTTTACTGATTTTTGGTTTGTTAAAAGGGTGTTGCAAAATAATCTTGTTCAATAGTAATGAACAGGAAAATTATTTTCAACGCGCAAACTTCAACCGAAGCCTGGAAATGATGTGTCATAGTTGTGCAATTCTTTATCAATACTAAAAAAATATTTTTATTTCAATTGTTATATGTATTATTGTTATATGTATTCAAATTACAAAAAGTCAGTGTGAGAAAGGAAACAAATTACTTGAATTTAATAGATATAATATGACTGATATTACTAAATTCGAGTTATCAGAAACAGAAATGAAATCACCAATACAGTGTCAAACACTGGTGCTCATACTTTGAAGTAAAAACTGAAACGTTTTATTTAAATTTTCTTCATTGCAATAAACAAGAATTAAAAGAAAGAAAGCTTACGCGTGTCTGTTTTGTTAATCCGAAATGTGTTAGGAGAAAACTTTGAACAGGTTACTTTCCATATATCTGAAGACTATTGAAACCTCAAATTCAGAACCTAAATTTCCAGAGGTTTTTTTTACCTTAAGTCGCCCCCCTTGAGCACTAATTCATTGGACTAATTGTTAGGTGGTGGTGTAATACTTTGCGGGAAAATGTCGCCAAACCCAAATTAATTTAAGGAATGAACTCCCAGAAGTCAAGGAGCTGACTGATAGCCGTGACGACTGATAACGCTGATGTTTTGTGGGAAACTAGACGTCACCCGCAAGCAACGAAGCTCCTATAGTCACGTAAAAACAAAGTTTAACCTCGAAGAAAACCTTTTAAGAACTAGTTCGAAATACTCAACGATTATTTTATAGGGCACCTGTCAGTAATTATTTAATATTACTTAATACATTGTACAATACAAGCGCCGAGCAAAGTGGCTCAGGGCGTAGCGCGCTGATCCTGATCTCGCGGGTTCCTGGTTGGGTGACAGACTAGCAACCCCAGGCTCTAACGGCGAGGCCAATTGCCCTTTTCGGAACATATAGTGGCTACAAGTTCTAGTTGAATAATATTTCTGTCAACAACATGTGAGTGGAGATGAAAGTTAATAACACACACTTGCAAGCAGTTAATACGACGCTTGAGAACATTTTACGTTCGTTAATGCGTCCTTCATATCCAATTTTCGAGATTTTTAGATCTTAAACTATTTTTAAATCTTGAAAAATATTGTTTATGAAAACGATTCATAGTCAATAAATTGATTAAACTATTCAGATTGTCTAGGAAGAGTCATTGAGAGGACATTACTATACGAGAGAATATCTGGGCATTCTGGGTCCGTTCTCAAGATTAATTAATTCCTTTTACATATTTAACTGTATCTTCAATTTATTCACCGTTGTTCCTTGTTGAATATATCTCATTTCTTTTAAGATAAAAATTGATGAATTGAGTAAGAAATAATTTGTAAACACGTAATTCGCAGAAAGTATCAGGGACGACATACAAAACGAAACACACTATTTGTTTTTCGATCTATATTCTTTTTATCCATTTAGATAAATTGTGAAACATTTACAACAATATTAGGGAGGTAAATTCTGAAATTTAATACTTAAAATATTATACTTAAATATTATACTTGAAAGATTTTTAATTACGATTTCCTTTAAATAGTATTAAATCCAGAGTGAGAAGATTGCATCTTCAGGAAAATATTTCAAAAGAACATGGTGGAGTAAAACTAATAAATGCGGCGTTAAAATAATGGCGGAGAAGAAGCTAAGTCACGTTGAATAATGTATGCATATTCTAATAATGTAAGCACAGTCTATATTTAACACAATTTCACGCATTGCTTGAAACGGAGTGAGGTGAACGGAAATATTAGATAATTGCAGTCTATTATAAAGTAATGTAATGTACCTGACACAAATACAATCGCTCACCAAATAACAATGCCAACGCACGCGTACATTAGAGCAGCCACGGGAATACAGCGACCATCTGCTCTCCCGCCTTCAATTTTAGAAATTCAATCTCTGTTCATTTAATATAATCCATAAATAAAATTCTAAAATTTATTCCATTTCAACATTTCTCATGCTCCACCATGCATCTCTTGTGGCGAGACTTGCCACATTTGCTTTCACTCACTACCTTACATTTCGTAAAAAAATATGAATAAGATCCACAAGTGCAGGAGAACGACTGGATGGATTTTGCTTATTGAAGTATAATATAATTTTTTCAAAACGAGAACGGATATACCGGGTGTACTTTCATCGCTCCCCGAAGATTCGGGCCACATCGCCCGGGGAGTCGACGTCTCGCTCGCCGAGTAAAGCGCTGCCCCAACTCCCGTGCTGACTTCCTTGCGCTTTACTAATATCTAAGACGATGCTAAAGTGGTGCTCTTCGGTTCAAAAGCATTCTTAGAACATCGGGAACATATTCTATATTACCCTTTGAAATGAGCCTCGAGGAATTTCTGCAATTTTCTCTTTAATAGAGCGCCATATCTTTCCTCCACCGAATGTGGGTTTTCTGTACACACCAAATCTTTGTAATATCCCCAAAGGAAAAAGTCACAAGGGGTCAGATCAGGTGATTTACGAGGCCATAACCCACGAGTAATTACTTGATCGTCACTACAAAAAGTGTTTCAAAATTTCATGGATCGAACAGCAGAGTGAGCAGTGGCCGTATTCTGTTGAAGGTGACCATAGATCCTTTCTTTTGGTATCAATTTTTCAAATAATAATGCCGATATTTGATTTGTGTAAACAGTAACGGTGGTGTTGAAAACATAGTTCCTATAATTTTTGTGGAACTCAACGAACACCACACTACGATCATTACGTCGTGAAGAGGTTCACTAAGCAGGTGAGGGTTTTCTGCATTCCTCTAGCGGTTGTTTTGGCTGTTGAAGAATTCACTCAGATGGAACCACGCGTCATCAGAAAAAAGAATCAGAATGAATCAGAATGTTATCATCAGATTCAGAATCAGAATAAATAAAGATCGGTAAATAAGATGTGCCCGAGTCTACGGTCAAAATCAAAGTAATCATATTAAAGATGCATCCATAAACCTACAAAGTTATGGAACATGAGGACCACGTTAAGACAGGAAACAATCAATTTCTTGTACGTATATTCATTAAATGGTGTGATAAACATTAACAAAGGTTTTCATTGACTCACCTATATAGATATGACATACATCATATAACATTAAATTGACATTACAAACAGAACTCATGTTAAACGAAAAAATAAGCATCATTCTTAGTTAATTTGTATTCTACCAAGTGCAGCACCTAAATACGCACAGTTCTCAGTTCATTTCGATAAAGACAAACCGGCAACCAAAAGTGAAGGCAATTGCAAGGCCTCTCCGGCAGCTGCCTTCGTTCCCCACTGCCCCCCCCCCGCCCCGGGATGACGTCACGTTACCTCCTCCAGGCGGCGCCAAGCGCTTGAGCGGCGTTTCAGCGCGGCCACCGCGCGGCCTCCGCCCCGCCCCGCCCCCGCGCCAGCGGGCGCGCCCGGCCGCTCGGCTGATCCGGGCGGCGGCGGCGCTCTGCGGCCCCAAGCCCTAGGACGTCGCGCCGCCCCGCCCAACGAGAGGCGAAGGGCCGGGCTCAGGGATGCCCCGCGCAGTGAGGCCCTCCAAACGCATCGACCACCCCGCCCCCCCCACCGCACTTTCCCTCCTCCGCCCCGCTCGTGCACTGCCGCGAGCACGGCGTCGTTCCCGCGTTGGCCACCGACGGCTCCGCGGCCTTTACCCAGCGATTCCCACGCCCCACGCTGACGGCGGCCCGGCTAACTGCCCATCCCCACTTTCTGCTCACTCAGACTCCCCCCCACGGGCTGTCAGGTTCCCATTCAGCCCCAAGCCCTACTACGCCTGGCCACGTTGCGCCTCGGCACTCCCCGCCAGGTCATCTGTCCCTCCCCCACTAGAACCCACCGCCCTAGAGAGAGATCAGAATACTGTCGTTTCTCCGTGCCACGAGTGTCCCACCCCGCTCCGCCACGCGCCACCGCCGCAGAGACCACCTCCGCCCGCTGCCACCCTCTGGGCCGGTGCTGGGAGTCCCTTCGCCTGGCTTCGTCCCTCGGCCGAGTCCTCGACTCCAGCGCCGCCCCCGCTGCCGCCCCCGCTGCCGCCCGTGCCCTTCCCCGGGCGAGCCGGGGGCAATGCGTCGCGCACAGCGCGGCCCGGGCGTTGGGGCCCGAGGTGGAGGCGCGCGGCCGCGCTGGCCGACGGCCTCTTGCGCTGCAGAGGAGCCAACTCAATGGGCGACTATTAACAGCGCTCCAAAGGAAGAGTTCTTATAATGCTGCCACGTAGATTAAGTGAGAGTCAGTGGGTAAAAATTCCAAATATCAATGGGTCATACAATATATGAGTTTCTGTTTCCCAAAATACAAGCCTTCTATTTATATATGTAAATATATTTTTCTATATATAAATAATTAATATTCAAGGACCACGTGTTCGGCTACGATTTTCTATGTAGTTCATTGACGCCGGATAGAAATATTGAATGAGAAGTTCCCCACAGTGCTTGAGATTTGACCAATTTTTTCAAGGGATTTAATTTGTGTTGTGACAATACCACTTACTATGTCACAGCTTGACTATCAGTGACGGCCACACACGTTTCAATAAAACATGTCTGTTTGAATTGAATCGCACTACTTAGAATGCGCAAACATGAATTTTTTGCAGATATTTAACTAACAGGTAATAGTTTATAGCTACAAAATTACAATTAGACATAAGACACGGATATTTATTTCAGTTTGTCTACGATCAAATTATTTCAATACAAACCGCCAGAAAGTTATTCATAAAAATCAAACAATATAATCATATTACATTAAAAGAAATTATGATTTTACTTTGAAAACATAGTTGTTCAACAAAATAAGAAATATTATTCAACTACTGTAATAAGAAAATAATAATACAAACAAATAATAATAATATTTAAATAATAAGATATATTATTCAACTAATTAACAAACGGAAATTTCAACAAAGCGTTGGCCCCAAAGAGTCGAAATAAACATCCAGAAAGCTGTAAACATTTGCAATCGCGCAGTAGTAAAATATTCAAGCATCGAGCAAATTCCAGTGACGCCGATTTGCACATGATCTTCTGAAACAAACTGTGACACAAAAAGCTATCTAAAGAGTCTTTGTGCGGCGAAATCTTCAACTTATGAACCACGAAAATCCCTGCCAGCTGAACGGAGCGGACCCTTCGGAACACGGAAAGGACGTCGAAGGCGAGATGAGGAGCCGGGGGCGGAGGGGGCGGAGGGAGCGGACGGAACGAAGCGCGTCAACCTACAGGCCACGAGGGGCGAAGATCCCGCGCCAGGGCGCAGCAGCGCACACTGAGCCGAAGCGAGCTAAAAGGTCGAAAATATCTCATCACGCCACGGCAACTAGTACAGTCCTTTCATGTCTGTTACCCACGATTGATTGATATTTCTAGGAACGTCAACTGCTTCGGTCCCCTGAGTGAAACGATCGTTTGTTTTGCGTTCGTAGGCTTCCGCGGCCGAGTCATTACATTCTCGGTTCTCCGTGACGAGCAGCGTCTCGGTCAATTGTGCTGGTGTTTCGACCATCTTGCTCTGGTCTTCTTAAGAGCTATACTGTTCAAGGGGCAATATAGCTCTTCAGGGCAGTGTAGCTCTGAAGAAGGCCACAGCAAGATGGCCGAAACGTGAGCACAATTGACCGAGACTTGGCCCACCCCGGATAGCCAAGAATGTATTGCCCGTTTAGTTTGTTTGTTGTTTTTTCGTGAGAAGGCGGTGTTTCTCGCACACTGGTTGATAAGGGCGGGAGCGAGGGCGGGAGAGAAGATAAGGAGAATGGCGCAATGAACAGAAAATATGTGTGCAGAATTGTTGCAATGTCAACATAGAGCAGGTGGTTCGCAAGATACTTTTCAGCATCCAGGGATTTTAAACGAATATTTTTGCCCGAACTTCAGTTATCGAGCCTATAATTCCATCCGTATTATAATTTTTTTCTGCAAAATAAATTGAAGTTTGTATGACAGTTATGAAATAACTTGTTTTAATCGTTTGTAGTAAATTAAAATAATTTTATGATCAGGGCAATTGCCATTTTTCCATGACTTAGTATTATATTCAGGATTAAATTGAATTGCAATTCTTTGAAGTGAAAGAATTAAATCTTTTTATGCCCCAATAGTTTTCAATATAGAAACTCTGTATCAAAAACCACTAATATTTTAGTTATTTCGTAATATTACCCATACAAATTTTCATTTATGTGGTTTACTAATTATAAATTAACGAAAATATTTCAAATCAACAATTTTTGAAACCATTTTAAAATGGAAACATTTTAATACTTAGTGAAATATTGAATAATAGTTAAGAGTAAAACATAATTCTAAATCTTGTATTTAATGTTTATTTGCAAAATTTGGTATACCATCACCGTTAGGGTAGAAGGACCTTGTAGCAAATGCTCTTCATACAGAGAGAATTAACTAGAAATTACACTAAGTACGTGCTTTCTCGTGGTCAGACTGAAGCAAGGTTAACCGAACAGATATAAATGTAAGCATTTTTTAGAAAAGATTAAAACGCTGATATATTGTTGGTACAAACGATGTCGAAATTGTGGAACGCCAGGTTTTGCTTAATTATTCTTCTGTTCACGCACGCTTTTGAATAATCACATTCTTACATAAGCGCAAATATTTCCTCAGATGAGTACGTAGATACACGTATCTGCGTCATACCACTAAATGGAAAAGATGGAATGAAAACTCTCATTAAGGTTAATTTCACATCATATCTCAAGGAATATTTTTCCGCATTCGTTTTCTGTCTGTTTCATCCGTCCTGAGCAAACCATGGTAATTTGTCTAAAGCTATGAATAACATTTCAGCCGCAAGTGTTTTTCCTTTTCTACCTTGAAGGTATTAGAGCAGTAAAATTTTAAAAAACTCAAGATTTATATTTTTATAAATCTCTGACGTTTACAAAGACGAGCGAGTATGAGATTCTGAAATTAAACGTGATACGTTTAAAATTAAGCATTGAACACAAAAATTGACTCAAACAAGAAAAGATTCTAATATATTTAATATTTTATATTCAAATGCAGGGCGTATTTAATTTTCAATGCAATAGTGATTTAATGTATCATTATTTAGATGTTTATATTCTAAGAAAGAAGGGATACTTTCTCCTGTCTCTCTCTTTTTACTTTATTGTATACGGAGTATTATACGTACTATAGGATAAGTTATGTAAATGCGGAAAATCGACTTCGAGATTTCAATGGAAATACATATTTTGGGGTCCCCTGACAAAGAAATATTTTTCTGTCTGTTTCTGTTCTGTTATGACAGTCTGTCCGTCGGTCAGTCTGACAGTCTGTCCGTCGGTCAGTCTGACAGTCTGTCCGTCGGTCAGTCTGACAGTCTGTTTTTACAGCGGTTTTCTATAAAAACTAGGTCAAAAGTCTGCACTTTCAGAAATGCTGAAACGTCAGTTTCTCAAAAACGGTTCCAAATTTTTTCTTCAAATTTTGAACGGATAGTGGTAATTGCACCCTTTAATATGATGTAAAGTTCATTTTGGGGTATTTTTTATTTGTTCAAAAGTTGCAGAAATGTAATTTCTTTGAAAGATCTCTCTTAAAGTGTTTCGAATGACTTTGACTGAATGAAGTTTTCAAAAAACTCAAAAATTTTCTGTGAAAAAAATAGCTTTAAATTTTGAATTTACATTATCGCTTAAACGCTAGTTTTTTTAAAAGTCTCCAAATTTGTCAAAGAAAATTCCTATTTAGGACGTGGTTTTAATGATCTTTAATATTCTTAAAATAATATTTCCGTACTATTAGGAAACAGAAAAATTAAGAAAATTTAAAAAACGGACTTTGTGCGGCGATCGTTGGTAGCTGGCAAGATTGTGTGGAAATTCTAGTAGCTAGCCGTGAACAAAGGATTTAGAAAACTAATTCGGGAAAGTTCGTGCCATTCTGTAGCCCCGCTAGTTATTCGTGTGTGTATGCGCGCGTGTGTGTATGTGTGTTTACGATAGCGTTCACTTCGGAGAAACAGGGTTAAGAGAGCATAAGAGTTCTTGGGAAAATCGGTCTCATCATTTAATATCCATTGATTTACAATCAACCTGAAATAGAATGACAATTACCCCGAAAGAAACAGTTCCTTTCCACACCATGCAACAAAATATACGATTTAAACTCATGTGGCAATACCTAGTTGTGAAGCTTCTCTCGCATTTCCATTGATGACATCAAAGTTATTTTCTTGTTCAACATAACAAATATATATGTTTTATAAAGAATAAAGACAATATATTTTAGTATAACTTGCACCAGTTGTACCTATTGTACTTGTTTAACTTCTAACCTTCTTCAAGGCTTTGAGCCTGCATTTTGGTTTTTGCCTCCTGTATGAAGTTACCTCCACCGATTGAGGCTCGACAAGACATCAAGGTGCAACTACCACGTTCCGATATTTGATTACGGATGCCTTCAACGGGCCCTAATAGACGGCGCGTACCTTCCTAACACGTACTAACGTATGTCGTAGTCGCCAATGCCTTCGGCTTTGTATTTGAGGATAGAGGAAGTACCAGTGCGTCTCAAAGTGCGGCCGCACGCGCTAGTTTCCCGTCTGGGAAGCCCGGCGCTCCCTCGAGCACGAGCCACACTTCCCCTGACTCGACTCGCATTTCCCCTCCAAATTCTGGAAGGGGTGATCCTGCGCAAGAAAGATACGCTCAAAGCGCACACAAAATATCACGACGAATGGTGGCTTCATAAGAAAATACGTTTGGCGAATGTTCTCGACCAAAAAAAACTAGAATTGAAATATGTTACATAATGTTAAATAACATGATATGTTAAATAATATACGTTATTATTTATTTCGTGTTTATTTTCTCTTTAAATGTTGCCTTGCATTATTATTTTTGTCAAGGGGCACGAATGTTTGAATGCTAAATTCTTTGCATGATTTCATTTTGGGTGTGTCAATAAGTTATTTAATGCTGCAATGTGAAATGAACAAGTCTACGCAGTCTCTCCCTCTAGTAAAACCTCATCTTATATTTATTATACTGCTCTTACGGGAAGACACCACTTTGCTCCTAACCTGAAAGTAGAACGTTGATGCAATTATTGCTTTTTTAAGTAATCAAGATCCTTTCAATTCATAATGTTTAATTTTACATTCAATTGGTCAGTTGAAATATTACTGACGTATATTTTAATGGATTTTTTGTAGGAGAAGTGGGATTTACAACCCATATTGCCATCCAAGAGAAATTTGTACAACCCCTATTAAATTTCAAGGCAGTTGCTCTTGATGCAGTTTCCGATCTTCTCTAGATGATCAAGAGAACTCAAGAGTTGACCTTGCCAGCGTCCATAATATGCCTGATAAACATTATACAAATGCGTCTCGTGGGACAAGAGAAAAATACAGGTGATGTTCCTGCCCTGTGGCGTCAGGAAGGTCCCGCTCCTCCAACCGGGAAGCCGGGCATCCGGGGCCGAACGCCTTCCTCGGCGGCTGAGAGGAGTCGCTCGCAAGAGATGCGTGCTTAATTCAAGCCTAAGCTCCCCAATTACATAGTCTATCAGGAAATTTGAAAAAACCTGTGAAAATAATGCACGGTGGGTGGAAAAGACCAACATGCCTCAAACCACAGGTAGCAGCAAGCCTCAGCCCATACGTGCCCAGAGGGGGTTTCGAACCTCAGTTCTTCATGCCAAAACTGCCACTCCGCTCGCGCCATAATAATCTCGGGAGTTACGGCTCATTCCACACTAGTAAAACGCTGAAAATCTTCAAAATCTCAGCCTTCGTATCTCTTCAAAAATAATATTCTTTTATTGGGATATGTTGTTGGCATTGCACATCCGTGAATAAAACACGTCATTGCCAATATATTTATTACATTCGCAGATTTTGATGGCTTGGTCATCACCATCCATTATCTAGTACAAACAAATGTAAATCATTAATTAATATTACTTTTTTTTATATTTTTCAAAAAAAATTACATGAACATTTATTTCTAGTTCTTGATAAAAGTTTTGGAGAGAATGCATTTTTTAAAATTTCAATCGTCCCTACATTCCACGGCACTCGCTCTCCCCATTCGTCACCCTCTTCTGGCACGTGTCGGTGATCGCTATCTTCCGCTCGCGCCCACTCCCTTTGATTTCCATTGCCCGGGCACGCTCAGCGTTGCCCTCCACAAAAGCAGCACAACCCTCTTTGTACTTGCTGCCTGCCGTGGTCATTCGCCCAAGAGAACGGTTTTTGTTGTTCCAAATACTTCATTAAGAATGATTGCTCTTTCTCTCACTGTCAGTTACGTTTTCTGTCGAGCCCCAGTCTCTTGAAATCTTCAAAATATCTCATTTTTAGGCACCCAGCGTTTCATTAATATGTCTGATACTTTAACTAGCTGCTTTTAGCGAATGCTTATTATCTATACGCCTCTGCTCTTCTGCCTCTCTCCCGCCTCTGTCTGTGTCTGTCTCTCTGTCTGTGTCTGTCTCTCTGTCTGTGTCTGTCTCTCTGTCTGTGTC
>BOPP01000250.1:474504-487204 GCA_017312745.1 Gryllus bimaculatus
GGCAAGGCGCGGACTACTTCACAACGAAGAGAATAGGACGCTATGGTAGTATATTGTAGAATACTACAGAATAGACAATAAAAATATTCCAACCTCAAGAAAACTATTCGGTCGCAAAATGTCATACTTCAGGATTACTATCCAGTAGATAGAGAGAAGAAACACGAAATTTTCTAAGCGAAAATCGGGATGTCTATACGGATAGATCGAAGTACTTTGTCACGCATACCGCTTCAGATTAGCCGTTTCTTGATTTGAAATTTGGCAAATACGACAGAAGAAAGAACTAATGCCGATTCCGAAATCATAAGTTCAATCATCACAAGTTTCTAGGATACTGAAAATGGAGCCTCTTTGAAATTTTCATTCTTTTCAGAAAATGTCTTAAAATATTTTCTTGAAATTTGTTGCGGGAAAAAAAGAAGGAATTTATAAGAATGGTATAGTCGTAGATTTTGTTTTCATTAAATCCGCCGACACATAGAAAATTGCACAAATTTTTATTTAAAAAAATATTTACGTTTTGAAAGATGTTTGTGCTTTTTACTTCACCAAATTTCGTAATTTTTACTTTCCCGTAACGTACGTATAAAGGAGTAATATATGTAGTGTGGGGAAAGTTGTGTAATGCTGCGTAAAATCAATTTTGAGGTTTCAATGTAAATGTACGTTTTGGGGTCCCCTGATACCGCTTTTATTATTTTTTTTTCAAAATGTCCGTCTGTCCGTCCGTAAATCCGTTCGTCCGTTAAACTGTCCGTTCGTTAATCCGTCTGATGTCTGTGAAGACTACTAGCACCTAAACCGTGTACAGGATTTTTTCCAAATTGAAGAAACCCGTCTCGATCTGGCGCGTGTCGAATCTATGAGATTTTGATATATTTTTTTTAACATTTGGGGATACTTTACATAACGGCCACCAGACATTTTAAAAATTGTCTCAAAAATCGCTGTAATTTTTTTCTTTGTATTTCTTGTAAGCGTAAAATACACTGATATATGATAGCATTCGTCGATTTCAAGTTTTAACACTAATTCTTCGAAAATTTCAAAATGTTTCGGGCGTCTTCCTACAACTTCAAGATTGGAGATAGATATTTTTCCTTCAAATAAAATTTGTTCTCCATAGTGATTTCTCTCATTAAGGTTATTAAGAATATTTTTTAAAACTTTTAGTAGTTTTCGCGCAATATTGCGTGCAATTTTTACAATTTTAAAACATTACAAAAACAAGATTTTCTTAAAAATGGGTCCAAATTTTTCTTTAAACTTTTGGTAAGAATTGTGCAACATGTACTCTATAATATGACGCCATTTAGGTCTATTCTTTTGTTTTTTCTAAACTTACAAAAGTCTTATTTTTTGATTTGCCTGCCATAGTGTTAATATTTATAGTAGCAGCAATTTGTTCACATTGTTGTATTTATGAGTACATGTGCTTCAAATAATGTCACATAAGTTTCTCGAAAACTCTACCCTTTTCTATGAAAACTAGCTCAAAATTCCGCAATTTCAGAAGCGCTAAAATCCCATTTTATCAAAAACGGATCCAAATTTTTTTCCAAATATTTCGGTTGGATATTTCGGCTGGATTCAACTCTTTAATATGGCGTAAAGTTTTCAAAAAACGTCATTGGAAGTAATTTGAAGAACATCATCTCACAAATACATTAGTGTTTACAAACTGCTGGAAATGTGCTACCTGTACAGGAAACTCAGTTTTCGGACGTTCCATTACATTTTCAAAAGGCACATGCACACTCTCATTAGCACAAGTAACCAGAAACGAAGTTGGGTGCTAGAATGAAGCTGTTATTAGATTTGAAACAAAGAATTAAAAATGTGCTAAGGAATACTGAACTCGACAAATTAATATACGAGTAAAAGATTAATATCTATAAATTACTTTCAATTTGTATTTGAGGTCGCTAATGCGATTACCGTTTTCGCGAAAAGTAGGTATTTCTTCTATTACATTTTTGGGACTTCGTTGTTCTGAGCAATCCAGCCATTCAGAATTCCCAGTTTCACACGCTTAGGAACTATTGGCGGTTGAATGGTTTAGAAAAATATTAGTTTCAAAAACCGGCTTGAATAAAATTACTGAGACGCCCAACTTAATTTGCAGTGGAACATTCGAGAATATTTGGGTAACATGTGGTGAACATCTGGAAAACATGTCAGAATATGTGAGGGAAATGTGGAGAAACATGTGGGGGGACACGTGGAATCCGATAATGAGACCTTTTTGGTTGAGTCAGTGGCGCGTTACTTTAGTACCTGTACAGCTAGAACAACATTGAGTGAGCAGCCGATAGGGGCGCGCCCGAGAACTGAGAGCACGACGCACGCGGCGACGCAGCTCACTTGAGACTTCCTTCGGCCTCGTGTTCTCCGCCGTGTGTGCAAAATGTTGCACAGCACGCTTACAAATATACATCACGAGACGCAGTTACCCATTCAGATAACATTTAATTAACATTAACAGTTTGATACATACTCATTACATTCACCAGCTATCAATGTCTTTCAAACATTTACCTATCTAAACATTGAACAAATGTGCATTGATTAATTCGGCAGAGCATTCAAAGGTTATATAATTCTACGAAAACATACACGCATCCCGGTTTTTATTAGCCTTGTTTAGCTTCCACAGATGACCTCTCAAGGGCCTAATGATAATGCCTGAATGGCTTGGTGGCTGCGCCCTCCAATCTCCATCCACCCGCGCCGCGTCGCAGCCGTCAGCGACGGTGGTTTGGTGGTGGTGGCGATGACGGTAGAGGCGGCGGCAGGGGCTCCGAGAGGTCACTCGTTGGCTGTGACGCCTGTGGCTTGGTGACGGTGGCGGGCCCGGAAGCGAAGGAGGCGGTGACGGCGCTCAGGGCACTTGTGGCGCTGTTTCTCTCCCTCTCATTTGCACATCAAAGGCGCGCTCCCCCGCCCACCGCCCCCGCGCTCCAGCGTCCTCCGCTGCCGGAGAGGAGGTGGCATTCCTATTCGGGAGACATTAAGTGAACGGGGAAACTATGCAAGATTTTTAAAGGATTTTTTTAAAAAATGTAAAATGCTTTGATAGTCGTTCTGGACTTATTCTATCTTGTCGCTGATTGTGGGTAAGGAGTAAAAAAACTTGCGACATACGTGTCATCCACTTCAGCTGGGTTCCAGTATAGTCGCTTGTGAATAGAAGAAAAGCAGAAGAATAGAATGCATTCGTGAAATAGTCTTCATAAATATTACCACTCAAGGTTCTGTTGGCGAAGAATAAATCAACCCACGCTACGCACTCGTGATTTTACAGCCCATTACATTTCAGTGTACATTTTTTTGTTACGAGACACCCTTCACATCACTGGTAAGAAATTTTACAACCCTACAGAAATCAAAACAAAAATTCTATCATAAATCACATTTTTTCCATACGAATATGTACAGTGTGTACGGGTCTTTAGCTTCTTGAAAAGAAATGATGTCGAAGTTTCAATATTAATGGTCCCATTTTTTTGTCATGAAATTAAAGCATAATATCTCACAATATCGTCTCATTTATTTTGAATTTATTAAAATTTAATTAAATTTTGAAAACTAATATTGTAATGAAATTAATGTTATGATATTAGTTAGCTGATAATTGATGCACGAAACAGGTTTTCGAGTAATTACGACCCTCGCTATTGGAATTTAATTCTCTGTTTCAGTTTGATTTTATCCATGTCAATTTTGGACACTTAGTAATTCATTTATTTGTAAAAGCATTCATTTAAAATGTTTCGTTATAAACATTTCCTTAAGTACACTTTTTTATTTTCTTACATTTTTTTTCAGATTATAGAAGTGAATTATTTGTTAACTCCCCTTAAACCAAATAGCAAAAGCATTGCCCCATAAAACTGTAGACAGCTTCATCACAAACAGAACAAGTCTAATGTTAAACCTCTTACACCACGAACACAGACGCTGACTGTCCCTCTTCTGGGTGAAAAAAAAAGAATATACAACCCTCTAAACAAGCTAGCAATTTCCGGGGGCATAAACCTCCTCCTCAATTCTGAGTTCGCGCGAGAACAAGGCGAAAGTGACTTGCGAGTGCGTGTGCGCAGACGCCGCAAAACAAGAAAACGGCGCGACAAGTGCCTCGCGAGCGCGCGAAGCGGGGGCGCAACTTCAGAGGGTGCCCACGAAAAACTAACCAAACGAAAACTAAACAATCGAACGAGCTCAGATGTTTTATTCGAGTAGCGCATGCAGCATTTTGATATCAATGTACTATTTCCCAATTCCATTAAAATTTTAAATTGGCCTTATGGATGCCTTATAATTGTTATATATTATGATTGTGATACAGATTTCCAATCATGTAAATATTTTTATCAGGTTCAGCAGAATCAATTGGACATATTTCTGTAATATATATTCTGCGAGGCAATAAAGTAGCGATGAAGTAGTGTGTATACGCCACATGCAAATTCGAAAAAAGAGGAAATTAGTAAATGAGTGATTATCGAGAAAAAGAAAACTGTAGAAAAACAACTTTGAATTAGCAAAGTCTAAAGTCCATATTATAGCAATTCAAAATGTCAGATCATTTCAATAAATTCCAACTCTGCACAATACCAATGAAAATGTCAATGATGATTTGAGATTGTATTTATGAACTTTTTATATACATTTTTATTACGGAATTGTATTTCTAGGTACTTCCAATCATTGTTCCAGAAATCTAATTTCCCCAAGATATGATTTTCTTAGGATATTCTCAGGGAAGAAAGACACAGTGAAGTAACTCAAAATATATTTAATAACATCAAGCTTTGAACAACTGCCCGGTTGTAGTCTAAATGTACCGACACTAGTACAATTTGTGGCCACCACGTGGCAGCACCAAAATAACTAAAATTTACTTCTGTAGTTATTCATCAAGGACTGTTTTCATTTAAAATTAATAAATTTATATTTGCGACTAAACGTGGAGTATTTTTAATTTGTGATTGGACAGTAGTGTGGGTTCTATATTTGGAAATACTTTTAGTATGGTTTCACTCAGCTAACATTTTTTGGTCTGCTGCAAGCCACTAATTATATTTATACGTTATACATGGTGGCTTTACGTCCCGGTACATAATAGGATTTTTTTCTATGAGTTTACTACAATATACTGCAGATATCATAGCAAATATAAAACAATTCAATTACATAATCAGAAAACCTGTGCTACCTTTGTTGTTCACAATTAATAAAAGATTGTATTGTCCAAATTTGTAAGCCTCCCTCATATCACTAGACTTGGCATAAATACATACGAACTGCTTAATAAATGCACATGTACTAGAGTACTAAAATGGCATTTTATTTTTGCGAGTGGGAAAGTTTTAGACACGATTCCATTAAGCTGACTGGCGCAATTTCCATGAGAAAAAATCATATCACTTTTACAACCCTGTCATATTTTTATTAGTAAATTGCTCCTATCACCCCTCAACAATCTTCATCCTATCATTCCATAATTTCACCAATTCAAGGCGTAAAAAACCTGGTCATAGTGACAGAAAACAGGAGAATAATCTGATCTGGAAAAAATTACACCACGTTATTCGTGTAGCGTGGTTCAGTAATAGGCCTACACGCCAATATAATACTAATAATAATAATAATAATAATAATAATAATAATAATGATAATAATAATAATATTGCATTAAGCGATAACACGGCGATGACGCGTTGCATTTTTTTTGGCGGGGGGGTGAGAATACACGAAAAAGTACATGAGAAGGACTTGCAAGTAGAATTCGTGAATATATATATATTACGAAGAACAGAGATAGAGAAATGCCATTGGGCGACAAAAAACTGAAAAATGGGAGGTTGCCCGGCTATAAGCTAATATTCCAATCGAACATTTCAAAGACACAGCGGGGAAGAAAATCATGGCGAAACCTAACTCACTGTCAAATAGTGTGCAGGCAGTGAAAATATTTTCTCCGTAAATAAGAAGAAGAGCTTTCAAAATTATTATTAAAATCGTTGGAATCCTCACACATCAACGTGAAGATTCCATTGACGATATAAGCAAAAACTATAGTTACAACATTTTTTACTCCCGAACGCGTGCCTATTATATTATTTATTATTATTATTAATATTATTATTATTATGTACAACAGAGTCCATTATATAACCGTATTACTTTCTGAAGATTTTCAGAAAACACATTCACATTGAAAGAAGCTCTTCAATTTTCTATCTTTTCTGGAAAGTTGTTTAATATTACATTATGTCGCTAAGCGTTAGCGAAAGTATATTCTACCGATTCATACTCACAGAAAAAAATTCGGTAGGTTTTAAGCCCTGTTTGAAATATTCCATATTATTTATATCATTGGTGGCCGGATTCTAGAGTCACGTCAAATTGTTTTAACATACTGCAGATAGATACTACATATAAACTTTTTATATGAAATCCACTTTCTTTTAAAACAAAGAAAATTGAAGGGAAAACATGCTCCAAATTTAGGAGTTATTCCCAATTGCATCATTACTCTTTATTCATTTTACGTAAGTCTGTACGACATGACGCACCGGGAATTATTTATTCCCTTCAAAATTATACCAATATAACATGGTATTTTTATATCAATATAAGCTTTCCAGTAAGTGGGATGATTCATATCTTATTTCGATTGCTTGTTACGGAGTTGGGTCAGCGATGCAAGCTCGCCAGCGCCTATTTTACCACCTTTTTAAAATTTGTCCGAAGTACGCAAAACATTTTTTAAAAAAAATAGCTTCGGCTATTTACTTGGGGGAAAGAGAGTTCACCAGCATAATCTCTGTAAAGCCAGATATCGCCGTTTTGAGATCAAATAATCGAGTTGTAGGAATAAAAAGAGTCGTGCGTATACTCCGCTCATTCTTTCCCGGTATGTGACAACGGAAGTCTTAGAGGAAGGTTGAATGGAAAAACGGAATACCTTGAAGTAAAATATATCTAAAATAAGATGTTGAGAAGCATGACTAATGGTGATATTTACAGAATTAGTCAATTGTTTAAAAACCAGTTCCAAATAGAATCCATATTTCTGAGAAATGTTCTCAAACAATTTTAATATGGTATCAAAGGAAGACGGAAATATGTTAAAAAGATAGTTATGTACTACTATTTACTATCTGTGGAAAAGTTGATTGAGATGGCAAAGTGACGAAAGCATAAACCGACAGGTCTGGCTCGCGTATCGGCCTGGCCTGGCCTGGCCTGCCTGGCCGGCCTGGCCTGGCCTGGCCTGGCCTGGCCTGGCCTGGCCTGGCTGGCCCTGCCTGGCCTGGCCCTGGCCTGGCCTGCGCCTGGCCTGGCCTGGCCTGCCTGGCTGGCCTGGCCTGCCTGCCTGGCCTGGCCTGGCCTTGGCCTGCGCCTGCGCCTGGCCTGGCCTGCGCCTGGCCTGGCCTGCCTGCCTGGCCTGGCCTGGCCTGGCCTGCCTGGCCTGGCCTGGCCTGCCTGCCGTGGCCTGGCCTGGCCTGGCCTAGGCCTGGCCTGCCTGGCCTGGCCTGGCCTGGCCTGGCCTGGCCGGCCTGGCCTCGCCTGGCCTAGCCTGGCCTGGCCTGGCCTGGCCTGGCCTAGCGCCTGGCCTGGCCTGGCCTGGCCTTGGCCTGGCCTAGGCTGGCCTGGCCTGGCCTGGCCTGCCTAGGCCTGGCCTGGCCTGGCCTGGCCTGCCTGGCCTGGCCTTGCCTGGCCTGGCCGGGCCTGGCCTGGGCCTGGCCTGGGCCTGGCCTGGCCTGGCCTGGCCCTGCCTGGCTCCTTGGCCTGGCGCCTGGCCTGGCCTGCCTGCCTGGCCTGGCCTGGCCTGGCCTCGGCCTGGCCTGCCTGGCCTGCCTGGCCCTGGCCTGGCCTGGCCTGGCCTGGCCTGGCCTGCCTGGCGCCTGGCCTGGCCTGCCTGGCCTGCCTGCCTGCCTGGCCTGGCCTGGCCTGGCCTGGCCTGGCCTGGCCTGGCCCTGGCCTGGCCTGCCTGCCTGGCCTGGGCCTGCGCCTGGCCTGGCCTGGCCGGCCTGGCCTGGCCTGCCTGGCCTGGCCTGGCCTGGCCTGGCCGGCCTGCCTGGCCTGGACCTGGCCTGCGCCTGGCCTGGCCTGGCCTGCCTGGCCCTGGCCTGGCCTGCCTGCCTGGCCGGGCCTGGCCTGGCCTGGCCTGCCTGGCCTGCGCCTGGCCTGGCCTGGCCTTGGCCTGGCCTTGGCCTGGCCTGCCTGGCCTGCCTGGACCTGGCCTGGCCTGGCCTGGCCTGGCCTGGCGGCCTGGCCTGGCCTTGCGCCTGGCCTGGCCTGGCCTTGCCGGGCCTGCCTGCGCCATGGCCTGCCTGGCCTGGCCTTGGCCTGGCCTGGCCTGGCCTGGCCTGGCCTGGCCTGGCCTGGCCATGCCTGGCCTGGGCCTGGCCTGGCCTGGCCTGGCCTGGCCTGGCCTTGGCCTGCCTGGCTGGCCTGGGCCTGCCTGCCTGGCCTGGCCTGGCCTGGCCTGGCCTGGCCTGGCCTGGCCTGGCCTGGCCTGGCCTGGCCTGGCCTGGGCCTGGCCTGGCCTGGCCCGGGCCTGGCCTGGCCTGGCCTGGCCTGCCTGGCCTGGCCTGGCCTGCCTGGGCCTGGCCTGTGGCCTGGCCTGGGCCTGGCCTGGGCCTGCCTGGCCTGGCCTGGCCTGGGGCCTGGCCTGGCCTGGCCTGGCCTGCCTGGCCTGCGCCTGGCCTGGCCTGGCCTGGCCTGGCCTGGCCTGGCCTGGCCTGGCGCTGCCTGGCCTGGCCTGGCCTTGGGCCTGCCTGGCCTGCCTGCCCTGGCCTGGCCTGGCCTGGCCTGCCTTGGCCTTGGCCTGCCTGGCCTGGCCTGGCCTGGCCATGGCCTGGCCTGGCCTGGCCTGGGCCTGCGCCTGGCCTGGCCTGGGCCTGGCCTGGCCGGGCCTTGGCCTGGCCTGGCCCTGGCCTGGCCTGGCCTGGCCTGCCTGGGCCTGGCCTGGCCTGGGCCTGGCCTGGCCTGCCTGGCCTGGCCTGGCCTGGCTGGCCTGCCTGGCCTGGCCTGGGCCTGGCCTCCTGGGCCTGGCCTGCGCCTGGCCTGGCCTGCCTGGCCTGCGCCTGCTGGCCTGCCTGCCTTGGCCTGGCCGGCCTGCCTGGCCTGGCCTGGCCTGCGCCTGCGCCTGGCCTGCCTGGCCTGGCCTAGGCCCTGGCCTGGCCTGGCCTGGCCTGGCCTAGGCCTGGCCTGGCCTGGGCCTGGCCTGGCCTGGCCTGGCCTGGCCTGGCCTGCCTAGGCCTGGCCTGCCTGCGCCTGGCCTGGCCTGCCTGGCCTGCCTGGCCCTGGCCTGCCTGGCCTGGCCTGCCTGGCCTGGCCTGGCCTGGCCTGGCCTGGGCCTGCCTGGCCGGCCTGGCCTGGCCTGGCTGCCTGGCCTGGCCTGCCTGGCCTGCCTGGCCTGGCCTGCCTTGGCCTGGCCTGCCCGGCCTGCTGCCTGGCCTGCGCCTGCCTGGCCTGGCCTGGCCTGGCCTGGGCCTGCCTGCCTGGCCTGGCCTGGCCTGGCCTGGCCTGGCCTGGGCCTGGCCTGGCCTGCCTGGCTGCCCTGGCCTGGCCTGGCCTGGCCTGGCCCTGGCCTGCGCCTGGCCTGGCCTGGCCTGCGCCTGGGCCTGGCCTGGCTTGGCCTGGCCTGGCCTGGCCTGGCCTGGCCTGCGCCTGCCTGGCCTGGCCTAGGCCTGCCTGGCCTGCCTGGCCTGGCCTGGCCTGGCCGGCTGGCACTGGCCTTGGCCTGGCCTGCCTGCGCCTTGGCTGGCCTTGGCCTAGGCCTGGCCTGCGCCTGGCCTGGCCTGGCCTGGCCTGGCCCTGCCTGCCTGCCTTGGCCTGGCCTGGCCTGGCCTGGCCGTGGCCTTGGCCTGGCCTGCCTGGCCTGGCCTGGCCATGGCCTGCCTGGCCTGGCCTGGGCCTGGCCTGCCTGACGCTGGCCTGGCCTGGCCTGGCCTGCCTGGCCTGGCCTGCGCCTGCCCTGGCCTGGCCTGCCTGCCTGGCCTGGCCTGGCCTGGCCTGGCCTGCCTGGCCTGGCCTGGCCTGGCCTGCCTGAGCCTGGCCTGGCCTGGCCTGGCCTGGCCCTAGGCCTGGCCTGCCTGGCCTGGGCCCTGGGGGCCCTGGCCTGGCCTGCCTGGCCTGCCTGGCCTGCGCCTGGCCTGGCCTGGCCTGGCCTGGCCTTGGCCTGGCCTAGGCCTGCCTGGCCTGGCCTGCGCCTGGCCTGGCCCTGGCCTGGCCTGGCCTGCCTGGCCTGGCCTGGCCCTTGCCTGGGCCTGCCTGGACCTGGCCTGGCCTAGGCCCGGGCCTTGCCTGCCTAGGACCTGGCCTGGCCTGGCCTGGCCTGGCCTGGCCTGGCCTGGCCTGGCCTGGCGCTGGCCTGGCCTGGCCTGGCCTGGCCTGGCCTGGCCTGGCCTGGCCTGGGGCCTGTGGCCTGGCCGGCCTGCCTGCCGCCTGGCCGTAGCCTGCCTGGCCTGGCCTGGCCTGGCCTGGCCTGGCCTGGCTGGCCTTGGCCTGCCTGCCGGCCTGCGCCTGGCCTGCCTGGCCTGGCCTGGCCTGAGCTGGCCTGGCCTGGGCCTAGGCCTGGCCTGGCCTGCCCTGCGCCTGAGCCTGGCCTGGCCTGGCCTGGCCTGCTGGACCTGGCCTCCTGGCCTGGCCTGGCCTGGCCTGGCCTGCCTGCCTGGCCTGGCCCATGGCCTGGCCTTGGCCTGGCCTGGCCTGGCCTTGGCCTGGCCTCCATGGCCTAGGCCTGGCGCCTGGCCTAGGCCTGCCGCCTGGCCTAGCCTGGCCTGGCCTGGCCGGGGCCTGGCCATGGCCTGGCCTGGCCTGGCCTGGCCTGCCTGGCCTGGCCGGCCTGGCCTGGCCTGGCCTCGCCTGGCCTGGCCTGAGGCCTGGCCTAGGCCTGGCCTGGCCTGCCTGGCCTGGCCTGCCTGGCCTGCGCCTGGCCTGGCCTGGCCTGGCCTGGCCTGGGCCTGGCCTAAGGCCTGCCTGGCCTGGCCGGCCTGGCCCTGGCCTGGCCTGGCCTGGCCTGGCCTGCCTGGCCTGGCTGGCCTGGCCTGCCTGGCCGGCCTGGCCTGGCCCTGCCTGGCCTGGCCTGGCCTGGCCTGCCTGGCCTGGCCTGCCTGCCTGGCCTGCCTGCCTGCCTGGCCTGCCTTGGCCTGGGCCTGGCCTGGCCTGGCCTGGCCTGGCCTGGCCTGGCCTGGCCTTGGCCTGGCCGGGCCTTGCCTGCCTGCCTGGCCTGGCCGGGGCCTGCCTGGCCTGGCCTTGCCTGGCCTGGCCTTGGCCTGGCCTGGCCTGCCTGGCCTGGCCTGCCTGGCCTGGCCTGCCGGGCCTGGCCTGCCTGGCCTGCGCCTGGCCTGGCCTGGCCTGCCTGGCCTGCCTGCCTGCCTGGCCTGGCCGGCCTGGCCTGGCCTGCGCCTGGCTTGGCCTGCCTGCCTGGCCTGGCCTGCCTGGCCTGGCCTTGCGCTGCGCCTGGGGCCTGGCCTGGCCTTGGCCTGCGCCTGTTGCCTGGCCTGCCTGGCCTGGCCCTGCCTGGCCTGCCTGGCCGCCATGGCCTGGCCTGCGCCAGGCCTGGCCCTGGCCTGGCCTGCCTGGCCTAGCGCCTGGCCTGGCCTCGGCCTGGCCTGCCTGGCCCTGCCTTGCCTGGCCTGGCCTGGCGCCTGGGCCTGGCCTAGGCCTGGACCTTGGCCTGGCCTGGCCGGCCTGCGCCGCACTGCCTGCGCCTAGCCTGCCTTGCCTTAGGCCTGGCCTGCCTGGCCTATGGCCTTGCCGCCTGGCCTGGCCTTGCCTGGCCTGGCCTGGCCTGGCCTGGCCTGGCCTGGCCTTGCCTGGCCTGCCTGGCCTGGCCTGGGCCTGCCCCCCTCCCCCCCCCCCGCCCCGGCCCCCCCCCCCCCCCCCCATGGCCTGGCCTGGCCTGCGCCTGCGCCTTGGCCTGCGCCTGCCTGGCCTAGGCCTGGCCTGGGCCCTGGCCTGGCCTGGCCTGCCTGGCCTTGGCCTGGGCCTGCCTGGCCTGCCTGGCCTGGCCTGCGCCTGGGCCTGGCCTGCGCCTGGCCTGGCCCTGGCCCCTGGCCTGGCCTGCCCTGGCCTGCGCCTGGCCTGGCCTGGCCTGGCCTGGCCTGGCCTTGGCCATGGCCTGGCCTGCCTGCCTGCCTGGCCTGGGCCTGGGCCTGGCCGGCTTGGCCTGGCCTGCGCCTGTGCCTGGCCTGGCCTGGCCTGGCCTCCTGGCCTGGCCTGCGCCCTGGCCTGGCCTGCCTGCCTGCCTGGCCTGGCCTGCCTGGCTGGCCTGCCTGGCCTGGCCTCGCCTGGCCTGCCTGCCTGGCCTGGCCTGCCGAGCCGTCGCGCCGACGGGGGCCCACCAATAATCGGGGTAAACGCAACGGCGCAGGAAGGGGAGGCGGGGCGAGAGGGCGTTTTTCGTAAATTTCACTTTACGACGCGTTTATTCATTCGATTTGCATGATTGTCACGCGTTGGATTCAGAAAGCATGTCGCCCATCGCGCTATAAGCCCACATTTTTTAATTTTTTCTCTGAAGTTCGAGAACTAATTTCAAATTTGAATTTTGGCTAGGTTTTTTGGAAAAAGGGGCATCGTTTAGCGTGAATCTATTTAAAAAAGCGTCAAATTGCCGTTTACAGATCGAAATCGCGACCATTGCGTTCCAGACGTTATTAGTAAAGTAAATTGC
>BOPP01000250.1:490456-505393 GCA_017312745.1 Gryllus bimaculatus
CCGGGAGGAGGGCGAGGGGTGGGGAGGGAGGAGGGGGGCGGCTTCTCGATCATCCCGCGCGTGATCCTGCTTGCCTTCCACGCAGAGTTTCTCCGATAATGAAATTCTGACGTGAATAGCGCTGCATGTATAACGAGGGACAGGAAGGAGTGGGAGAGAGAGAGAGAGAGAGACGCCCTAGCCTACACTGATTCCCTCAGTCTCTGTTTTGAAACGAAGCGAAGGGCGTGTCGCAGTACGCTACAACGCGAGGGCACTTTCAATTCATCGGCTGCACGGAGTCCATTGTGCGTAGTGTGTACTCTGTGATATGAAGTTCATGAAAAGGAATTTTTGATGGGAAAAGAATTAGTTTCGCAAAAGAAATCAATTTCACGTTCGTGAGCTACTATTGAGACAAGATTGCCTTGTAAAAGAAAGAGGTTTGCACTCAGAATTGATAATGGAAACATTATTTGGAGTACAGTTTTCCAGATGAATCAGGGAAAGGAAATGTAATTATACGTTTTAGTTCAAGCATAAAATTAATTTGAAGCTAATACCAAAAAGTTATAAATATCAGTATTTCTCTTCAACTTTGCGTTGAAAAATTATATTTGGTAGCACACACATTTTTCAGCACATTATTTTGTTTCACATTGGTAGCTTAACATGTATTTGTGCTCGCCATCCACCAACTTACTTCAAAATTTAAGGAAATAAGGAAAAATAAGGGTGAAATAATGATGAAGTAGGAGAAGAAAAATTAGCTATTGGCTTTTCAATAGTGTATTCTCTACTTACATGTATCTGGTATTCTGCATTGGAAATATTTATTTATTTCTTATAAAGCCCCAAACCAGTGTTCAACAGGTAGTTTTTAAATTATTTTACACAAGTTTTACAAATATGTTTTCGGGAGTTTGAAAAATTTACATTTGACAATGTGAGAAGATGTGAAAAGCTTTAATTTGGTAAATACATAAATTACCAAATTAAATCTCTGGCATCTTCCCACAGTGTTAAATGTAAATAGGTTGTACAACTCAGAATAACACACCATATCATTGCCTTGTGACTGCTGAGCTGAATCTTTCAACTCACAATGCGTCACAGCCCAGAGTACTACGACGTTCGAATACTCTCGTATGGCCTTGAGAAATTGCCATTTTCGGGGCCGGGAATTGCGTCAATAGGGGTCATGCCCCGTACACCTTCCCATGCTCAGAAAGCCGTGAGAGAGGTAATTACCCTACGCCGACCTACACCTTGAGAAAAAAGCGACCGGAAGGCCGAATTCTACACTAACAGCTGAAGCCCCTCTCCTTCACTGCGCCACCACTGAAAAGCGTAACACAGGGAAAGTCATTAAGGGCCGGTTTCACCAACAGCCGACTAAAGTTGAGAGTAGTTACCCGAGAGTAAGCATTTACTCCAAGATAGTAACTCGCGAGTAGAATATAAGCGTTTCATTATGCATCTAGAGGGTTATTTTACTCTAGAGTACATACTCTCCGATTTACTCCGAGAATCAGCTGAACACAATATTTGAGAGCGATTCAAGAGGCCGTGCGCGAGAATGACGCTGGGAACCAATGCGGACCAACGCGAACCTTTAATTCCTCACATTCTATTATTCATTTCAGTTTCGGGGTTCTTGGCGTTATAATCTGGTGTGGTGTTATGGTGGTTTGAGTTAGAATTGTTTATTTCTTAGTTTATGTATCTTTACTTCTAAAAATATTCATTCTTCTCTGGAGATGAGTTACTATTTTGTCAGCAATACAGAAATATAAAATTTGCAGTTTGTTTACCGATGGCGGTGCAAATTAACTTTTTATATCTCGGGAACGAAAATGTTTTTTTTCAAATGTTGCAGATCTCGCGTTTTTCAAAATATTATTATTATTATTATTACTATTATTACTATTATTACTATTATTATTAATATTATTATTATTATTAGTTTTATATTTAAACTTTTATTCACCTTTCAACTATTTGTAGTTAAAATGTTGGAAAGAGATTCTGAAACTCAAATGTGCACCAATAAACTCCCCCATAAGTCACATATAGTTTATACTAAATAAATATTTCTTAGTACTTGTAGTCCCTGTAGTAATTATTTTTCCTTTTGTTATCGTATACGGTACGTACTACCTTTATTTTTATCCATATGGGTAAAAAAGAAATTTACAAGTTCTCAACAGTTTACAATGTATCTGATGAAGTTAAACAGCTGATTTAGTCAAACATAACCTCATTACAAAATCTCCATCGTCATAATTAAAACCAATCCATTCTCTCACGCACCCTTTGTCTTTACGCTAGTGGATAATATTCCGAATCATTGCTGGAATCGTCTTCAAATACTACCATTCGTAATCGTCAAGCGATAACAACGCTTTAGAGATACATGCACGTTAAAAACTGAGCTCACTCCGTACTTTACCCGACGGGTTTTTGCAGTGTAAAGTTACTCTCGAATTTACTCTAGTGTAAGCGATTTACACTTGAGTAAATTGTTGGTGAAATGCTCTAAGAAGTTACTCTCGAGTAAAGATGATTTACTCCAGACTAAATTCTTAATCCTTGTTTAGTGAAACCGACCTAAAACAGACTTGCAGATGCATCATGCCATTAAGAGTATCTCGCGTCTCTTTGCCAGTTGCATTAAGCTCACAGAAATTTCGTTTTACAAAGGTTTTTCCCCTGCAGGGCATGCTAAACAGTTCCGCTGACGCGTTCGAAGGTTTCGTTTTAAGCTGAATAAAATGCAATTTATCTCACAGGACGAAGAAAACTTCGGTTTAAGGCAGGTTCCGCTTTAGTCAGATTTTACTGCATATATGAGAGATTAGATACATTAGAAAAGGCGAAGCTTCAATCACATTGTATTTAAAGGTCCATGAAATGTCCATTAGGTAACACGTGCATACCCCTTGTACGATGGTGAGTACAAAGTACACAGTTTACTGACATACCGCTGCTAATCAAATTTTGAATAGGTAACCACTCTGTACTATTTGTAAAATAGTGGATATAATCAGGTTCTCATGGTCATTTTTTCTCGATATTAATATTGAAAGAAAGGCCCACTACTTGCTCATTTTGTCTTCTAGGGATGTTTTAAATATATATTTTTTCAATTGCATTAAGAATATTTTATTTATGTTTCCTTCTTTCTTTTAATAGACATACAGCACTGGCAATTACGTTACATTGACTCAGTCTTAAAAGTGGGCAAACATCCTCTCCACTAGTACACTTTCCATTTTACAAGTCGATCACATAGCTGTATCGATGTTTCCATCAGATTCAAATATGCAGTATAAACACTTATCCCATAATTCATTCCATTATTCCATCCCATAATCCCTTTGTGTTACTTCATAACATACAAAAATAGTCAAGAATAACGAAGAACCAGAACGACACAATAAACACCATGAAAAATTCACTACTTTAAACCTATTTGAAACAATCACGTAATATTATAATACTAACTGAACACGCAAAAGTTTTCCAACACGCAAAATAATAAGCCTAGGCTGAGATTTAAACATGAGAGCACAGGCTACATTATCAGTTACACCAAGTACGCGGGTTAAAAAATCCATAAACGCATAAAAAAGAACGTGAACTAGTTCAATTTCCAAAAGTTAAGATGTTTGAATGAAAATTGGACCTATGGCTATTATTAAGTCAACTCTGTAGTTGAGGAAAATTCAGAGAAGTAGTTTAGAGTAATTTTGAAAACATTTCAAAAATAGTCTACGCTCTTCATGCAAGGTGCTTCCAAAAATTAAGAAATCCATTTCGAGTGCAAACAGGAGCAACATCGACCGGATCCGTGAGGGAATACCAATTTTGGTGAAAATCCTTTACACAGTTCAGTC
The DNA here is from genome assembly GCA_017312745.1 of Gryllus bimaculatus. Classification (NCBI taxonomy): domain Eukaryota; kingdom Metazoa; phylum Arthropoda; class Insecta; order Orthoptera; family Gryllidae; genus Gryllus; species Gryllus bimaculatus. The sequence goes on from BOPP01000250.1 coordinate 494,335, forward strand.
GTTAGTATTGTTCAATGTCACAAAGGCATTCAGTCAGACAGACAGACAGACAGACAGACGCTTTGATAAACACTTTTTCGTCGTAGTGTCATGAATCAAAACATCAATTTTGACTTTATAACGTTTTATATTTGATAAAAGCAATATATGAATAAAAGTAATATATACTACGTAAAGGAGAAAGTAAAAAAACACTTCTATATCAAGGATTCACAAAACGAATTTTTCTGATAAAATATCGGCAATAACAGAACTTTTTCCTAGTTCATCAAATACATTCATCTTTACGGAATAAGCGGGAAAGTAAAAATAAACGTTCAATTCGTCCATCGTTTGTATGGTGCATCATTTCAATTCCCCACGACGTCGGGGTAGATATAAGGGGACCACTTGGCCTTTGCGTTACCTGCAGGCAAAGCCCCCACGCCTCGTTCAATGGGAGATTGAGTGGTTTCGGTTGAAAGACCTGCGCCGAGCGAGCGTGCGAGCGAGAAAAAAATCTCAGCTCCACGAGGACTTGCATATCAGATGTTCAAGCTACTCCTCTCAGCACCCTACCACGCGCCCATGGAAGAAGCAGAGAAAATCCAAATTGTGTGAATGTGGAAAATAATTGATCTGAATCACAAAACAAGGGTAACGCGAGAGTGACGAAATATTTTACTGCTTCACAGATTACTCCGCTATCGGGCTTTTAGTATTAAAAATTCTGCTACTTGAATTTTCATCGTCCATCCATTGCATTTTTTATAATATCAACCCTTAGAAAATATTACAATAAAAACTCACGGATATTGGATTGATTGATTTGTTTTCGGGCTAGCGAACTGCTATGGTCATTAGTTCCTTAACAGCAGTGCATTATACACTGGGAAATATCCGTGTTTCATCCACGCTAGAAAGATCCTGCTGAGGTTCCCCCCGTTAGGTATTTCCCCCAGCAGGCACCGCTCCTGCCGGAACAAGCTCTAGGCTCCCTACTAGCCTCCGTAGACGTTAGATACGATGTAAATTTAAGTGTAAGTGTGCATGAAGGAAGAAGGGGACAAGGCTGAGGAAAGAAAGATCGCGACTCATTGGTCAAAGTTGCAGCCCGGTGTTCACCTGGAACTGATTGGAGAAACAACGGATCGTCCAGAAACGGCTGCCTCTCTCGCGTCGAAAATTTGCCACTGGTGGGTCTCTATCTCTTGGGCATCCGTTCAGAAACTGGAGCGGCGACAGTTATTGCACTGAGTTGTCTTGGCCGGACCGGGAATCGTAGATGGGAAATCTGATACGTATTATATAGGATCAATCGTACTACTAAAAGCTGCATAGATTTCTTTCAATTTCTTCACGCATTTGAAATTAGTAATATAGGTTATTTGTGCAGTCAGTATGACATACATTTTCTGGCATAAATCACTAAGTGATCAAGTGATAGTTCGTCAAAATGTTATTGCCATTCTTGGAATATATAATACACTCAAATGAAAGGTGCACAACCTCAGTCACAAATGTTCCCGACCTGAAAGTAACTTTTTTTGAAAGTTTATTTTTTGTGTGGGTTTCCCATATCGCGTTTGACGGATTTTTTCTTTTAATTTCTCCCTCCCTCTCTCTCTCTAATATATATATATATATACATATATATATATATATATATATATATATATATATATATATATATATATATATATATATATATATTAGCCAACTGCACATCCCACTAAGGGTAAGGGCCTCCTACTCGCGCAGGACATTATTAATCCTTCTTTAATGAAGTGATAGGACGACGATGATGAAGGGTGAAAGGACAATCACAAATACATCCATGCCCGAGGCGGGATTCGAACACGCGATCTCCATGAAAGCTGACACATCTACGTGTTATTTTATCCAGAAGGTTTGTGTGTTGTTAATTTCGTTTTAACTCCAGTCGATAGCGCTTAAGATTAATTGCACTTCTTTTTAATTCAATTTCCATTCCAGACACAGAGAGAGACACAGGGACACGCAGAGGCGGAGAAAAGGTAGGACAAGTTAAGAAAGACGAAGAAAAACAGGGAGAAGGACAGGAAGGCAGAGATAAGGGGAGAGTCACACAGAAACAGTCAGACAGACAGAGACAGAGAGAGACGAAGGGAGGGAGGCGAAGAGAGGGAGGCGAAGATAGGGGGAGACAGAAAGACGGAAAAAGATGAAGACAGCGAGTGAGACGGTGAGAGGAACGGAGAGAGAAAGAGAGAGGGAAGGAGAAAGAGGGAGACGAAGTGTAGAACAACGTCCTCCCGGTTCCGCTAGTGCAATATGTCCTGCAATACGGTATTAATATATTATGTAATGAACGCTAAGTAATCGATGATGTTCATTCGTGTAACTAGAATGCTTAAAAAAGGAACATTTTCACTTGCACTACTTCAAGTAGTCTCTTGCAGTTGCAGGGCTTCACAAACGTAAAAAGAGTAAATAACTTAAAAGCTGTGTTGTATCATCGAACATCTGAGCTATAGGCGAAAGAAATAAACTTGATGTATCACATTTTCGTCATCGAAACGCAGTTCCCGTAACACAAGTCATGTGATAACAATTGAGACTTGCAAATTCCACAATTTACTAGTAATTGATATCTCGTGGGTTACGAAATCGGACCTTTGTGTTGCTTCTATGAACACGCAAGCACGGAAAAATGCGATACAGCAAAATCAGGCTGCACTGACGTCAAGCACGTCAGCCCATCAAACGTTCAAATTCGCAAAGGTAACTTCTTGAGCGCACATGCGATTACTATGCGACATGTGTAGCAATTGAGACTAATTCTATCTGAAGATACGAAACCTATGAAAATACGCCATGGACGATGGTAAAATACCTTGGAATTTCTAACATCTCAAGGGATCTTAGAAATTTCTTGTTTGGAAGAATATTAGAAAGTATTTTAGACACATATTATAGATTTACACTAGGAAATGATGTCGTTTTGCCTTTTCCTCATCTTCCACATCACATGTTTGAATTGCACCACACTTCCGGCGGTCTCGCTGCAACGGCGAGTAATGCACTCGGGAGATTATGAAACGCAAAATAAATTAGAGAATTCACATTCAATAGAATCAATGCATGTAGCAATAATGTTGCGTGTGAAAGCGTGGTAAATATCATGAGAGTTTAAAATATAATTTTCTCTTCCCCGCACAAAATTATTCGACAATCTTCCGGTCAGTTAGTGACAAGAATTCAATTTGAAACTAGTTCTGGCCGAGTGAATATGATGAAGAATACGGGCTGCATTGCTGATGGGTGTTTAATACTGCAGCGACAATACGAGTATATCAAAGGTGTCATTAATTATTATGTACGTGGGGTATACCGATACCAAAAAAAACATCATCGGCAATTCTTTCCCAAAAAATGAACGATATATTTTAAAATATAAAAAGTCTTGAAATTGACAATAGATGTTGCAACATTCGGACATTGGAATTGACCTTAGTTTATCTTGACATTGATAGAAGACGTTGAGATTACACACGTACCAGGACACATCAATTTTAGTTGTTTTATTTGTAAATTGTTCAATATCGCCGTTACTGTATTTTTCCATATTTTATTATAACTCCTCCATTTATCGTGAATATGCACATAATTATTATTTGTCATCATATTCTATGACACATGTATATTTGCTTGGAAAAAATCATTATGTTATCAAGTGATAGTACACCATCAAAGTTATTGCCGCTTCTGAAATATACGGTTGATTTGAGTTACGTAGTACAGACGCACTGTTCGCGCATGCGCAACATATGTGGAATAAAGTGGGGTGGGATGGCCATATGTAATTATGTTACAAAAGAGCTCCGAAGCACCGCTCTTTCGCTGTGGAAACTTAAATTAAAAACCAGTCTCCTCTTCTGTGTAAAGAATCTTTCGTATCTGCTTCGTGCCGCGACGTCACGATAAGGTTCCTGATTCCCCCCCCCGAAGGGTATGGAACCAATGCCGTTTTAATGCATCCAGCATTTAGTGTAAAGGTCCAGGACGTCCTAGGGCACAACGGCCCCTGCGTGGATAGGCAGCCCGTTAAGCACTAACCCCACGGCCTCGACGTTTCGCTGTCAGACGCCTTCGCGCCAAGGACGCAGCCTCGTTCCTTGAAGTGCGTCATCTATGATGATCTACAGTTACACACCCTAAATATGGCAGATTGTTCAACAGTTGAAAAAAATGGTAAAGTTGCCTCAAGGTCGTTTGCTACGGATTTCCTGGGTCGTTTAGCAGCCCAATCGAAGATCAACAACTGCTCGGCGCAGTCGGCAGATTTGACTATCTCTGATTTCTTCAACACCACACGCTCTCACACACTGGTGATATTAAGTGCCGGACATGAGAAGCCTTGTCTTGTCAAATCCCTTCGGACATGGTACAGGTTTTGATGCAAGCTTTCGATCGCAGGTTGAAGAAATGTGTAGAATGTAATAGTGGTCAGTTTCCGGGTGTAATATTCAAGAAACAGTGACTATTGTCAAAAATGACTAAATGACATACGTTTACTTGTTCTATCAAGATACTTTCAAATAAATGATTGTACTACATAAAAGATGCTGGTCTGTTTAAATCCTACTATTCTTTCTGCGTAACTCTTTATATAGTATACTGGGGAAAAACATTAAAGTTCATTCAAATATTTCCAACTTGAGAGATAACTCCTTGTGAAACTTTAATGTTGTTTTTTTTATTTTCCCATATCGGTTTTACAGATTATAATAAAGTTTCAAAAACATAGGGTCTGCTTACTAACGAATGTTGTTCATTCATGTAAGTATAATGCATTGTATACGAATATATTTACTTGCTGATATTCAAGATGTTTGCAGTTGCAATGCTTCACATGTGTAGAAAGTGGAAAGGGCGGCGGTATTGTTTTATCAAAAAGGCTTTTCTAGAAGCTGAATCGAAAAATACGTACTAATTTGAATTGATAAGAATGCAAATATTAAACAAAATATTGCATCGGATAGACAGTTGTCTCGAAGATAGTTAACTTAACTTTTAATTCTTAAAAATTGAGAATTTCCAATAAATATAAAATTTTGGGGAACTTAATTGTTAAAAAGTGTCATTCTGACAAACTCATGCCGTTTACGAAACTATAAATGCTAGCGCGAGTAATATTCATGTAGCTCTAGAAACAACGGAGGTGCCATAGGGTTTAGATGGATGTGAGTTTAAATACTAATAAAAACTTTATTTTTGAAAGTGTAGTGGCGGTTAAGACGTAGTTACGCCCACCGTCACTTTCGCCCCGGGCGGCGCCACGGCACAGCGGCACACGGCGCGGCCGGCGCGGCTGGGGGAGCTGGGGGGGGGGCAGCGTGCGCCCCCTCCCCTCCCCCTCATGCCCTGGCGCCGGCAGCGGCGGAGGCCGGAGGGGGCCCCCGCCTACTTCGAGGCCGGCGTTCGTTGCGGAAGATTGGATTGCGAGCTCTGTACTGACCTGACTGTGCTTTTACCCTCCTGCAATCTTGTTTCTCGTCTGGACTTTGGTTTGAACATAGCTTCATTTTGGTACATCTTCTGGTTAACGACAATCTGGCTTGTAACGGTACGATTTTGGATGCTGGACTCAATAGATGTATTTGACTTTGCTTGTTTGAGTTTATAGGTCACTTCAGAATGTGTGCACATTTATTACTAAAGAAAGTTTTAAAACTGATAAAAAAGTGAAACCGTTAAAAAGAATAACGTAAGGTATGTAGACTTGATTATCCCTACCTCATTTTTCTTATGTGTATTGTCATGTGGTTTTATATATGTTGTTTGTTCTCATAGTTTTACGAGAACAAACCTTCACTCGAATATCGATGGATTTCTCCAAGTACTTTCCTTCTCACTCTAGTAACTTCACATGTTAAAAAATTAATATCGATGGTGTTTTGGTGAAAGCCTTCAACCAACACTACAAACACTTTCAAATATAGAATCTCTGAACCTTTACCATAAAAGCTACGTCCATTTTCATATTTTATATACATCAATTCTTTTTCTAGAGTCATGACGCTTTATTTAGAATGCGTGAGTAGCACATCAGCAGAATAAAAAATCATTATAACGCTAAGCCATTAGAAGGCCGACTTTTTTAATGTTTTTAATTTATTTTTTTATTTGGTGCGACAGGAAATTGCGCCAGTATTTTCAGTGGAGGGAGCATCCCAACTCGCCCAAATGCGTGAGCGTGGGCGTGTAGGCAGCTCTGGTACTTGCATGACACGCACTGAAGTCCTGCTGGCGCATTTATTAAACAGCGGCCGCTAAAGTCCTGCGGCGTTGTTTAATGTACAAGTTGAACACGAGGTTTCGCCTGTGAGCATATTAAACGCGCTCTAAAGCCGAGGTGTTGTCCAAAGGCGCGTTTTATCACCCGGCGGAACAACGAGCGCACACGTAAAATGCGCCATTACCTCCCGACATGCAGATGCTTGTTCTTATGTATTGGAAAACGGGATACAATACTAGAGTCGTTCATGAACGAATGTAGACTTGCAACGGGCGAATAAACATGAATGATCCAGAAAACTTGATACATCTAACTGGTTTTTCCGTTATTTCAACGAATATTTCTTAGCCACAGGCATTGTCCAATCACATTTTATGTATTTCCCTTACGTATCAAGGAAATAATATTATTTTGAAAAAAATATGACAAAATATTAAAATGTACGCTCATGTACGTGAATACAGTCACAACATATAAACTACAAGATACGTTGTTCGACGTCAATATGTTTTCGAAACCAAAATGTTTTATTCATTCAATACGTAGTGCAGTATATTTTAAGACAACTAGGTTCCTCAATCTATAATCTACGCCTCCATTTTAATCCTCTATTTTAATAATGTAGTGATAAGAAACAATCACTATTATTTTGTGGACGAACTTGAGCGTCTAATATGAGTATGGCAATAGTATTCAGGTGTTTAGCCAGGCTCTTAATATGAATGCGTCAGATATCTAACAACATCCATTTAGCTTCAAAAACTGGCATCCGGTTGAATACAAATACCCTTCATAGTAATGTTAAGAAGGTTTCTAACTACGAAGTAACAACACAAAATTTTCATAACCCTTGTAAAAACTATTCAAAATGTGACGAAATTCAATTTTTGAAAGAATATTCGAGGCTTGTGAACACAATTTTAATAATTCAAATTCAAAAAGTATATCTTTTAAAATAGTTCATGACTAGTACGTTTACCATCAAGCGTTTGGATAAATAATAAACATGTTCAGAAACATCAACTCACCGGAATGTTGGCACACTTAAATACTCGTACTGATCCCACGAACGTAGAGCACACAACGAAACTCACCTGTGGAAAGAGAACGTCACTTAATAACAAGTTTTCACTTCATGATTGTTTGTTAAAGGGTTTTAGTGGACATATTTCACTTTAGCACAAATATATTAATTTTCAACCGCAATACAGTACTAACTTATGGAGTTTTATAAAAACGAAATAAAAATGGTACAATACACTGAAAAATCTGTTAGACAAGCAAATGTACCATACGTTCTTAATCCGACAAAACACGACAAGGAGCTCATTTTAGCCAAACATTTTTGAGAACTAAATATAAATAGAGTAAAAAATACACCGCAGTAAAAAAATTAATGATTAAACATTCAATTTATGTTTCAAGCCAAAATAAGTTTTTAACTGATTACCTTTGAGATCTTAGAAGAAGAAAATAATCCAATATACTATACGCATGAAATTATATTCGAAACAATTACGAAGTGTAGATTAGATTACTGAAATCTGCGAAACTAAGTAACACACGATGTAAAAACTCGAAATTAGATGTAAGTAGCATGAAGTAAGGTAGTGGCATCCTCAAGATATTTAAAGACAACTTCTCATTTATTTAGAACAGGAATATTTTATTACGTATAATCAAAATAAACCAAAAATACGTTCTGCAACTAAATTTGGCCGCACCATCAGGTCGTCTCAGTCAAAACCCAAATATTTCGAAGAAAAACACTCATATTACGAAAGACACAAACTAAAAACATAGTCAAGTAAGAACAAAAAAATTCAAATAACAGCTGTGTCTAAAATCCTAGCTTCAAAGTGTGAATCAGATATCCAATTTCTTTCCTTTTTCTCGGTTGTAGATTTTTTCCATATCCGTCACGCCACAGCTGAACAGTAAAAGTTGTTGGCGGGCGGTCACATCCTTGGAGCATTGCTATCACAAACGTCAGCTTTCTCTGGTGCAGTGAAGTACGCGCCGGTGCGCACAATAAGAGAAGAGGGAGAATAACACCGTTGATTTGTACGTTCGGTCGAAATAGGAACTGTTTCGTTCGATTCGGATTTTCCCGAGTTTCTGGGAATCCAACGAAACCTCACCCCACCACTCACATGGTCGCAGGTTGCATAGTTTCTTTCAATTTCTGCGCGACTATTCATATCTTTTCAATCTATTCATATCTGAGATGACATGAAAAATATATTTTATATTTGTTGTAAATACAAATCACACAATTGAATGAAAAAGTAATTACAAGTACTAAATGGAAATTTTCCTTTCTCAATAACGTAAGATAATATCCCAATAATCAAATAACGTAAGATAATATCCAAATCAATAAAGTAAGATATGTGTAAATATACTATGAACCAAAATAAGCTTCTCAACAATGACAACATTACTTGAGTTTCGCATATTCATCGATATTCTTAACGATTATCCATTCAATTCGTTTTTTTTTTTTTTTTTTTTTTTTTTTTTTTTTTTTGAAGGTTTTTATACAATACTCTCATGTTGACAACCACAGTCCCACACTACATCAACTTTAACAAGTTTACTCACCAAAAATGTACTCCGAGCAGAAAACGACATAAAAAACATTTTCTTTAATGTGCCACGAGTTCTAAAGCAGCGCTTAAGCCTTTACTGCGGGTGGGAAGGCACAAAATGAATCACAGTTTACGAAAGTGCGAAGATCTGAGCAGCCTCCCTCGCGTCCTGCTTGAGCGAAACCCGACCCTCGGCGCTGGCGCTGGCGCCTCGAGGCAGCACGGGAGGGCGCGTACGTGGGCTGCGGCGAGATACGCGCCCGCGGGGAGAGAAGAGCGCCCGACAGTGCCGCGGAGAGAAGCCCCATAGCTTCTGCCGAAACGCGACACGTTAACGCGCGCTTTGCGTAGCAAGGGGCATTTTTACTTGAACAAGGGCGCCGCTCCGAATATATCTCCTCCTCATAATTACCAGATCGCCTTTCCAAATTCAGCATATGCTGGATGAGGAGGTAACGAAACTCCCTTAAAGAGGGGAAACAGAAATGTGCGTGCTTGTGACAAAATGAAATGCAGAGGAATTAGTAAGAAGTGTTAGACGTGCATGCAAAGTAATAAACATTTTATGTGTGTGATTAAAGAAAAAATTGTATTCCGAGAAAAAGAAGTTTCGATTTTAATACATTTCCTTTTTATAATTATTTCTTGTACACAACACATTTCTAAAAAACTTGGTTTCTTCACGAGTAAAAACATGCAATAATATGCTATATTTACATAAAAGATTGTATAAAGGACCTAATATAAAATAAAATAAAAGTTTTGTGCGATACATATATTCATCTACAGAACGTTGCGTAAAGAGTTACATGAGTCTCATACATCGTTTGATTGAAATATTGTGGAGAAGTACCCACTTTGTGCTTGTTCATTGTACAATGCTAATACTCTGTAGTATACTTTACTAGCAAAGAATATTGTGATCATAAAGAAGAAAATTGAAAAAACGTGGCTACATATAAGTATCAAAATCAATCTATATTCACGGCAAACTAAATCTATATAAAGTTTTACTTTTCGTTTCATAATTTAAAAAAATGTTCCAATTTTAATCGCTTATTATTTTATTTAAAACCTCACTATTTTACCACATGCGCCTGAATGAAAAAACATGACCTCTTTAACAGCTGTTGCCTCTAAATCAAGTAAGTAATTATTTTTTTTATTCGCATGAGGGAAATACCGTCCACAGGACCGGGACCATATAAACGAGGATGACAGAATTTCATGCGCTCTGAAAGAGGATTCTCCAAGGCTCTCTATATTCGTATGGTAAATTGAAACTGAACACACCTGCGTTGGAGGTCTCAGCAAAAGAGCGTCATCCAGAAAGGTCAAACGCAAAAGCCTTTCATAAACTCACACAACTGCTACGACTAGCAGAGATACACCGACTCAACCGTATTCGGCTCGCCATCTGCTCTCGCCCCCCTCCCCCTCGCCGGCATACAGCCGTTACCTGCCTGCGCAGTGTAACTTGCTTATGCTCTCTCCTCTCATTGCAGCCACGCACGCCACCTCTGCCAGCATTTAAATTCCCACAACCGCGCTTCCCTTTTCAGACATACCCTCGCAAACACGATCGTTGAATTTCTACCCCTCTTTCAACCCTCCATTGCGATTAACAGGACTTTCACCGTCCTCGAACTTCTCCGCCTTTGCTCTACCTCTCGTCTCCCTTCCAATGCCTTTGCATTAGTTGTCTTACGAATATAATACTTTTTATCCCGCCTCACTCGTCCATCTCCGTATTCGTCCAGCCTTTCACGATGCCACAACATCCCAACAGTTGCAACGACTACCCCACAACCACGACCACGCCCCGTCATCGCACCGCCTCGCCCTCGCTCTCCGACCCGGCCAACCACGTCCCCGCACACCCACGCCGGGGCCATCCCTGGCCCGGCTCCCCATCCACGTCCCCCCATCCATCGCCCTCGCTTTGCCAATCCCCGCTCCCGCCATCATAATCGTTGCCGCCGCCAACTCAATTTCGGACGTTGTCACTCGCCCATCCCCAATGCCCACCTCAAGCCATGCCAATCGACGCCCACCAGGCAGTCCCATCCCCTTCCCCGGGTATCGCAATCTGGCCCCGCCAAACGCGACCTGGCTGCTGCCTCCGCCACCTGCGCCACCGGCGAAGCACGGAGCCCCCGCGGGACGCGGCTCCTCTGCCGCAATCCATACGGCACTCTCCCCCTCCCCC
>BOPP01000250.1:505641-605266 GCA_017312745.1 Gryllus bimaculatus
GCACCACTAGTTTCGGTGACTCAGAGACATTAAAGAGACACATTACTTCCTCGTTTCCGAGGTTACGGTAAATGAGTTTTGAGATCAGGTTAGAGATCTCTATTCCCGTTACTTATCGGTGTTGTGATTATTATTCTCAATATCATCAGCATGCGTCATTATTCCCAATGTAATTATTTTTAGAATAGCAGTTTGGCGCCGCTGGCATCCCTCTTTAAAGCAGTTCAGTCCGTCTTGCTACTCGTACAAGAATCCTCTCGAGCTACCGGACGCCGTTCCTTCGCCTCGCGTACACGTTTCTACCTCCACTTTCAAACCCGCTCAACACTATCCCCGCATTGCCCCGTCCCAGGCACGCCTCATCTTGCTCCTTTAAAACGTGGAGCCTTTTAAAAAAAAACTCGCGCGACAACTTAGCCCTGCCACTCTCCTCCAACCACGTCTGGGACGGCGAAGGGCGCAGATCACTGGCCCGACAAAGGTCAAAGGCACTTCTTTCTATAAATTATTGATTACATAATTACATTTAGCGAGAATCTTTCAGTAAAGCACAGGGAGAATCGATTTCGCACGTTTTGAATAATAACTTTGGACTCAAAAGTGGATTTTCTTACGAAACAATGGAAAAAGTGTCGAAAACTGATAAAACATTTTGCAATACTGCGCTTCATTCTTTGAGCACGTGGAAAATAATGCTATACATGACATGATAACAGAAACCTTGATAAGGCCATGTAAGTCACTCATTTTGAAATGCGTTCCTGGTAGACGTTCTGCTTACGAAAGTACATGAAAATGCTATGCTTACAAGAACTTCATTATTTAACTAACTACCGTTGTGCATGAAAACATGACAATACTAAATAACAGAAATCTAGAAAAAACGTTCATGAAGTATGCGACATTAATTTAACGATGTTTTATTTTTACTACTTTAGATCTGAATCATTTCTACTTTCTAGGGTAAAAATTGCCATTGAAATGACATGAACCACTTTTGGAGGCATTTCGGACCACTTTGCCTCGACGGAGGTTGTGGTAGCGGGAGTGGCGCCCGAGGCCTCATCAAGGTCCGGGCTTCGACGCTCGCGCGCACCCGCGTAATGGCCGCCCCGACGTCGTTGCGCCAAATTGCCTTCCGCCCGCGGCTGAGCGTCTCCGCGATCGCGCGCTCGCAGCTAGTGGCGCCTGCAACGGCGGGCGGAACGGCAACGCCGCCCTTCACGTCGCGACCTCATCCCGCCACGGTACAAGCCTTGGGGGCGGTGACGGGGGCGGTGACGGGGGGAGGAGATTGAAGCGAGGATGGAATCAGCGCGCTGGAGACGACAGGGACGGTGTTGGAAATGGAAGAGTCGATAATGAATACGATAGTGTCATCAGTCGACGTGGACCTGAGAATGCTGTATATATAATAATATTAATATATTAACCGGAGAAATGAGAGAGGCATTGAAGTGCATGCTGTGAAGAAAGGAGGTTAATCGTGAAGAGGATGAGAGATGTAGTTGATGAGTATATTGGTGATATCACAATATGGTTATTCGATACCCCTATTTCCCACATTCCTTTCTCCCAGTCTCTAGCAATCTCTGAAAATTGGTGATGACATGATTTTAATGACGGAGGAATGTTAATATGTGCAGAGAAAATGGAAGAAAACAGAGAATACCTGCCGCGAACTTACTTTGTCCACCACAAATTCCAACTGAATCGACAGGGTTTTGTATCCCGGTACTAACAGATAGCAGGTGTACGATCTACTTGTTAGTACTTGATGAAACGATAGTCATCGAGACGACAATAATAAGCATAGCTGTTGGAGGCGGGAGAGGGCACGGAAAAGGCAAGGACGGCGCGTGTGCTTCGTCCAAGCGAGCGCCGGCGCCACTCGCAGCGCCGTCTACGAAGGAGGATGCGACTCAGGTGGCCAAGTGGGATAGTCGTGGAGGGCGGCGTGGTCAGAAGCACGAGGAACCGAGAGGGAAACAGAAGCACGGCGGCCCCGCGTAATGAAGCGAGACTCGGATCGGCTCCCGAAAGACGCGCCGCTGTTCTGCAGGGTTCTCCAGAATTAGTTGCGTTGTTTGTGTTTCCTATTACAAAGATCTTCATTGTACAGTGCGCAGACCGGAGTAGAAAGCAAAAATATGCCATCCATCTCGCAATAAAGCAGAGAATTGCAAGATAAATATTTTTATTCCGCGGAAAATGATGAAATATTTATAATGACGCATTTGTGTTCTAAGCTAATTTGCATTTTAGCTAATACATCTTTAATTTTACTTTATCTCATAATTCGCAACAATTGAAAATAGTATGATGAAATTAAAGCGCGCATTTAACTTTTGTGAATGAGGAGAAAGAATAATTAAGTTTAAGAAAAAAAATGTTTATTTTTACAATATCTTACACTCAAATTTCATAATTGTATGTACCATTGATTAAGACAACATCATAATACCCAAAAATGAGTATAAATACCGACTACGATGGTCATTCTTGATGAAAACAAAGCAAGGATTCCGAAGGCTACCAATCGTCGTAGGTGTTCTCATTGTTCTAAATAGTCGCGTTTTTTCTTCCTTCAGCTAATCGCGGCAAAACGGCAGAACAACTCGCGGAATTTGAAATGGTTACTAGAAGTAAAAGTGGAACCAAGAGGTCCATCTGTGTCTGACAACGAACGCTGCGCCTAGAAAGGTTTCGGTCGCAACACGTACACGAAAAATAGTTTGAGGCTGCGATGTCTGCTATCCCTCTCACAGACTTTTGCGTTCATTTGTATGCAGACAAACCCGTGCTCCATTACATTTTCAGCAGTGTGTGCCATATGAATCAGTTGCTTTCTGTGCGCCACTAGATAGTTAATATCGTTATCTTTTATAGTGACTATGTATTGTAACGAATCGAAATAGATGTTACGTCAGTCAGATGTTACAGTTCGTATTTGATCAGTCAGGACAATATATATCGATAGAGCCAACTGGAATAAAATCACAAGTGGGCAATATTGCGACATGGAGACGCTCGACTGAAGAGGACAGACCAACCACCAGAGGGAAAATTGGGTTCTGGAGTGAGGACGACTGAAAGAGCATTTCAGTCGGAGTGGGGTAACTCAACCGAGAATTTGGACATCAGAAATGCAATGCGATATTGGTGGTGCATTTGATTGAGGACAATATTTGGAAGAGTCGATATAGTGAAGTGTAGTACATATGGAATTGGAAGTAAAGGAAGGATTTTTGATATTGAAAGGTGAAGAAGGTAAACCTAAGTAACATTATTGAAAAGTGTTAAATTATTTAAAGGTTGTATTGTGATTTTCAGCTTACAAATAATATTGTGCAAAGGTTTTTGGTTTTTATTATTATTTTGAATAAACATTCTCTTTTATTTTTAATTTGAAAGAATTTTGATTCATTATTTCAGTAAGTTACCATATTCAAATCTATGGCGTCTGACACAGAATCATCTCCCAGTTAACAAATAATTAAAAGGACATTTTTATTTCCCCTATTAAATAAATCTATTGATGGAAAAGTAAAAACCGTAACAGTACGAGGTAACTGTTACTGACGCCAGGTGCCATAAACTAAACGAATCCTTCTCCGAGCTATTGCGGCGCGCTGGCGTCGCCTTGACCGGGTGGGGGAGTTGGCTCCCACGAAGGAGGCGAGCAGGAATGATCAAAGATCTATGCAACGTGAACGTAAGCCATTAACTCTACTACTTATTACGCAAATGCGTTTTAACAAGGTCGAACAGCGTCCATTAGTTTTCCTTCTGTCGTGATTGGGTAAGTTCACTTCAAGACTTGAATACCTTCAGTTACCAGTGTGACAATTTCAATCAGAATCGAAACACTCGATCGACTGAATACAGACTGAATACAGACTTAATACAGACTGATACCTCACAATGATGTCACTGATATTGCTGATTAGTCGACAAAAGTCACTGAATTATGGTTTTGAAAATAATATTAACATTAATCAATGCATTCATTTAACAGTGTTCTTGCAAAATCGTATAAATTGCCAATTCGCATTACTATTGCACATTCAAATTATTTTAGAAAATATATAATAATAATAATAATAATAATAATAATAATAATAATAATAATAATAATAATAATAATATTATAATTATAATAAAGGTAGCTCAAATAATGGCCAACGCGGAAATAAATTGAAAAAAATTACAATGAGTGGAGGGGAGCTGAAGGGGCCGAGGAAAGTCGCCGCTCGGGATCAATGGTGCATACGGCGATGAAATGGCCAGCCCGCGGCCACGCCTTTGATCCCTCAAGCGCGCCTGCCGCGACCCCGCAGCGCCTCCACCTCCGCCTCCGCCTCCCCCTGCGGCCCCGCCGTCGCAACTCACTGCGCCCAAACCATTCAAAGGACAGCGTCGAAGCTGTTCCTTCAATACGCACGTTGGTTTTGGGGGTAAAGAGTAAGATAATGAATGGTTTCTGACGGCGTTTCTCAAACTGCGGGTGGACCGCTCGAGGCCCAGCTCCGATTGGAGATCAAAAACGCACGTGGAGGAAATACGATAGAAAAGAGAAACGGGAGAAAGCATTAGGTTTGAGTTGGTGAAAAAGGAATTAACGATTACGATAAATAATCAGGATGCAAATTGGCCAGTTTTGGTCGACGAGGTCGACGTACAAAATTTCAAGGGGAGATGAATTTATTAACAAAATGAAGGCAGTTTTCTCTTTTTGCGAAGCACAGACTGAATAAATAAGTTCGGTCCTAAGAAATATATATATGAAAAGATTTTAATTTTAGAAATTATAAATGAAGCAACTGTTTGGATATGGATTAATTCTTCAAATCGCCTTAAATGTTTTTGATTTATATTAATTTACCTTTGTTTTACTCGTCCTGCTACCTATATACATGGTCCGGACAAATTCAATTCGCGGGTCGGCGATCTTACCTCTTACAGTACTACCTAATACATTAAAATCACTGATTCCGTTATTAACAACTGGTGATTTCCATCTTCCAATATTCATTTCAGAGAGAAATTTACTCAGATTTTCCTACAATTTAGATACTAACGGAATGGGGGGGGGGGAATCCACTATGGAAACTGTTGAAAGGTTAGCGTCATTCTCTATATTCAATCATAATTGCGTATCTCATTATTTCGACAACTTCAAGGAATATAAGCTTCCGAATTAATTAATTTTCAAGTGTTCTGTTTACTTCAATTATTCGGATTGCTCCAGTATGTTATTTCATTTAATTCTTATTTCCGGGATCGGGATTAAGTGACCGTTTGCTTTCTACGACAAGTGAGATTCCACTATTCGCAATTCTCTCTGTTCTGTCTTCTTTTATTTTTCTTCTCATTTTCGTTCTTTGCTAAACGAAATGAGTCTTTTTACAAAAACCCAAAATGGTTTTACAAACCTTTTCAGTTACTTCTACCCCGTACTGTAATTTGAAGTTACGCTACACACACGTTGATTAGCCCTGGTATAAAGTGAATTCACTGAGCTCTGAAAATGATCTGGAGTTTCTAAAATAATACTGGTAACGGTATCGCAATAGATCGACCTTCAGATTTTTCGCGGGTGACTGCATCGTGTGTCGAAAAATTAAAGAGCAATCTGACTTGACTGCAATCAATAACAGTGATTGATCTCAAATGCAAAAAGAAATTGACGATTTGTTCAAATGGAATTAAAATAAATCCAGATAAAAACAAAACAATAACAACAAACACAAACAAAATATTTTTGCGAAGGCTCTAACATAGTAAACTTTACAAAATACAATGAGTCGAAATGAAATTCCGGACGTAAGTAGCTCTATTAGCACGTAATAATTTGAAGCAACCTCATCTTGCTGATCAAGCAAAATATAAAGGTTTGTAATCGGGAGACTGTGGAGCTGTTTCCAAGATGTTAGTCTCGGGCAGTCATACAGAAGGCAGCTGTGCAAAATACACGCTTTATCTTTTAGTTCGTGACAAAATTTGAAGGTACCCCCTATTCCGAGCTTATTCGCACTTTGATGCAAACATTCTTTGATAATGCAGTGATAACCTTTCTTCGTCATCGACTATTCTATAAATCGCAATTCTCAGACTCCTGCTGAAGATATGCAAATACCCAATATGCATTGCCACAAAGTAAACGTGCTATCTTTAGTGAAAATTACATCCGACCACCACTCGGGCCCCTTGTCCGCGTTCTGTAGTGCGAATTCCAGCTTTTCCTTTCTATTGAATTCGCTTATTTACGGCTTTTCCCTTGCTACTCTTGCATCAAATCTTTAGTGTCTTCCAACTTTCCTCGCGGTTTCGGAGTGCATTTCTCTCCACATTCTTTTTAAATCTCAGCAGCACTTTTCGGCGCTCTCAATACAGTTCTTCTTGTTCAGTTGCCTCAGAATGAGGCGTCTCGCTCTCAATGAGTAAGACTCGTTTGGCGACCCTTTCGCGGTCCGTCCTCCCGTTCTTATCGCCTTTCGATGTCGTGGACTTTGTGGCAGATTGAGCACTTTGCCAACTTGTCTTGTAGAATAGCCCTATTCATGATTGAACACCACACGTCACTGGCCTAATGGAGTAATCCGTCCTTTGATGCCCATTGTTGCACTTTCAACGCGCAAGAGATACTAGCCCGAACTCTTCAAAGTAAGAATGCCTGTGATATGTAGCCGCAGCATCTGGCAGCACTTTCAGAGCCGGTAGGAAACTTAGCAACGTTATTTGCCTAGGTGACCGAATTTTAAAGTAACTAGCAAACAGAATTTTTTCGTTCGAGCTATAAAAAGTCAAAGCTATAAAAATATTACATATGTAGAGTCCATAGAGTTATGTCCATGTACTTACCTTTTGTGCTTTCAATGTCTTCTTGTTAGTAAACTATTTCAGATCTATTACAAATGATTAGGGTGAGTGAATATTAAACTGAGAGACTGCGTACCAACTACAAGGCTTATAATTCTCTTCATTTCGTTAGGCGCGTATTCCGGAAAGCTAACGACAACACGAAAATACAGGCTTACACTTGCTTAGCTCGTCCATTAAAGGAAAGCGGAGTAGAACGATGGGGTCCTTAGAGGAAAGGTCACACTGAAGCTCTAAACCGAGAGCAGACAAAGCGGCTAAAGGCGTGAACAGAAGCAATTGGGCGATTGTCAACTGGGAATCATTTCCTAAGAAAGGCACTCGACTGGGTGCTATTTTCAAGGCGTACACAAAGCTACCACAAAGCTAATGGAAAGCTGTCAGTGAGAGACTTGCAACACCATGTTGCGTAAGAAGGGGCAACCACAAATACAATCACACACACACAAAATAAAATGCAGAAAAAACAGATAAAGGAAAATTCAGCTCTGTAAGTAGGACATTCAATGGAACAATGTACCAATAGAGGTGTTAGAGACTCTTCCCAGAAGCATGCAAGGAATCCATTCAGGGCTTCTCAAGAGCGTAAGTGCAGAGTGCAGTGAAGTGCAATGGCGTTTCAGTGGCACAGTACGGTGCACTTATTCTTATCGTTCATGAGTAAATTATTGGTTAGGGAATGGACATGCAGTCAACAGATGTGATGAGTGTGACTAGAGAAGGAGCACATTTTACCTATTCGTTTTTATTTATTTATTTTGTTCATTTGTGTTCTACATTTATTTTATTATATTTTTATGTACTGTTTCTCTTATTATGTATTGTTTCTTTTATATTTGTACTTTTTGTTTGTTTAACGTTTGCAGGAAAAAAATATTATGATTATGTTATTATTACTTTTGACATTCCCATGAAGACTAGAACATTATCAGTAGAACTTAATCTCAGCTCAGTTCACATTCTAACTGAAAGCTTGTTTACTTATACCACCCTCTTCCAATTATTTTGATCCTTCACTGACCAATTTCGACAAAAACGACCCAAATTTTGGTGTGTGCTCTCACACTCTCGAATTGTCGAACTCTGAAACAAAACTACTTTCAACGAGTGAGGAAGTTTAGAAAGCCCCGGACATCAAGTGGATTTATGAAGTAATCCTTCGGAAGTTTGAAATCTTGTCTCCGGTAAACTTTTCCACCCGGAGGGATGAAATTTTGCTGGACAATTTCAAGCTGCTGCGTTCTCACTATCGAGGCAACCCAAGGCGAAAAACTTGAAGGCAGGAAACTTTAACGGCCTGTTAAATTCCCTCGGGAGCACAGAACTATGTTTGGTTGCTGTGTATAGAAGAGTCTAACTCATTTCAAGCTGGTTAATCTCTAGAACGCAGATGCTGATGACCTAATTTTTTTTGGAAATGACATGAAAAATGACTAAAATATTAGGAATAAAGGACCTAATTTTTAAAAATTACTAAAAAATCGTATGAAAATGTTTATTATTCAATTAATTTTATAATTTCAAATAAAATGTATTTATATAAAATTATACATACATAGTATAAACTCTTTATTTTAGGAGGAAATATAACCCCTAAATCTTCCAACAGTCAGTGTCGAAAGTCCGAGGAAGTTACCGAAGATTCGTGTAATTTTGAGAGTTCGAAAAACATATTCCATTTAGTAGTGAATTTCATCATGAAATGATGATACAAGAAAAACTTTGTTTTAGTCTGTCATTGTAAATTCATGAACATTCACTAACAAAAATACACGAAAGGGAAACAAAATATTAAAAATAACAAAAATGACGCAGGTAAAAACATGACGTTAAAAATGAAAAATGACAAAAATCACAAAATAAAACGTCATTCTTTCACCTACATGTCGTGATAAACATTGATTTACAAGTTAGCTACGTTTAGAATTCACCAATGAAAAGATGACGTGTCATCAGAATCCAAGCCCTGCTAGTCACCAATCACCAGAACAAAACCTCCAAATAATTTCAAACGTCCTAGGTATTGTATGTTTACAATTATTTCATCGATCATTTTCAACCAAAACGCAAAAATATAAAATAGCTTAATACGACCACCTATCGGGGTATGCTAAATACAAAAGAAACTTACATTACTAACAAACTATTTTAATTACTCTAATTCTGCGTAAAACAAATGCGGCCTAACATGATTGGCATTATAGTAATAGAGGTTCATTTGAAATTTAATTTCACGCAAAAATCGTTTAGAACAATATACCTATAATTATTTGTTTGGAACGCTACATAAAAGTTTTAAAACTCTTAAATGAAATTCTGGGCGCAACCCCAAATAAGAAAGATCCTACTTGTGATACAAAACTAGTTATAAACACTTTGGTAGGTCCTTCCAAAGAAGGACCCGCCAAAAACAATGAGAGAGGCGCAGTTCGCGTCCATATTGTAAATTTTTGGTGCAAATTTATATGTTGAAATCATAAGAAATGTTTAATATTAATGTGATTTAAATATTACTTTCTTTAATAGAATGGTTATAAAGAAGAGTACAATGTTTATAGTCTGATGGTTATCAGTCAGGTGAATGAAAATTCTGTCGCTCGGCGGCAGGGCCTCTCGTTGCCGACGTTAAGCACGTTCACCTCGCACTAACGTTTTACTTTAATTCGTAGTCAGGTGGTCGTCGATTCAATTGATCTGTTGAATCTCAGCTTGGTCCCCAGAGTTTTTGGCTTTCCAGTATTCTCTTTGAATCGACATTTTTTCTAAAATTCCTAACACATTTTTGATTCATATGGACGACATTTGAATTATTCTAAGAGTTGCAACTGACTTCAAATTTTCTCTTTTATTCCGGGGATTAATTTTGTTTCACTTGAGGTTCTGGAATCACTTAGACATCAACACCAAAGTCCTATTAAGCAGCTCGTTCCCGGCCTCTAAAAGAGGAGACTTCCAAGAGCGATTTCGAGATTATCCTGCGCATGCACCATTCTCGATGCGAGCGTCTCAAATGGCCCCCATTGTGCGCGAGAAACAGGTATCAGCATTGTCTACCCGTAGTAGTACGCTTGTAGGTACTTTAATGGTCTCGTAAGGATAAGCGATTCAAATCACACAGTATTGGTCACACGAAGTTCGAATCGCTCACCCAAGAAACAAGTTGAAATAAATTTTCACGTCAAAACGAAACTGACCCGTTAATTGGTATTTCTAACGTTGCATTTGGATTTGAAGACTTTTTATCGCTATGCGATAAAAATTGGATTATAACGATCTCTAAACCAAGGAAACTTCTATTCCAAACCACCTCGTTTACACCCAACAATCTGTCTCCTCCCTTGTTATCAAAGATCTTAAAAAGAAACAACGATCAATTGTTGTTAAATTTATTGTATTTAATGTTTCTGTTTTTTCTAATTTATCATATATATATCACTGGTTAAAATTGATAGTGGTCACTAATGACCTTAGATGTTTTTAAAGGGACCTAAAATAAATATTTTTTTATAAAACGTTCAATTCCTGTGGTCAAGGAAAACATTCCCCTCATTAAATAGTTTTGTGAAAGAAATACTCGATCTTGGAGCAAATACAATGTGTGATTGATATAATTATTAAAATTATGGAATACAAACAAAGCTACACTTCTTTCTTCAGAGACACCATCAAGTTTTCGGTAAAGGGTTACGTCCCGTTTGTTTACCCACCGCAAAATATATACCTTGTCAATTTTTTATTACAACAATCTATTACCTGACATTCATTTAGTAAAATTTAACAACGAATTATCTCCTCTCCTTCTACTCATTTTTCTTTCTCCAAGGAAGTATGTTCATGGCCAAATTCTTAGTTGTACCGAATAGGTTAACCACGCCAATGGGATACCTTCACAACCTCACAAATCCGCAGATAACAGCGCTGTATTGATCTCAAACAACGACCCTAGTTAAATATCCTCAAGCCTAGAAAATCACCCAAGATAATCTCCAGTTGCAACAAAATAGTGAGCTCAAATCAACTAAATCAACCCTCGTAACTTTCACTCTACAAATTAATACATTGTCTCTCGTAAAATGAAAGGTTTAATTATTGACAACTGCCAGATTTGTACACTGTGAAATACCTATAATATATGTGGCCAGCCTGCGATGTTTATGATAATTACAAGTGGCGTATTGCACTTTTTTACTTTTCTAAGTGAAATCCTACGCTTCCGCGGCCAGACTAAATCGATTCCAGGCTGTCTGGAGGCCCGTGTGGCAACTAGGTGCAGGGCGCGGAGTCTCCCAAGAGGCTAAACAACCATATTCTCTTCAACTGGGTGTCTTAAGTATAAGTGAATTCATCTTCTTATTGTAAACCATAATATACATCATAACTGAATAATTTTATGTTTTTATAAATATAAAGGTTTGGTTAACAGGGTTAGGAGGGAAATGATATCAGAATTTCCGAGAAGTCGAGAGGAAGGACACCTCCGAGTTCCAATTTGATCTCGCTCTTGGTACCGACGCTGTTTTGTTTATAACTCATTTCATTCACATCCAACAACAGTAACGGAATGCAACAACAATGGTAGGTGCTGCACTATCAGGGGTCCACGACAGGTAATGCCCTCATGTCCAAGAGAATGCCTCTCATCACTTTAATTTGGTTTTCTAATTATCATGACTTTTAAAGTGCCATAAACTATAGCACGATTTATTTAGTCGTGCACTTGACGTTAATCAGCTGTTGCGGTTTCATCCAATCGGGAGCTTATATGTCGCTACAGTGACGTCACTATGGGGACGTCCAATCTCCCGATTGGATGAAACCGTCAACAGCTGATTTGAGTGCACGGCTAAATAAATCCTAGTGTAAATTAATTTAGTTGCGTGATTGAAATATGTCTCTTGTTCACCTCAAGTGAAGTCATTTCAACTTCTTTCCCTATTTTACAAATTCAACCATTAAAGTAAGAATATAACAGAAAAGGTGTTGGGCTTTGTAGTGCATCTGAACTGGTTACGTGAAAAAAAAAGTATGCATGATATTTCGGGAGCTACTCGTAATCCAGACATTCATCTCGATCAGAAACTAACCTGGAAATGCAGGCATAACTATAAAACAATATCTTGGATAACTGGGGCACGCATTGCCCAGGATTTGCCTAAAGATCCTTCCCACTAGCACCAACAACTACACGTTCAATATTTTATTTGCAATAACGCTGGTATTTACGAATTATTATTTTCATTCCAAAGCGAAATAATAACGGCATTTTCGAAGCTAGAGAGAAAGTTGGAAAAAACGGAAACATTCAGTAATAACATGTTATTTCGGATAAAATATTTAAAAACATCTACTAAAATCTCAACGTTTTTTGGCACCGAAATGAAACTTGAAGATTACTTTGATTCGAGTTGACAGAGCTACGTAGGAAAATATATCACAAAATTATCCTGGCCCTATTCATAACAAATAATTTGATGTCGTTGATATAATAGCTAAGTATCAGAACAGCAAAATATTTTCAATGATGAATTCTAGTTTTAATTGCTCTAGAGGTAATAATGTTTAATGTTAATTGTGATTGCTGGTATCTACTCTGATCCCCGCGTACTTTTCGGGTCGAAGTGCGTTTGTTTTCGAAGTAACTGCCCGCTCCTCCGACAGGGAGCGCGCGACTCGACGCGGCGGTCGCACCGAAACAGCGCAGTGGCTGCAAGGTACGGCGCTGCGTGCGCCACCGTCGCAACGATCCGTACGCCGGCGGCCTCTGTTAGCGCGGCGGCGAACTACCTTCTTCAAACGGCGCTGGCTGCCGCCAACGACGATCCCCATGGCCCAGCAGGACGCCGCCCCCTTCCTTGCCCCCCTCCTCCACCGACATCAGTCCCGCATTGTCCCCGCGTGAAGGGCCCGCTCGTGCCCCTAGGCCCTTTGACCTCCAACACGCGCCTCTCCCCGCACGCCTCGGTCGAAGGACCTGACGGGCGACGACGCAGCGCCTCCCATTGATCGGCCCCCCGCCCTCCGAGGGCTTCCCACAGGTGAAGAATGGAGGAGAGAGAGAGAGAGAGAGAGAGAGCACGTCATCTATCAAATTAAGGTAGAATGACGAATACTCGCTCATCTTGCCATTGCATAAAGGAAGATGTGTCGAGGTCACAATGTGACTGTCACTGTAGTATGACCTCTCTAAATTGGGTTATTGCTTCCAGCACAATGGAATTCAAATAATTATGATTTCTCTAATAAAATATATGTTTTTCTTCGTTATTTTTCTTATGAATGACCAATTATAAAAAATAAGATTCTCAAAAGGATATTCTGTGAAATAAAAATATCCTCTCTGAAAGTCGTTTCAAATAAACAGAAGCAATTAAATGCAGGTATCATTGTCGCTGCTCGGAATCTGGACTCAAAATTAGAATTTATAATAAAATGCGGCGATTCTCTGACATTTAAAGTTTATGCTCATACTATTTCAAGTTAAAGGGTGATTAACCTATGGCAGATTGGAGCCAGAACTCGCGCGCCTCTTTAACAGCCAGAAATGTATATAGGAATGTGCATCGCAGTTGTTACGATAAGTAAGTCCTTGGACCGAATTTTAGATTCTGTAACCGGACTAACATCATTTTCAGACAATTATTTCGCTTTTTATAATTAAGAAACAAAGAAGCAGTCGAGAGCCCAAATTTGAAAAAATTAGTATCATAATCGTCTATTTAACCCTGATGTTTTGTAATGAAGAAATATATCACCTTAAAATTGATGTCTACGTTTTTTTCGATATTAAATATATCGTAAGAATCATTAAACATAATCATTTGCAAAGACAACAGTTTTTGGAGGAGTTCATTTACTATGTTACACGTTTTTCAAAGATATTTGAAAATTTCGTCACGTTACATCTATTGTGAATATTACTTATATATTACGAGTACATTGTCACATGCAGCACAGTTCAAAATTTCATCATGGGAGAGGAAATTGAAATTTCTGTTAAACTCGTATTTTTCCAGGGTGCGTTTCGAAATAAACCTTTAATTAATTAATGATATTCATTGTTAATCATTTAATGATGAAAATTAAAATAAAAGTTTCTTTAAAATTACTTTTAAAATTTAAAATCTAGTTTTCAATCAAGTTTGTTTAACTGTTTGGTTTTCTACCCGCACTGTATTATTCACTTCCCTCGATTTCTTCCCCTTGTCGCCTGTCTCACCTCGCATTGACATTTGCCCCTTCTATTTCGGGGCAACGAATTACGAACGATTAAAGGAAGGTGGACGGCACATTACCATAACTCGCGCGCCGTCGGCCGCCGCTTTTCGCAGTGCCATCTATAATTCACTGCGCTGCCGTTTGCGCCGCGCACAGCGCCCGCGCCCCCGCCCCACCGCCCGCCGCCGCGCCGCCGCCGCCGTCCATGCCCCGCGCCGCGCGCGGATTGGGGCGTGCCGCAGACGCGCATATTGTGCGGGCCGGTTTCTCCGGGCAATTTGCATAGGGAAAAATAGGGGACGTGCCGCTGAGTTATGTAACCGGCGGCGTCCGCAAGGTGAGGGGCGAAAGGGGCTCGGGCAGACAACTCGGGGAGGGGTGGAACGGAATCGACGCATGATGAGGGTGATGGCAGGGAACAATGACGCGAGGGGCGGGCAATGGGAAGAAATTCGAAGGGGTAGCGATATGGGTTGATTGAACAACTTAGGGCAATTGGGCCATAGGAGCAGCAATAATGATAATGTCAGGCGAAGCGAAATAGCGGGTTGAGAGGTAGTTGAAATAAAACGGACCGTTGGGGAATCTCCGAAAATCTGTAAATAATGTTATGTTATTTTATGTTCTTTACTCGATGGCAAGTGACATTGCAGAGGACGTTATGTTGAACGGTCTTTCATACGAGTTGATAAGAGTGGTCACCAGGGACGTAAAATGGGTTCTGGGAAATATCAAAGCGAGGAGGAAGGCGGGGTTTATGAAGATCAGAGTCGCAAAATGGCAAATTTAAAACAAAATGCTGGAACGTAGAAATACGAACTGAACAACCAGTTGGCCTGGAAAGGCGGAAGATCACCTCCTTGATTCCAAAGACCGGAAAAGATTGAGTTCAATATACCGTGACCGATACAACTAGAGAATCATCAGGGTTCTGTGAAGGAGATAGTGAAAAATGTTCTCAGTATGAGCCTTACAGATTGTAGAAACAGCAAGGAAACACTTTTATGGGGAGCAAAACGTAGGAGTGCGTTGTTAAACGAACAGTTTGCAATGGCTGAAATAGTCTAAGTCGCCCCCGGATAGTGGCTGTTGGGTGGTGTACCAGCAAGCTGGGCTCGTGCTCGGGAGAGCTTACGTAAGGCTCAACATCAAGCGGAAAAGGCCAACCGCGGGGCCAATTCCCAAGCCCTCGCGGGCCGACGGGGCTTCCAAAAATTCAGCAGTGCTCGTGGCGGTCAGCCGCCGGGCCGTCATTATTTGATGACGAGCCCACAGCTCCCCTCTACAATGTGTTTTCTTTGCCGACCTCTTGGCGTGCCCCCACCGCCTCCGCCCGCCACCGCCCCACCCCCACCTGCCCCGTTCCGCCCCCGTCCCATCCCGTCCCGTCCGCCCGCTCCGCCGACGCCGTCCGGTCCGCCCCGTCCGGTCCCCCCGCCGGTCCCCCCCGCGGATCCCGCCCGTCCGGTCCCGCCGCCTCGGCCCGCACCCGGCCCGCCCGGCCGCACTTGGCCCGCACGCAGCCCGCCGCCGGCCCGCACCGGCCCCCTCCGTCCGCCCCGTCCGCCCCGCCCGCCCCGTCCTCCCTCCCGCCCGTCCCGCCCGTCCTCCGTCCCCTCTTCCCGCCCCGTCCCCTCCCTTCCCTGGCCGTCCTACCCACGTCACGTCCCGCCCCGTCCGTCCCCCTCCCGCCCGTCCTCCCTCCCTTCCCGCCCGCCCTCCGCCCGCCCCGTCCGCCCGTCCCGCCCGCCGCCCCGCCGCCGTCCCGCCCCTCCGCCCGTCCCGCCCCGTCCCGCCCCGTCCCCGCCCCGTCCGCCGTCCCGCCCCGTCCGCCCCGTCCCGCCCGTCCCCGTCCCCGCCCCGTCCCGCCCGTCCCGCCCTTCCCGCCCGTCCCGCCCCGTGCCCGTCCGCCCGTCCTCGCCCGTTCCCGCCCCGTCCCGCCCCGTTCCGCCCCGCCTGCCCAGTCCCGCCCCGTCGCCCCGTCCCGCCCGTCCGCCGTCCCGCCCCGTCCCGCCCGTCCGCCCCGTCGCCCAACGTCCGCCCCGTCCCGCCCCGTCCGCCCCTCCGCCCCGTCCCGCCCCGTCCGCCCGTCCGCCCCGTCCCGCCGCGCCCCGTCCGCCCCGTCCCCCGGCCCGTCCCGCCCGTCCGCCCGCCCGCCCCGTCCCGCCCCGTCCCGCCATTCGCAGCTGACAGAGGTTGCTGCGGACTCATGAAATCCCGGCGAACCACCAGGACACTCACTCCTGGTGCACACTTGCAATTATTCAATAGATGCGTACTACGGTCGAGGAAGACTGGTTCCGAAAATTATGCCCCAAAATATGAGGCATTTGAATGAACAGAGCCCGGAATATAATGACCTAACAATATTGCAAAATGAAGATATAAAATCAGGGTAATACTTCAATGTAATATCTGAGACATTCCTAAAATGATATAAGACGAAAAATGAGATATTTTATATTGTTTGTACAATGTGTAATCAACAGAAAAGAAAATTTGGAAACGTGGTTTTCATGAACTGAAGTGAAAAAAAAAATGGGGTAATAAATATTTGGAAACACTCTTGGCAATGTTTTAGTTACATTCTTTACATATTTCTGAACAATCACTATTGAGTTTTGAGTAATGCCAAAATTTTACTAATCTTATTACACGCACGAAAGGAAAAAAATAAATTTGAACATTACTAATGAAAATTATGATTATGGCATGACTGTGACTATGACAAGGTACAATTAGGAAAGCAAAAAATTGGAGATAGCGCATTCAATGCACTTGCAAATCCGACATTAACAAAAGCGCCGAAAAGTCCTATCAGACATACAAATCTGCAATACATACTTCACGCGGTGAGAGCAAAACACGCAGGTTTTCTTCGCGAAAGAAGATTAGAAGAATATTCCAAAGAAATAAAAATATTTTCGATTTGTCGTCTTCCCAACTTCGTGAAGGAGAGCGTTTTGACGAAACGACCCATCGCCCTGAGGCTGCACATAAACTCGGAGCGGATTTTCTCAACCTAAATGTTTGTTGAAAGATTTCTTGCAACTGTCCAGAAGTTCATTTGGGCACGAGCTTACTAGTGTTTCCCATCTCAGTAGCCTGCTGGAAGTTGTGGTGTGTGGCGGCACGTGCGGTAGCGACGATGGAGGAGAGAGCGGGATGGAAGAGGGACGGAGGGGATGGGACCGGACGCGAGGCAGGGAGCGGGGAGTGCAAGTGCAGAGAAGGATGTAGGACGAAGGCGAGGGTGGAATGGTGCGGGGTCGGGAGGCTAGAAGGAGGTGGATTTGGTGGCGGGGCGGGGCTGAAGGGCGGAGGAGGCGGTTGGGGGAGGAATGAGGGAGGGATTGAGGAGGGAGAGGGAGCAGGGCGCAAGAGGGAGCAGCGAGGGTGCGGAGGAGACGGAGCGAAAAAGGCGAAGGCCTCTCGGGGCCGGGGGTCTTGGCGTGGCCGACGGCGTGAGGACACCATAGCGGGAGAGTGCTTGACGAGTGGCGGGGAAGGGCGATGGTGGTGGGGGCGTGGCGAGGGGCACGGACGAAGGGGAGAGAGCGAGGAAAGAAGGCTGGGCGGGAAGTGTTGGAGCAGGGTCGAACGCGTGATCGGTCGCAGGCCGCCGGTGCCGCCGACAGCCGTGGGCGACATGACAGGCGCCCCCGCACGCCCCTCGGTCGAATGTCGTGAGCTGCGATCAGCAAAATTGATGAGGTCTGTTCAGATATCGGCTAGAGTAGTTTTGTTTAGTCGCTGATGAGAAATTGTAGATGGTACTGATTCAATAAATAGACACAAAAGAGTGTGCGTCCATGCTTTGATAGGCAAGTGCTGTGGGAGTAATTTCCTCAAATATTATTGAACTGCAACAAATTTTCTGGTTGTCTTAGTTTGTACAAAAAGAACGAAAATTTGCAAGAGTTCGCATCAAGTTAAATCAACTTGATGTCGTAGCACATTGGTTTTTTTTACACAATGTTATTTTGAACTTCTGTGCCTGAACAATGCACCAATTTCATTTTATAATTTTAAATAATTCAAAGATATATTTTTCCTTCCTACAATTGACAACATCAGTGACACGATTACTAAAATCAGGGTATTTGACCATGTATATGACATCTAAAAACGAAAAAATTATTAACCCAAAAAACTATGAGCATACGTGTAACATTCAGACCAGAATCTTAATTACGTGCAATTAAATTACAATGTGCACGTTCCAGACACGGACTACGAAGTAAACCTCGTTCTGCAGTTTCGTGCATTGCATGAGCGCAAAACAGATTTGGCGAGAGGCCCTCGCAACGACCTCCTCCCCCACACAAGCGCGCCAGTGGCCCGAGCGGCTCACTTCCGCTCACCAAGATGCGCATTCGCTTTAAAGGAAACTAATTAAACCAAATTACCATGCGTTTAATTAGATCAAATCTCTGTAAAGGTAGTTTTGTGTACACTATTCCTTCACTTCACGTCGGAAGCGTAAAGTAAAAAATTGGAGCTTGGGACTACGTGTGAGGCAGTTCGATGAAAAGTAGCCATGTTCTTCTTTCCCAAAGGGACGAGAAACAATTACTCGTAAGACCATGAGGAAAATGGGAAAATAATTCTATCAAAAATCATTCATAATATATTTATACTTAATTGAAAAAGTGCAGAAGGACTCAGTTCTGCGTTTACGGTATTTAAAAACATCAACAGGAAATTGGTGGTGTTACATAAAAGCACAGGCATGTTCGTACTAGTAAGTTACCTCATCTTTTGCGACTGGGTTAGCTTTACGGGTGTTCCTCTCTCTCTTCCCAGCTGCTGTATGTCCGAGCCTAAAAGACATATCAGGATCTCTCGCTGTTCCTATCACTCCTCTGAGGATATTCGTGCTTCCCGGCCAGGCATAGGTCTATCTCAGCCCTGTAATTTGTAAATTCTGTAAATTGTTTACAGAATCCACGGCCCCATTTAGGTGATTTTCCCATTGTTCTGGATGTCGCTTAACGCAATGGTTTAGTTGACCATTACCGAAAACCATTACTTACAAGTAATGTTGTTTTTAATTATTATTTAAGATCGCTTTTCATCTACTGAGGCAACTACTAGAAACCACTGTAAGAAACATGAGCGAAATGGCAACGGTATACCGACACACACACAAATATGTATATATCTGGCAGAATTCAAACCCGTGACCGTTCAGTCATGACGCAGCAAACAGCTCTTCAACCTTCAGACAAGGCTTTCCAGGTAAGCCAAGTAATGTTTATTATGAGAAAATATTGTTTCATTAAATATAATCTTCATTTTTTCCATTATCAATTATTCAGAATAAAAATTTCACTTTAAGAAGAAAGTAAAGAAGTGAAACCTTATTTTATAAGTACATTTCAAAAATTTCGGCGGTTTTAGAAGAAATGACGTTTCAGCCTTTCTGAATATTCGCAATTTGAACGACGTTTGAGCTTTCGATACATGTTATCAGTAATCATTTTACACACTTGTACTAAAAAATGCAAAAAATGATGATAATACCTGTAAAGTAAATTAATGTATTAATGGCGAGACACGTTTAAAAAAAATACGTTTTTGTATTTTCGAAAAACCAAAGGGTTACATCAAATGGCGTTAATATCATATTATTCAGTGCATTTAACTCTATTCGTTCAAAAGTTTAAAGAACAAATTTGGAATCTTATTTTCAGCTAAACATTTAAAATTGCCCATATTTCCCCCAAAATAACGCGAGCGCTTAAGTCGGTCAGCGCATCAATCGATGGCACTGCAGTACCTCGGACTGGGACGCCCTAGGGTTCAATTCTCGACATTGGCAGCGAGATGGCTGGGTCCAAGGCAGCTGCTGACTGGGGCCGGCTGCTCTGACCCGGCGTTTCCTGTCATTTCTCCGCCTATTACCACGCGAATGCAGGATCAGAACCCTAATAACGGGCCACGAACAGCGTAGGATTTTTTGTTCCTCGTCCTTGTCATTTTCTTAGCCGTTGTTTACACACAGTTACATTCACATGCACTACACCACTACACATGTCGGGAGCCAAAGCTGGGGCGGCGTCGCGCTAGGGAGACCTGGACACCTCGTTGGAGAGACCCCGCAAGCTCACGCGAAGGTCGGCGCCGGATCTCGACTCAAACAGGGCATCACATTCCCCCTTAAAACATGCACTACACTTACGGGACTAATGACCTTAGCTATGGACACGCCCGGAAATCAACCAAAATTACGAGCAAACTACTAATATTTTCAAGTAATGTACATCACGTAATAAAGGTACGGGGTAATAAAGAACTTATTGGGGAGAATACATTTCATTTGAAGAAGATTCTTCCTTCAATAATGGAGTTGCACGCAATGGTCTAAAAAATTTGAAACTTTTGCATTTAAAAAAAATTCAAAGTGAACAATAAAAATCGAACCTACGCCATCTTTATAAAGGTATTCTACTCTCTACTACCAATAACTTAAAGAAAAAAATGGGAATTATTTTTTAGACATTTTTCAACGTCTTATGTTCTCCATGTGAAGTATCCCCAAAACTAAGATTCGTTTCAAATTCCTAGGGCATCTAGTCAGGCCAAGTCGATCGAGGAATATTTATTTTAAAAAATTTTCCTACGAATGGTTAAGGAGCTAGTGCTGTTCACAGAGGGACGAACAGATAAACACACAGATCAGACGGATAGAAGAGCGGATATTTTGGACAAAAAAACACTTTTTTGGAATCATGGGAAACATATTTGTTTTCAAATATTTGAATTTCAGTTAAAATCTTCACATTGATTTTTCGCTACATTACATAACTTTTTCTACGCCGTGTTATTCCGTTTGAACGTAGTTATAAGAGGAAGTAAAAACCTCAGATAATATTTTCTCACAGAGAATACTACCTAAAAATGGGATTATAATAGCCAAATACATTACACCCGAAATTTGCTGACATTTATAGAAATATATCGAAAACATGACCGGTGGCAGTTTACATGAAAATACATGAAAATGCATTGTGTGCAATGTGCTGCAATGTTTATGTACGCGTACCTCCCAGGAGGTTAAATTCGTCTCATGGGAAGCACTACCGCCAGGGCCGAAGTTCTTCGCAGCCGGATGCTCCACAGCCAGCGGCTCCGCGCCCCGCGCCAGCGCGTCCGCCGCCAGCCGTGACGTCACACCGGGAGAAGAATAGCGTTCCGGGAGCGTCTGCGAATGACGGATGGCACGGCGCGCCGCACGCACGCACGGCCTCTGCTTCGTGTTCGACAGCTTTGATCCGCTTCGAGCCCCGCGCAGGCGGCTAAGCAACGCGCCCACCGCGCCACTTCCCTTCCGATTTCCCTTCGCAGCGAGGCGAAGCAACGTTTTCTAGTTCTTGGTAAGAGTAATAACATCAGAAGTAACTTTTAATACATTTACAAAACATTTATTAGGAGGTTTAGTTGTATATGTCGTGAACTGAAACGTTCTTCACAAAGACGTGTAATTTATAATAAAAATAATAACTTGATTGTTAGTTTCTAATGCCTGTAGATGTTCGTAAATTCAGCACAGAAAATCTTATGTAAGAATTTTCAAGTTCAGCATGGTAGAATACTTCCTAATATACTAGTTTTCTTCAACTCTCAATTTTATTTAGTATCTCCCAACTGTTTAACACCGTGTTTATTTGGTTTCCTTATAAATTGTCAAACAAAGGGCAGCAATTCAAAAAAGATGTAATAAAATTAAACTGTTCAATTGTCTTCCAGAACAAATGAATAAGTAAAACTATCTGGAAGATGATGAGTCTCTCTGGTGTTCACTAGTACAATAGTCGACCGTTCTTAGGGCAAATTTGCTATTCAAACACATTGTAGCCCGGCTGATAAGCTTTGGCAAGAAAGGGAAAACTCAAACAAGCCCATCAACGCTATCTGTCAACTGTTTGTGAGAGCAAACAACTAGAGCAGAGAGAGAGGTCAGTTATGTGGAAGCAAAAATTATTATGGGCTCATTTTCGCTCAGTTTATGCATCCATACTATTCCCCGATAAAACAAATTAACAATGCATATTATAATGTATTTATTTACACAGCGAGAAAGCATGGGCGCCATGCATTCCAAACTACAAATTCTGCATTTCAGTAAAATGAGAGTTACGAGACAAATGTTATCGCCAGACGAAAAAGTAAACATTTAATAATTCCTAAATTTTCGCTCACATATTCATTACAGAGCTTTCATTACAGCAGATTAAGTGAAAATATTTTTCCGTTTTCATTATAAACTTCGTTAAATGAGAAGTGAAGTTTTTATATTGAAAAATCATCTTATATATAATTAAATATACTTTGAAGGGAAATCCAATTAATTCAGGGAATTAATTGCAGTTAAAATAAATGGTTTAGTCGCATTTTTCACTCAATAGCAGTAAAAAAGTCAAAAACAATAATCGGCAGGTTCCAAATTCAAAACTCATTATTTCAACCCGAAATGCCGATGGAAATTAAAATCCACGAATGGCCGCGACGTCATAACGGTACTTGATGCTCAATCGCCGTTCCGCCTCCGCCCCCAACCTCTTGCAGTCCCTGCCGCGTGAACAGTCGTCAGCTCCTCGGGTCGTGGCTGGCTGTCATTTGACTTCTGTAATATGACCTTCAACTTTGAGCAAGGCCACGTATTGAAATTGATCCGAGAACAAATGCTTCTGTAGGTCATTCACTTGTAGAAAAGTTTTGTCTTTTCTGTAGTAATCACGATTCGTCCAACTCCAAAAGCTTAATACAGTTCATATCAAAATATCGAGCAATTTACCAAACATTATCAAAATGCTATTTTCACAATCTGCTGTCCACGTACAATTCAAATTCTGAATTTTACTGTCTCTTATACTATACGGGACTATGTAGTACTATGTAATATGGAGAAACTTATGTAATTCTGCGGAAAATCAATTTCCAGACTTCAAAGGAAATACACGTTTTGGTACGTACCTGATACCGAAAAAGAGTTTTTTTTGTTTTTTTTCAAAATTTCTGTCCGTCCCGCCCTCTGTCCGTATAACGGTCCACCCGTCTGTTTGTCTGTCCGTCCATCCGTCCGTTCGTCTGGCCATCGAAATATTTCGATTCTACCATTAGGAGCCGAAAGAAGGGTATAGATGGCATCTGGCATGGCAAGGGGATGTGGCAATACCAAATAGACCTAACCAAAGAAATTAGAAAACGAACTAGTACGAGAAAGTCTGCGCCTTTCTGTATTACCACTATAGTGTAACGTATTAGCCAGCGTGCCTCATGGCATCTATTTGGGGACGCTTGGTTGCGGATTAGTCTCGCCACAGGAAGTAGGGTTTTTCCGTAAAGGGAAGAACGCGGAGACGGGAGACACAAGGCTTTGGGTGTCTTCCGGCTTATAGAAGCTTTTCACTGTTATAACAAGCGAGGGGGTGGCGTGACGTAGGAGGTCACGTGGGCCTCGCCTATATAACAGAGTGTACGGAGCCAGTAGGCAGGTTCTGGAGACGGTGGGAGAACCTCGTGCGTGTGCACAAAACTTGGCGCCAAGACGGTGCATATGCGAGCCAGGCTCGCGAGGCTGCAGTCATTAGTTGACGAAGCCTGCGGACTTTATGTCCTTGGGTGACTGCGGTCACGGGGGAGCGATGCTGTGTGCGTGCTCCGAGGTGAAGAGTGGTTGAGTGCCACGATTCACGCCGATTCTCAATCGGATAAGATCGCTCCTGCGATCGAGGCAAACCAGCCGTTGGTGCGCCAGAACGGACTTTGTGTCCCAGCGTGACTTCCGGTCACGGAAGCTAGGCTTTGTGCGCGCTTCAAAAGTAGGAGTGGCGAATGCCACAATCAAAACCATCTTCAATCGGGTTTGGATCGCTCCCGCGATCAGGGGATAGTAGGTCTATCAGAGCTAGGGTTTAAGTAGATTATTAAGTGTATATATTTGTTTTGTTTTCTTGTTAATAAATATATTTGTTATACGAAAGCTCTGTGTCTGTGGTCGCTGTGAGTATCCATGACGTCACAATAGTTACTTTTCAAGCACCATAACAGAATAGTTAGGGAACGGAGAAGTTACAATGTTTATTTCAAATGGGTGACTGAATGACATTGAATAATCACTTCATTGTTCACCTCCTTTTCCGCAGGAGCGATTTATTGACAAATATAGGTGATAAAGTAGAAATAAGTCTCACGTTGTACCTGAGTATTGTAAAATCTAAAACGAAACAGATGTTAAAATACGTTCGAAATTCCATTTTGAACATCTAAAATAATAATTTGGAGAATGTCGGATAAATATATTTTTGAAAAAATTGCATTGGCAAGTTCACACACAAATTACTGTGTTTCATGTTATATTTTCACCCTATTGCAATGGTATTTTTTTAATCACCTACAAAAGAAACTTATCTCTCAAGATATTTTTGTATTCAGATATCGGAATCAAATTCTCTATATTTTAACAACTACTTTTATTTCTTTTGAATCGACCCTCAAGGCTCACCTCTGCTTTATTTCAACAATTATGAAAGTCACTTTCATCCTAAATTAAATTAGTAATCAAAAGGACGTAAATGTCAACGCGTTATGCAAGTTCTAGAGCATCGGACTATCCTATAATACATAGGAAACTTGTTTCATAAGCGAATGTTGATAGAAATGTGGAAGTTATCAAACAGCGACGTGAAACACACGAGTCTGAAAGGAGCGGTCATCTTGGTAACTGCGAGGCCTGTTACGATGACCAGGTCTCCTTCAATATAATATATGACATCTTTGTAAACGTAAACTTCTTGTTATAAAAGGTTTATAATACTACAGAGCGTTGAAAATGCTAAAATACCCTGCCCGTATTTTTTAATCTGCCTCTATTGTACATTGACAGTAATGTACAAAACCTAATAAACAGTTGCAAAAAGCTTCTGTTGTCGTGATATTTAATACACTGAGGAATGTTCCAAGCTTTCTTTTCACGAAGCCCGAAGAGCTGAAATCCTTAGCAATGAATCGTCCGCAAGTTAGAAAAAGTAGAATGAATTGAAGCACGAAATTACTGAATTAGAAAATGCAAGAGCCGCGAAATTGAACGATGCAGTACGAAAGACAAAATGTTCCATTGTCGCGAGACTTTCTTTGTTTAAGTCAAACCCAGCGAGCAGACATTACACACGGCTGATGCATGGGCCACTTTCACTGTTTTTCAACCCGTGGTTGTCGGACCAAATGGCATGTCATTTGTACTCCGTACGCATCCAACCATTTGTCATATTCTGCCGTGATTTATAAGCCGACATCGATAAACGACCTTCTACTCTGTGGCGTAAAGATTCAAATGCGCGAAACGCTACACAAAATCAGAATTTCTTATGCGTAACAGGCG
This sequence comes from Gryllus bimaculatus, assembly GCA_017312745.1. Classification (NCBI taxonomy): domain Eukaryota; kingdom Metazoa; phylum Arthropoda; class Insecta; order Orthoptera; family Gryllidae; genus Gryllus; species Gryllus bimaculatus. The sequence goes on from BOPP01000250.1 coordinate 531,125, forward strand.
TACACTTACACACATCTTGTTAAATTAAGATACACATGGCGATGAAATTATGTTATGAGAGACTTTGTGATAAATATATGACACATTTCCCCATGACACTTCGCAAAGTCTAAGACGTAATTAACCGTAATATTTACATAATTTTTAAAGATTTGTTGTGGAGTTGAATGTAATAATTTTTCACAGTGAACGTTTTCGTTTTAAAATAATTTCAAAATAAAGAGTACCAAAGAGACGAGAGGTGAGAGACGCAGAGAGATAGAAAGAAAGATGAAAGGAGTAAAAGGGAGATGAAGGGCAGAACAACGTCTGCTGGGTTCCACAAGTTTAAGATAAAAATGAAAACATACTAGATGAAATCCAAGAAAAAAGGAGACAAATTAAAGGAAAATGTGGAGAGGTAATTTCAAGGTTAGATAACCAGCGAGAGCTAATGCTCTCTAGTACGTTAATAGTAGCAGTACATAAGATAATTAATCCAATTTTCATCCATGCAATAAGCACACTATGCAAACTAATTTAAATATTTTGCATATGAATTACATAAAAACGAACATTCCATTTCTATGAAAATGTATTTTGGGGGCAACATCCCTGTAAAGTACAAAATTCTTCGATTCAAAGTTAAAAAATGAGAAGAAGTGACTTGTATTTATACTCGCCCTTTTTGTTTTTAGAGACATTAAAACTGATGACGTGTCAACTTTATGATGCCATACTGTTTACTTGTATATAAAAATGGATAGTTCGTGGAGGAACAAAACTAGAGACAATAAATTTCTACTGTAGTATCTGAAAATAAGCACCGTAACCTTTCTCTAAACAACTTTAAGTATACAAACGTTCTTTTAGCATTATCTTTACTCAATGAGCAAAATCCAGTTTCACATTCAAACATTTGTCTAACAAAATGGTTGTGGATAAAACGGCAACATACAGACCAAACGCTATTTCACAATCGCCGCAAGGGCGTCCTAAAAAGCGCACACGCGCGCGCACATACACTTTTTTGCGAGCCAGTCCGTTGGTCGCGCGGTTGTCCCCATCTGAAATGCTCATTGAGAAAGTGAACGGAGGCGGCCCGGGTGGCGCCGGGAGGTCGGCCCTCCCCTCCAGGAGGCCCCGAGGGCCACGCGCAATTGCAAAGGGAACCACGCGAAAGCAATTGGTGTAGAAAACTTGAATATATAAAGAATTAAGCAATTGCAATTAAATGTAATAATAATAATAATAATAATAATAATAATAATAATAATAATAATAATAATAATGATACGGATAATAATAATGATAATGATAATAAAGTGGGCACCCCGGAGGCTGCAGTTTCTACTCCTGCGTAGACATGGTCGTATTTGTGATTGTCCCTTCACCCCTCATCATCCTATCATCTCATAATTCGCATTTCCAAGGCGTAACAACCGTGTCGTAAAGCTGATCCTCGAAAAATTACACATTAATCGTGTAGCGTGATAAGTAATGGCGTGGACGCGATTAATTATTATTATTATTATTATTATTATTATTATTATTATTATTATTATTATTATTATTATTATTAATACATTTGTGCCTTGATCGATAGACAAAACATTGAGAATGGAAAAACAAACTATATGACACCTTTATTCACAGTAACTTTAAAAAATCACGAATTAAACGAAATTCTGAAAATGGACTTCATTACGATCACAAAATTGTTTAGAGTATTCCGATAAGCCAGATCTGGACCTGTCATGATCCAGATGAACGTATTTAAAGGCAGACGCTGTTGGTTCCTTCCGGAACATCAATCACGTATTGATTTCTCCTCTGGAACGTAATATTTTCAAGAAAGAATTCCAGAATGGAAAAACTAAATATAATATTAATATAATGAAGAGGAATAGGTACATTAGTAAAAGTGTGTAGATGTCACTTTCAATCGAAGTAATATTCACGTAATGCAAAAGGGCTACTTAAACAACCTGCTGGTGGACGAACGGAACATATTCCTAGATGAGTTAAAATACTCTTCAATGCATATCTTCCATATGCATGTCTGTGAAATAAACCATTCACTGAGACAAAAAATTAAGAAAGTATAAGAGAATAAATGTAGAGTTAAAAGATCTTCATATGACTAAGACGACATTTAACCTACGTAGTATAGTACATTACGTAGACACTCTGTGTTAGTAATATAAGCAACAGAGTTGAATATCAAAACCGATATTATTACCATCTCATATTAACATTTTTTCTTGAAAACATATTATAAATTGTAATAATTTTCCCAGCTTGTAACTGAATCGTTTTCCCTGCAATAACAACACGGATATTTTTATGAGGTAGGCAATACGAATTATAAGGTCAAAAACGGTATGCTTAACGGTTGCTTAATTGGCTGCTGACAAAATTCCACCACGGAGAAGATGCGAATACAGATTAACTAGCACGCCACACAGCATCACAAAGCACTTGAGCAAACAAGTTCCATGTTTCAACTGATAACAAAAAAGTACGTTTTCTTTATAATTCAAATTCTCTTATTACGGAAAAAATCCACATATTATGTGTTAACAATACGAAGTGAACTAATAATTCTTATACAGTTTGAGCCACTGCGAGTGGTCGGATGTTCAGATGTTCGGATGTACGGATCCGTCACTCACAATCGAGACACATGAGGCGTCATTCACGCGTCTCGGTCTGCTGATGGGGAACTGACACTGTGTTTTCGGATCCGACCATATGATTCAAAGCAATTTTCAAAAACGTGTTTTGTCGTGTTTTGGTCGGCGATCTTATTGATAATGCCAAAAATAAAACCAACGCACCCTAAGTAGATCTATGTAGGTGACGTTGATAAAACTCCAGCAGGTAGAGGTATTTTTTGTTCAATACGCCATAAAGGTCTTTCAATACGTTTGCAACACTAAAGTTGATATCTTTAAGTGGACCATTGAATTACCAAGTCAATCAGGCTACAGATTTTATTTCAATTTTGATTCGAATTATCGTATGTTTTAAAATAAATTCGCGAAAGCCTGCGACCAGTATTACCTAGGAACTTGTCAAACTTGAAGAATTTCAAGTGAATACGGAGAAAACAAAACTGTGAATAAAGCTACTGCTACTACAATCGGTCGCGTCCCAATGAATATTAAAGATGCACAAAATAATCGGAATTGACCAATATTAATAAAGAGACAAACAGTCGAAGATGTAAGGGTGAATGAGTAAAAAGTTATTTACTTCTAAAAATCCAAAGAACTGTGCTGTAAGCAGAGATGTGAGGAGTGGTAAATAAACAAAGAATATTTAGGAAAGAAATTAACTATCTGTCGAACTGTAGGTTATGGACAATAAAGAAAAACTTATATTAATTAATGTTAGTGTATAAGGCAAAGACAATTCTATGTTTTACTAGTAATGGGCGAATACATAAACGTCTAGAGATAACAAAATTAGGAATTTGGAAAACAGAAGGATATTAAATTTAATGCTTTATACAAACATACGGTGTTACATAGATGTAAATCCTCCAACAAGAAAACATCAACTATTCAAGTGGGAAATTTAAACTTACTCTGACATAATATGTATTTGAAGTTCATTTTGTGGCAGTGAGCCTATGAATTGCTTGATTACTTTTATTTGTTGTTTGTTTCTGAACACTGTAACTAATAATGTATGTAAAAAGTATACTTTTGGCAATAATAAGTTATATCTTAATCTTTACAAAATACTTCTGACTATTCTGATTACTACAGCAGATGGGAGGAATATTTTAAAGGATAAAATAATTATTTTCAAACGAGATCATTTTATTTATCACATTCTCATTTCAAATTGAAATGTTTTTATGAATGATTGTAGCTAAACTTATTTTAAATGGATTGTTCCAAAATTAACTGTAAGTACAGCCACTGTGATATAAAATGTACTCATGTTGGCCACGACAAAGAAGGAATGCCTTTTAGAACACACCCAATTAGAGGTGTAAAATTACTCTACTCCTGACGTGACTACTAACATTACTCACTTCTCAAAGTAAATTTGAACCAATTCACAAAAGATTAATGAAAAATCATGTATAAAGCAAAGAACTAAAAAAATCAAACTCTCTGTAAACGTGGTTGTGGTTTTGGAAATTTCGTCATAATGTGAAAACCTGCCCAAAACTGCATTTCTGCCCACTGGGTAATACTCCGCGAAATTAATTTTTGGTCCAGGGCACAGACTTTCCCGTTAAAAAACTGGCGTTTAAGCGTTTCAGGAAATTCGAAACTTAAAGGTCTTTTTCATAGAATATTTTTGAGTACGTAAGCTTCCGCGGCTCGAATCCATGAATTCTTGGCTATCCGGGACACTGCGGCCTCTCTCCGTCCGACCACTGGGACTTCTGGCGCTAGGCCCAGGTTGGCCCAGACCGCCGGCCAATCAGGGAGACCTCTCCGCCAATCACAGCGCACCTGCCCCTCCCGAGAGCCCAGGCAGGATAGTTTAAATCAACGGGCGCGTAGCGCCGCAGTGTCACTGCCCTGAGGAAGCCTGCGAAATGTCAGGCGAAACGTCGGCATCCCAGCCAACAACGCGGCGTCTCCCGAATAGCCAAGAATTCAGAAAATTTCTGAGTTTACGAAAACTTTATTTGAGGTCTATTTAAGTAATTTAACTTGTTAATGCAATAGTGTTGGGGTGTACAAATTGCTGGGCATGTGCATCTCAACGACGTGAGAGATCTTTCGAAAACGTACAGTTGAGTATTTTTTTTTAAAGAAAAAATACACCGAAATTAACTTTACATTATATTTTGTAGTGCAACTACCTCTATCAGTACTAAATGTTTAAAGAAAAAAATTGAAGATGTTTTTAAGTAAGTCCAATGCCAGATACTGAAAGAACATGACTGGACATGAACGAAACGAAGTATAAAAGAAATATTGAACACACGAAACTATTTTTAAAACCGTTTACAGAGACAGTGACGCCACATTTTACTAGTTGTATGATATTTATTCAATAACATTGGTCAGACATTGTTTTTCTCATCCTTACGATTAATTCGGTCATTAGAGGAAGTAGAAAAATGCATTCAACTAAAAGCATTTTAGTACAAATTCTCGAATACATTCATTTAACAGCACACGTCAGACGAAAAACATTTTTAAACAACACGCTACAGCTATCGATGAGAACGCGCATCATCCCATAAAGGAGTTTTAACATGCCACGCTATCAGTCACGTCGCCTTCCCCCATAACATTCGTTTCTGCATCAGCAGCCTGTGCCCGCAGCAAAATTCGCCCTGGGGCAGGCGTCATTCACGCGTCCACAATGGGCAGCCCCACCCCTCGGCGTCCAACGCGCAGAGGTGCACCACAATGCAGTCCCCGCCGGAAGCTCCTGCCACCGCTCCAGCCCAAAAGCATTTCATGTCGGCGCACGGTGGGTCAAATTACAGCAGACGCGTGCAAAACGTATTTCCTTTTATTTGAAACAACCTTTCAACAATAAAATAATTTTATTATGATGCAAGACTCTAGTATAAAGAAAGAGAATATAACATAAATTGAATCTCACCGGATTGAGCATCATGGTTTATAAGGTTTCTGTTTCGTTAAGCAAACATGTTCATTGTAGGAGTAATACCAGCATAACTTTCAGTATTTTTTATTTATACCTATAAGGAAGACATTAGAAAAGGTTTCATACATTTTTATATTTTGCCCTTCATAATTTATCATTTGTAATAATAAATTAAATTTTTATTAATTTATTCTTGAATTTTTATCACCGCCTCCTTACATTTTTATGGGGAGCCTACAGTCTATTTCTTTTTCATGCGGCTTTTCGGAGCCACGTGCGGGGGATTTCAGCAGCGAGCGGAGCGAAGTCAAGACCTGCGACTGCGGTTGTCGCGTCCGTTGCAGAACAGCGCTTACTGCTGACGCCGAGGGGCGTTGAATCGCAGTAATATTGTAAAGGGCTATCAAGGCATGCGGGGAAGCAAGCGAAACACTCTATTCATATATCCCAGACACGCGACGTGAGTGGGTGCGGGAGGCTAAAACCGCTGCAGATAGCTAGGGAAGGGGGGGAGGGCATTCGTCTATCGCAGGCGGCCGTGAGGTGTCATGTTAGCCAGCACTGTCGGAATCTGGAACACATTTCTGAGAGATCCCCCCTAGTCAATATGCTTATTCGTTTTAGGGCAAATTTCACGAAATATTGATAAATATATATATGTTTTTTTTTCAGTTTTCGTGTGTTTCCGCAGGCACAATTAAACCTGTCTTCGTTCGCGGTAACAATTCAAGTAACGCCAGTTACCATTACCCCCTTAGCCCGAAATAAATCACAAACGCACCTGGATTTCAGGCTCCCAGCCCCGCCCCGCTCCCTCGGGTGGAAAGTGGCCGCAGCCACGCCAGTCCGCTTCGCAGGGAGAATGCGCAACGGGTTGCGTTTCCCAAAGAGCCATCGCTCATTTCGGGGAAGGGGGCGCCCCCTCGGCACACGACGCCCAAACGACGCGGCCGAGCGGCGATCGACCGGGGCGGCTGGCGGGCCAGCGCCCTGCGCCCCCCTCCCCCCGCTCGCGCTCGCGACCGAAATTCTTGCGGTGAAAGGAAGACACCGCGACGGTCCGGCCGCCTCTATTTGCGTGCGACGAAGGCTTCATTTTTGCGTACAGATTTCATTGAGTTGAGCTCTCTTGGCGGCGCTTTCCCGTACTTTTTTTCTCGTTTGCTACAAGTGTGGTGAGATTTGTTCCTTTTGTGCAGTTTTGAGAGCGTTCTTAACTGTGTTGAAATGAAACTTGAAGTGATTGTTGTGGTGAGAAATGAAACGCGCACCGTGCTCTAATATCGCCTCATTCTGTGCTCAACACTAAAAATAACCTAACGTAGTTTGTTACCGTAGATACAATGTTCAACTGTTTGATCATCGGCAGTTTTGCAACGCTCAGAGGAAATACCTTCCTCATATTCACATCCCAAAAGGAAATGACTGTAAAACGCTGGGTCTCGTTCATCCACTTTCGATACCCAAACAGTACCGCCTAGAAACGAACAGGTGTTTTTCATCCACTTTCTGTACAGCAAAAAGATGAAAAATATTCGTCTAAAACGGGCCTAAGATCCAATTTTGCACCCTTCCTTTTGACAAGCGATTTCAGTCGTTTCAGTGAAGGCGCACATCCACACAGGGGCTTCCGAGGCGGCGGAACCGCTGTAGCCACGCGCGCGAACCGCTTTCATCCGGTAGATAAGACGAGCACTACTCCCGAGTCACACGAGCAGCTCACGAATCATATAATAAGCCTTCGCTTTCTGCCTTGGGGCGTGCACTGAGCGGCAGGAAAACATTCCTTAACGTTGGGTACGATAAAGAATAAGAGGCAAAGCATGAAGTTCATTTGCCGTTAAAATTGCTTTTATTACACGGGAGCAAATTATGTACCAAATCTACCCAAAACACTCGTTGCATCCGGCATTCATAATTCAACTTCATTCAGTGTTAGAGCTAAAATTGAGATTCTAGAGCTTAGGAAAACGTAAATAGATTGCATTTCTAACACATAATACGTCACAGTTTTGCTCTCTTGCTTGACGTTAAATAAATAAATAAATAAATATTAAAATGATGAGGTCAGAGGAGGAACTTACAAGCCCACAAGAATGGATGAAGTAAAATTTTCAAGAAGAAAAACATTCTTGCAACTGTTACCTCCAATAAGAAAAGACGAGGAAACAAAGCTACAACGGAAGCTTTTGTTTTCTGTAATGAAAAAGCTTGGCAGCGCTAGCGCATCACTCTGGCGCAACAGACGGCAGAACCCGAGTCAAAAACAGGACTCTCCAACAAGCGTTACACGGACACTAGGTCATGAAACATGATGTTGAAAATGGCGATCACCGCTTCAATGGTAGAGGCGTTGGCAATTGCTAACTGATGGCTCAGTACTAGTTAACGAATTGGAAGCAGAAACTCAGAAGGAAATATGAAAGAAATGTTCTAAAGCTTGCCTTAGGACAAAAACTCAAACAATAATTGAGGAGAAACAAAAAAATAAAAACAAGAACTAAGGAAACAATTTAGAACGCTCACAATAAGAATTAAAATTTTAACACGAGTATAATCATCAACAATAGTTTATTATCATAAAAATTTGAGATGAGTCATTTAGTCACCAAATCAAAAATGGCGTAAATGTGTAAAATATTTGTGTTTTTTAAAGGAAAAGTGACAAGAACTGGAGACAAATGAGGAAATAACAGGACGTATAAATTAGTGAATAAAATAAAGAAAGAAACGTTGTAAAAGCAAACTCGAGGGTAACAAAATATAGATACAAGGTTTCATAGAAATTGAAACACGTATAAAGAAGTTTGTTGTCTAGAGGAAGCAAAAGTGGAGAATTAAATACATAATCAGAAAGAAACAATGTATTTAGGGGCACCGTATAAAAATCACGAAGGAACTGTCGAGATTGATCTGCACAGACGAAAATTGTTGAATGCGGGTGAAGTGGTGGTGGTGGTGCAGAAGTAAGAGACGCTCGTAAAAGCCGGATGGGCCAGTAGTGTGAGATGAAGTGAGTTGAAGTATTTTTTAATACGAAATTAATTTGAGGTGACTTAGCATTAATAATTAGGTCCGACAGTTGTAAACCCTACACAAAAATAGTAAAAGAAACTTTTTAGTGATATGAGTGAATTTTAATATGGAAATTATAAACTGCGTCAGGGAGCTGAAGATGTAAGAAGGCGGTACACGGATGATCACGTCGAGGGAGAATAATACGAAATGGTATGGAAATTGTTCATGACATCGGACAAGTTTGCAGATCAGCCCTGTAGAAAGTATAGAAGTGAAAAGACCTTTAGCTTCCCTTTCACTACTATAAATTTTCTTGGAGGTGTTAACTACACTTTGCATATAAAGGAGCATTTTTAATGTAACGAAAAAAGAGCAGAGCATGACAAATTTAAAATATTAAGAAGTTTAACATATTATAAAAAGATAAGGCATAGGAAGGTTACAGTACAGCCTGAATCAACATTAAACAATCTTCGCATTGAAAATAAAATTAGAGCAGTAGTGTTGTATATAAATTGAATGCTCCTGAAGTTCGTTCTATTTCTCAGCAACCTTAAATATCATTCATTAATAAATTATAAGTATAATAAATAAGGTAACGGAAACAATGCTTCACAGAGAGAGAAACCTGGAGGGGAAGCACCGCAACCTGCCGCGTGGGTCGGCGCCAGAAGTCGCGTAGCAGCGGAGTAACAGTGCCACCTCCCGGGATAGAACCTGAACTATTCGTCCGGGGCCAATGAGCGGGGTAGGTCATGCCCCAGGAAACATTAAATATTCACTCATATTGCACGTCGACTTGCTTTAACTCCCAAATCAATTAGTTTTCAATTGTCTTGTAAGAATACTACAGATTCATTTAGCATCATTAAACAAGAGGCCTTGTCCCCACAGGCGGGAACAAGATAACTTAATTCCTCACTGGCGAGAACTGGCTAACGTATCTTCGATTAGAATGTGCTACGTCACAAAGGTGTCAAGATCTATACGTGGCTTTCTTATCAAAATACATTTATGTCAAACACTGAAGGCGACACACATTAGACTGTATCATCTGACAGTTCTTAATAATAAAAATGTTAAAATTCAAATGGTCAGAAGATTTGATTTCCGGAGAAAATAATTACAATTCTCATCCAGCATCCTGAGATCAAACGGAAGAGCGAAATTAATGACAACAAAAACAGCTTAAGACCCAAGAACCATTTTAGTCCCCAAAATAATTGGGTATCGCTTTCTTTTTGCAAGGGATAGACGGTCACGCGTATTCATTGACCCTACAATCCGAACGCCCCTCAACCCCCGCGGATACAAATTTTCCCCGGCTTGATGTACGGAACGGCCGGCGGAAGGGAATAGCAAGGGAATGGAAGAAGCTGGGCTCGCCAGCCGCCATTCGGCGTCGCGCGCGCCCCGGGCGCTGAGCGGAGCCGCGGCGTCAAGCGGCGCGAGGCACGGGGCGAAGGCAGGGGCGGGCGGCGACGAGGGCGGCACGGAACGGAGCGGGACGACAACGAGAGCGGTTCGAGGGTTGCGTATGTTGACGAGGGCGGGCGGGGACGGGGACGGGACGAGACGATGGCAGGAGAGACGAGGGCGAGGGGCGGCGAGCGGAGGGCGGGCGACGAGCAAGTTGGAGGCGGCGGTGGAGGCGCGCCGGTCCTGGAGATGCAAGAAAGAGATAGTGGCGACATCCGCACTGGAAAGAAGATAGTAGCAGCTTCGGAGCAAGCGAACGCACCACACAGCGGAAAGGTGGGTAATGCTTGGTGAGGAGGACGAAGTCTTTTCAATAACGACCCGCAGAGGTACATGCGTAGAGATCACAGTGGAAATACTCCACTGAGATTTCCTGCCAGACGAACGTATTTTCGTATTATGAAATGTTTTTCTGTATTGCATTGTAGATGAGCAGGAAGCAAAAGTAAATTAAATACGATGTATTATAAATTAAATTATGTAAGTTAATAAAAATGTATTTCATCAAGTTTACTGAATGTCGTGTACAGTAACAGCTAAACATGAGTACTATTACGGAAGAAATATTTTTTCTTTGATTCTCTAAATGCATTATCAATTGTACATATTCGACATTACATATTCATTTTCAACAGTAATTGCGACGTGATTTTGTGAATGAATACAAACTGTTGAAAAAAATGAATTTCACTTTAGAGAAACTACGCAAATGCTAAAATGTAGAACATCGTGAATGCATTGAGCAATAGCAGCAATTGAAGGAGAAGCACAAGCGCAACTCCAATGACTTGGAGAAGTATGGATTGCAGTAATGAGGATGTAGTAAGAGGTTGATTTGTCTGATCTGTACATTATTTCCAAATGTGATTTGAAGATATTTTATTTTGCTTTTACCTCATTGCAACAGTATTTAATTGTTATTCAATCTTTTCTATAATTTTGTGCAGAAAAAAAAACATTTTCAATAAAGATTATAGATACCAATAATCCATTCCCATATTATTAGATGTTATACGCGAAATCCAGTATATTTAATAGTATGTGGTAAGTTTCTATCACTTCGTAGATGGTTTATATTGTACTTGCTTATAAAATTTTGACTTCATTGATTAATCATCTTGAATGACATAAAAGCATGGATGTTGAAAACGTAAATTTTGAATGTCGTTAACAGCGAAATCATATAATTAATTTTCCCCCATAATGTTGATTGTTTGCTTCATCCAACGTATATATTCCTCAATTCGCTGAGACTTATTCATGAACTGGTTTTCGCCATTCGATTGGGAATTCGAAATCCGTGAAACGGTGCCGAAAAGTAAACTTTTACTAACTGAAATAACAATGTTTGAAAATAACAATGTTTCCGTAATACCAGGAAATATGATAGTCGAATAAGCAATAACAGCGAATTAAATAAAAAAGGGGTGAAAAATTACAATGGAAGTAAAGTATCCTGATTGAAGTGACGTCTCTGTAGCAAGCATCTTCATTCCCTACAATTGGTTTCGTGAAGTTATTTTTACGAGACCTTCCAAAGGCGATAGTAATTTATGGTCTGGGGTAGCGATCAATTTCCTCGAGACTGCGATGTATTGGGGAATACACAAAATCAGGTTGTGCTGGACACTAACATTTTAATGCGTCTCCTGAAATGGGAAAATATTGGACAGATAACTAGTCACAATGGAGAAGTAACAGAGATAAGAACAAAATAATAGTGTAATGTAAATGTAAAATGTGACTTTCTTCCTGAGTACATACTAGTTCCTCTTGGTTCTGGAATAGTCGTTGAAACCCACAAAGCAGAAGATGTTTCTTTTAATAGTATTTCTAAAGTTGCAACGGGGGATCGAAAATTTACTAATAAAAACAATGAATAATGAACATTCATATCTATAATCAAATACAAGTATTATCAAACAAAGTTAAATAGTTGCCAACACCCCAAAAACGTCGTCTTAAATTTTCATGCAACACCCTTTACGGTAAGTCACAAATATTCGAGACCGATTTGCTCGATATGTAGTCTCCATGAAGTTATATAAAACGATTGGGTCTAAGTCAATGGTATTACCATCCTCATCGTCGTTCTTTAAAAGAGTTAAGGAGTGGGCGGGGCGGGACCTAGCGGAAGGGAAGTCGTTGCATGTCTAATACGAAGATATTAAACAAATATCTACACTCACCATGCCGCTATAAAGTTTTGCGACATACTTATTATTAAACATTTCTAATATGGATTTTCCTCACACATTCCTCTCCCAACAGAAATTCGCTTCAGCCTGAGTAAAAGCTGTTGTTACTTCACGGCTCATCTCAACGGCGACGGCGAGACGTTGTCGGAGGACATTGGCAGCAAGGCGGCGCCGGTGCCAATGGCGTCACGGCTCCGCCACGGCCGTGCGCGATACGACACGCCCGCCGCCCCCTCCTCCGCCGCCGCCTCCACTGCCACCGCCACCGTCGCCACCGCTTCCACGCCGGAAGAAAGAGACAGCGGCAGCTCTCCGGTGACGCTCCTGCATCCTGTATTTAGCTCCATCAGGAACGGGACTCGCATTTAAAGCGGACGGCAGCGCCCATCGGCGAGGCGCAGCGCCCGCACCCAACGCGCGGGCGGCCTTCGCGCTTCAGCGGCGCTCAGAAGTACCAAAAGGTGCCTCGCATTCTTTGCTAAAATTATCACAAATAATTGTATTGCATTAATGGAACTTCATTTACAGCACATCCGCGTAGTTTCCCTGCGTCGAACGCGTTTCACATGGAACGAGGACCACATGGGAATGATAATTACACTTAGTAGAGATGTGAGGGCATTTTAGATGCATCTAGCACAAAAACTTTCGTGCTACGAATGGCGCTGGCAGTTTTCATAATTTCGAAATAATGCAACACATGTCAAAAATAAACATACTTCGAACGTCGTCTAGAAAACCTGGTTCATAAGAAATTTCATTGATCTCTAAGAGTAGATAGGTGTTCGTATGTTATTCAAATATTTAACACTAGCATCAGTAATGTATTCGTAAAAATTTGAATTCTAGTGGAAATACATTGCATGCAGCTCAGAGGCACAAGCAGTGTGAAGGCGCCCTGGCACAAGGCCTTCATGCGGCTGCGACAGTGAGCCTCGCGTGACAGGCGGCCCATCTCGAAAGAACAGGAGATTTGTTGAACGCCAACGGCTAAAAATACTGTAAGTCACGTGATAGCAGGGATGCACGAAAAATTTGACATGGGACATCCCAGGTATATTTTCGGAGAGGATATGCCATCTGTACTCACCACATTTAAAGAAATGAAATTGCCTATTATTTGCATAAATATATAAAATTGTATAAGTTTTACAATACTCTTCCTGTGAAATCGTTAAAGAAAAATATATTTCATATTATTTACACAAAGCTTATACATGGACGGCACCGAGGGGGCTAGTAAAGTTTTAACAGTAAGAAAACGAACTGGGTCTATCTGTTGGAAAGAACACAAATTGTATAAGAATAAAATATGGAGAATACGGAAATGTGTGTTCGAAAATCCTCGTGCAGGACAGTGAATTTCAAATAACATTAGTATGAAAGAAATTCCCCCAAAAATATCTAAAACATTACAGGTGTTATATAATGGAGTAAAGTGAAAGAGAGGAAATTCAGAAAGAGTGCACGTGGAATATAAATTCGCAATATAATTGCTACATTATCGTCCCACTTTGGAAGGCTATTCATATCTAAACATTCATCAAAAAGCATCATAAAAATAAATTATGACTTATATTCGGTTTAGCACCTCATTCACTCATTTTTGAAGCTTCTACACACTTTAAACCCGACTCTCCACAATGTTACACGCATGTAATCAGAGACGCGAAGTCGCGACGGCCGAGCGGACAGGGAGCCCAGGGACGGCGCCCAATAAAGCGAGCTGCGGAGAGCTACGCGCCGTAAAGCAGCTGCTCCAGATGGCCCGAAAAGCCCCGCGGCCAGGCCGCTCCGCCCGAGAGGCGGCCGCGTGGGAGCGGTCAGGGGAGCCACGCACAGCGGCAGAAGTTCGGAAGCAACAAGGATGGCGCGGCCGCTGGCCGAATCCAGATTAGCCCAAGTGCGCGGCGAATATCCGCCTGCTTCGTTGGGCTACACAGACAGACCTGCTGCGTACGGCGAAGGTTTGGCGCTCGCCAGAGAGCAAACTATCCCATTAAGCTACTCGAGATAATTTAGAAATACAGCGTATAAAAGCCCTCACGGCTTGGTTTCTGCTGAGATGTAGGTGGTAGTGAGAAGCTCTCCGGTAGTAATTTTTTGTTGTGCAACAACCAACTGATGCTAGGCTATGTGGGCTATATGTGTGCTGCAAGCAACCTCAATAACATCAACTGTCACCGATATGAGACGCGTGGTGATATTACATAAGAAACGACGGAGTGAAAGTTTCCCAGCGGCATCCAACGGACATGAATGGTGTGCGACTGTCAATCAAAATTTGGTCTCAAGCGTAATGAAATGTAATTGTTTCTATACCTTTGTCCACCAGGCATGCATTCGCCTTGAAGAAGGTGGTAGTATTAAAGACGAACCTTTGCAATACTAATTCTGATGTGGAGTCTCCCGCTTCGTAACACAACATAATAAAAAAACATAATAATAATAAATAATAAATAATAATAATAATAATAATAATAATAATAATAATAATAATAATAATAATAATAATTTATTCCCATCGTCTGTTCCAGAGATAATGTACATTGCAGTTTCCGCCGAGGAAGCCCACACCTACATAATTTTACCGAATATGTGAATGGTTTCCATCACCATTTAACATAAAAAGTGTTATTTTCTAATTTTATAATTAATTAAAACAAAAAAGATAAATAATGATATGCAGATTCCAGCATTTGGAGTATTGTAAGATGATATTGATTAGGGAAATGATTCTTGAAAATTGGCGAGAACACATTCATCACTTCTCACCGAGGCTGCCAAAAATATAGGCTGCCAAATCGACTTGTTGTGTAAAGCACAATGCTGCGCATGTGGTAGAGATTTCTGTATTGTAGATGCTGTTATCCATAGATCTTAAGAAAACCTTTCTATGTTTTCAAGGCATCAAGCATAGACGGAGTCGGATTTACTTTGCTACTTCCAGTCTACCGGTGAGACCCACAGATCCGTGTACATCAAAATTTCTTTTTATTAATTTTAATTATTTATTCCCCAGCATGTCTATATTTCGGGCTTACTATAAATAATCGTAAGCTATTTCAGAATGCACTTTTTGTGCAAAAGACCAGTATTTTATTTCAAGGAGACAGGAGATCGAGGGAAAATTTGAAGCAAAAATATTTCGAAATTACGAGAGATGTGTATTGAAGAGAGAGATTTAGCACGCAACTGGTCAACTCCTACACCTAAAGTACTATCTTTAATTCAAATGTTTGCCTCGTTCACTCTGTACAAAGCATGCAATTTAAAAAAAAGTAGCCGGACACGCAGATGCGGTGGACATTACGTGCGGTGTCATTCACACCAATGTGCATATGAGGCTCTCTCACGATTATTATCTCTTCCACGAACTGCATTGTGACAAGTAGGAAGCTGCAGTTCCCATTAAAACAATGTACTGCTTCGTTACACGATTGGAAGAATACAATAGTGCTATTGAAATATTTACATTTTGTCGTTATCAGCAACGGAAAAGAAAACAGCCTCTAAAAAGAACTTTGAAAGAAATGTTTTTTTTTTTAAATAATTCATGAAAATACATGATTTGTGAATGAACGATTGGGGAAGTCGCACAAATGTGTTTGCACCCAAGGTAAAATAGTACGCCTTCGGCATTTGATCTTAACGTGTCGTTTAAATAAGTTTGTTTGAATTAACCAAAAAAATATGAAAAACCAGTAATTGCAAATTGTTTTCTCACATGAGAAGAGCCCTTGTTCTATCTGTAGTGCATTTGCCCTGCCTCAGAGGAAGATTCTCTAGGGAGTGCTGCGTGATGGAGTGCGGGGGCACCGAGCCGTGTTCTTCCCACCGAGGCCTCCCTCTCCTCTCAGCCTATGGAGCAGGGCACACGCCCACCTCCCCGGGGGCACCTCCCACAGGCAGGCAGGCAGGCAGGCTCTGGCTGGGCCACACCTCTGCTGCCACCAGCCGCCTCCCCGCCCCGGCCTCGCTGACTCCCCGCGACTGCCGGCTCTGTCAGAGGCCGCTCGCCGCTGCCAACCTCTGCCCGCCCTCTTCGCGGGGCGTCCCACATGTCGCCCCTTTCCCGCTGACGCCATCTTCGTGGCACCTGCCTCCGGCCTCCCCGCGCACAGTCCTTCCTGGCATAACCACAAACCGCCGCCGTCGCTTTTGTAATTGCGTGGGAACCAGCACTCCCCCCCACCGCTCCCGTCTCATCGACAAACCTGGCAGCGCGTTTGTCTACGTCAACGGGTCAGCACTTTCGCCAGCGAGTCCGTGCGATTGAAACTATTGCTTCCGCCTCAACTACTATCACTCGATGGGTGGGTGGTTGGTAGTGATTCCAGACGAGTCAACTTGTAAGGAGATTAGTTCTGGAAGAGTTGTTCCTTTTTTTCTTGGTGAGGTGGCTGCGTGCTTTCCTCGCTTTATGGCGAGATCCGGCACCGACCTAGCGGGGTTTTCCTCGAACGGCTCTCTCTCACCCGCGGGAGAGCCGGACAAGCTCCCGACCGTGGTAGTATAGTTCATGTAAGTGTGTGTAAGTAAGGGGTGGGAGAGGGCATCCACTTGTTAAGGCATTGCTCTGACATTCGCCTGGTGTTGATCGGAGAAACCTCCGATCAGCGCAGCCGGCCGCAAGGATTCTCCTCCGGTTATGCAGAGGCGCTGCAGTATCAGTTATCGGTTCATGCCCTGAGCCACCTCTCCCGGTACCATTGCCATCGAGGTCGGCGCTGCCTGGGCACCAGCTCTGCGTCCGCCCTCTCTGTCCCCTCTGCCGCGCTGCTGGGCTGCCCCTGAACGCTGGGCGGAGCTGCCGTAGGTCACGGACGATCAGTGACGCGATGCAAATAAGGCCGGAACGGGAGCTCACAGTGGACACCGGAAGCGAGGCTCGAGCGTAGCGCGGACATCCCAGGCCTGCCCGTAGTTGTTGCGGCTGCTTCATGACTAGAGTTGGGAAGTTTATGAAATTGCATGGTTTTGTTTGTTTTTATCGGTCTTGTCAATCAAAAACTTAAAATTTCTAACTTACATTGCAAAATATTTCATCTGAAAAAGAAAATGTTTCCATTTAAAGCATAGATTACAGTTTTGGGGGTAGAAATGAATTTATTTGCGCATTTCTCAAGTTTTTCTCTAAAGAAACACTTTAACAGTAATACAAAGCATAAAGCTTATTGATGATTCAAGCAGACCTTCACTACGACTTTTACATGACTGACGAAAAGGGCCGGCGACGAAAATTTTTTTGAGGTATTGAATAAATTTGTGTGCACATTTCCGAGCTAAAAGCTTGTATCGACTTCCCAGCTCCATTTATGACGTTTCACTCGCTGACTAAATTTTTGACGAAGGATCGACAGGGAGAAAGGTACAGTCTAATCGCAGTTTAAAAATGTACTGATTCACAAATAATGTTTTAATACTTTAATTTTATTATTATGCATTAGAAGCTTTTAATAAATATACATGTTTAGTTTCTTGCCCTTACGGAGTATTTTTCTTTTATAAAGCTGGTTTGAATGTACGTAGTTCATTATATTTTTTTTATTTATTCTGGCTTGGTCGTTGGCCCTCTGCAGCCGCATAGGATAGTAATTATAATTAATATCAATTTTTTGTTATAAATGATACTCGATACGTAACAGGAAAACCACGATCGTTTCCATTAATACATCTATCCTTACTTATGGACTTCCTCGGCTCCGAAATAGCACCTAAGGGCGCTACCTAATGAGGTGATCTAGGAGATAAACCCGCTGGCTGCTGATACATATATAACTACCCTGTCTCGCCAAAGGTTATGAAATCAATTGTTGGATAAACAATGAAGAAGCAAATGCACCGCTTGAAGTAGGTCATCGCTTCAAGAATCGATTCGTTCCGGTGAACGTCAGCGGCGTCTCGTGGTTCGGTCTGCAAAGCGTGGTCGCCGAGAACGAGAGGAGCGGAGCGGAGCAACGGCGGCCAATGTGGAATGGAGCGAGGACGGGAACGAGAATTGGGGTGAGGGCGGCGACACAACAGAGAGAAATCGCCCAAAGAACTCAGCAAAATTGCACTATAAAATCTCTGTAACGAATACAATTTGATCTTAGTTTTGGCTGACCTACAAATTTAAACCTAACAAAAGTGAACACTTTCTTACAAGTTACGTGATCCGGTGATGAAGGACAAAGCTGTCAGATACGTTTTGATAAAATGAGTGAAATAAGATAACAACATTGTATGGTGAAATTTAGACGCTAATGTTTCAATGAATCCAGAAACAAAAAGGCGGAAAAAGCGTGGTTACGCGGACACACAGGTTAAAAGAGATCGGCTGTTTTGTTGCTCGATTAGAAAGAGGAACAGCTGCGTGGGGCTTCTTCGAGTTTTCATTCCTCTCCATAAAAATCAATCGAGGGGATAAACAGTGAATGAGCGGGTGCTCTATTTCGGGCGGTGCACTTCCAGGCATCGATCCACTGGGCACTGGGCGCCCCATCGCTGCTGCCGGTGGCTGCTGACGGAACCTCGCAGCGGCACGACCAACACAAGAGCTGCCTCGTCCTGGGCGAGGACGGGACGGGCGCGGCAAACGAGCGGCAGCGGCAGCGCGAGGGGGCGGGGCGGAAAACGGGAGGCGGCGCGTGGCTGGCGTTTACGACGCCGCCGCCTCCCTTCGCGCGCAGCGGCACGGAGCAGAGCAGGTGGGGCGGAGAGGGTGGAGTGGGACGGCGTTAGGTGCGACGGGGCTGTTTGGGACGGGGCATCACGGGACAGGACGTGACGTGTCGGAACGGGGTCGGACAGAACGGACAGGGCGGGGGAAGGTGGAGGGGCGGAGGCGAGGAGTGGAGCGGTGGACGGGGAAGGACCAGGGCTCAGGGGGCACGGAAGCGGGCAAGATAAGCAGAGCGGGGGGGGCGGGCGCACGGAGAGTCGGGCGAATGCGTGGCTGAGCGACCGCAGCGGCGGAGGAGGTGGGGCAGAGCGTGGGTCCCCGTGGCGGGGGGGGGGCTTGTGGCGGGGCGGCGAAGAGCGCGCACCGAAACGCCGGAGCGTTTACGACGCCTTATGAGGCAGCGTATTTAAGATTTACTTCCCGGGGCCAATAACCCGCGCCGCGGCGCCCACCGCATTCGGCGCCAGCGCGTCGCGCCCGCGCGCCTCTTCCGCCGCCCCTTCGGCCGGCGTCGCTCGCGGCGCGGCGGCGGCGGCGTCCCACCACCTTTCCATTCCTCACCTTTGCATCCCCTACAGCACGTCTTTTTCCTCCACCCAGAGGATTTACCTCGACTATCGTTGTTAACGTGACTACCCACATTGATCTTACAGAATAAAAAATAAAATAACAATAATAAATAATAAATAATAATAATAAATAATAAACAATAAACAATAAACAATAATAATAATAATAATAATAATAATAATAATAATAATAATAATAATAATAAAGGATAATAGTAGTTCCAATAGTTGAGTGTCAAAGCTTATATCGTAAGGTATACCCTTCCTTCTGACTGTAAATGAGTGCGTTCCATTGGAATCACCAGACGTGTTAACTCTCGTAAATTTCTTTGGGTTAGTCTTCGAAATCATCGTGGATGACGTTTTCATCTATACAAAGAATGCAGTATTGTCACAGAACAAATATTGAAGTTATAACATTACATATTTAATACGTTAGTACGAAGGAGAAATATATTTTATGAAATTAATAGAATAAAATACATTTTCCAAAAATAAAATAAAATACTTTCATAAAATACTTGATGGATGAAATGATTCTGACAATATTTGTGTTTTCATTACCGATCGGCCTCACGCCCAGGGCACGCACATTCGTCATCACTGCAAAAAAGTTTCCTCGTCTTTTTTCCCGCGACTGATGTCTCCACAGGTAATTCTGCCCTGCCGACTCTGCCAACGTGACGGCCTCCGCCCGACGGCGCGGAAGCCGCCGCTGCCGGTGCTGGCTCGGTCGCTGACGGGCCGCGCGCGGGCAGAACCGCGCGCTATCTACGATATGCAGCCACGTTACCTGACTAGGCCAACACGGTCGGCGACCGCTGACTCAATTAGACAAGCAGGTCGTTGTGGCCTCGCTAGGAAGTGGCGAACCGCGTCAAGCTGCTTAAGGATGAAAAATATATTTCTTTGAAGAAAGCAAGAGGAGAGCTTTCTGCCAATTTTGTGGCAAATTCGATTACATAGCCGCTTTCTCATTATCATAAAAGTATGAATGACTAATTGTGACATCAAATTAATAACAACAACGTGGTTCCATTAATTGTCACTTCGGATACGTATTTCCTACACATCTCAAACGTCGATAAAATGATACATCAAACCTGATATCAAACTAATGTATTGAATTTAGAACTTTAAAAAAAATCTTTCTGCCTTTTCAGAGGAGAATATGTTTTCTAGAAGAAGATAGTTTGGACGGCTATTAACGCAGCGAACATCCGCGAGTACATACGTTATGTACACGTACGTAAGCACATATTATTTTCTAATCTAGCCCATTGAAAATTTGTAGTACGCTATGTGGGCTTGAAATGTGTAGAATTACTCAACACGGGGGCTAGAGACACAACTAGAGAATTGGCGTCTACGAAATTTGCAATGACAGCATGTATTGTCATTCTAGTCGGATGTTTTTGATCGAATCGATGCAGCGGAGAGCTTGGCCGCCTTCCGTAGTAATACTGGGCTTGAAATCTAAATCTATTCGCACTTAATCCAGGAATACAAACGAGTGCGTTAGATGATTTCTAACTTATTCACTCTGCAAATCACGTGAAATTCAGGAAAAACGTGAAATTCGTGAATCAAAATAATTCAAAGGACATAGCCCATTCTTCTTACAGAGGTGACAAATACTATCCCACGAGAACTTAGACATACATAATAAAAATATAATACTTTTAATGCTAATGTGTACCGTTTGCGAATCTGAAAGTACAGGTTTTACAAAAACTACTTGAAAAATATTTTACTAATACTTAAATGAAAAATTAAAATAATATGCATTGCAATTGTCATGGCAAAAAAACAGAGTTAGGGAATGATCATATAACATTTTCGTAGAATGTCCCAGCCAGTAATGAGGGAAACCCAGAAGGGATCGTTAACATTAAAAATTCAGAACCTAAGTCCGTCTCAATTATTGACAAACGAATGCAGAACCAAGATACAGAGCAGCGAAATTTCGCTTCGGCGCCAGCGCGCAGCCTATCCACTTCCGGAGCGCGTATCACCCGAGACCTGCGCGCAGGCGCCTAATTTAGAACGACTGGCCGCTCTCGAGGATGAATAATCCAACATTTTAAAGCCAAAGCCCGGATATCCGTCTCTTCCGCCGGGAGAAGGCAGCCAGCCCCACAAAACGCGCGCATCCAGGGGTTTCCATTACTCCAGGGGTCTCCAGCTCTCATTTAGTGACCTGGCCTGTTGCCAGCTGGCGAACTCGTGTCAAGTAGCCTGATATTATTCTCCAAAATTGAAAAAATAAATAAACGTAGTAATATGTAAATTAGGGTGCAATAAGTAATTTAAAATAATGCATTTAATATTAAATTCAATTGCAGAGTGGAAACAAAATAGTGATATAGGCTACTATTTAGGGCAATTTTGTAATAATTATCAAACAATTATCGTTAAGTCGAATTGTTATGGAAACGCCAACACCTGCAATCTCATCCAATAACATCCAATAGCGTATCGGGGTTAACGCATTGTGCAAGAGGAATAATAACGAGTTGGAAATGTAATAAGCATGAACTTTTTATTAACTTTACCATTATTAAAATGCAGTACACATATTGAGAGATTAGGAATTTCAAATGAGGTGTGAAATGTCTGACCATTTCAGGAGGATATGCACAGCGCTAGGACGAGTATCGCCTACCAAACAGAACAAACTAATAAACGCATATTCCAAAATTATTTTTTCATTACAGTATATGTAATACCTGATAATCTAGTACACACAGTAAACCCGAAAAGTTCCTGGAATATGTTACTAAAGACTGGATTTTACGCACACATTTATTTTTATTGTTTAACTTCGTATTTAGTTATCTTCAGTTTCAGTAAACAATTGAGTTCTTTCCAGAAGTTTTTGCAATTCCGTAGAAAGGTCACTTTTAAATATGTTTCTACGTGACCTGTCACTGCATTTTGAATTTCGAAATGTGGTTCACATTTCCGTCCTTTCATGAAGGCCTGGAAACAGGAAAAAGTCCGCGGATGGCAGATCTGGCTACGGAGGATGGGACAAGAGTTCTCACTGCAATTTCAGCTAGAAGCTGATAATTGACGCAGGGGCTGACGCGACGTGCACCAGGGAACATGGCACAGCGACTTCGGTAGGGAACTGGGAGCAAATTGTAGGAACGTTGAAAATTGTTTGTGTTTGTCAACGATGTTAGTGAAACACTATCCATTAAGTTCTCATTTAACGATTGCCATCCATCCCTGAATCGTTGGAAACATCCATACGCTGTCGAATAAGATAAGCGTTCTCCACCATTGGCCAGTTTCTTCATCTCGTATGATTCCGATGCAGTTTTCCCGCATTTGAAACAATCTCGTTCCACGCCCATGCAGAGATCGACTCGGAAGCGCAAAACGCAAAGCAGCATACGTTACTCTCTTTAATTAGTTCGAAACTGAGGGAATTTTAACCTTTGCTTCCCAAGACCTTTAGTTCTCACTATTGTGGTTAATAGATGATATGGTACGTAAACTATCATTAAAAACTTCCCGGGTATAAATTAATCAATTGCACTCTTTGCTAATTTCAATTGCACTTACACGAGCTAATATAGCATATATTTTCTCTATTATGTTACAGCAATTAATTACCGTCGAAAAATGAACGCATATGTAGGATCTTATAAAGTTTGAAAAAGGTAAACTCTTACTCACTTAAATTTATGGGTATCATATTTTGTACCTATCTGCCAGGTTAGCGTGTCAGAAGAGTCCGTCCACTAAGTGCACCAATGAGACTCATTATTTCTCGTCTGCTGACCCTACTGTTCGCTCTTCTCTATGCAGACGCCTGCTCCGGATCAGTCGCTCATTAAAGATGGTTTGGGATAAATAAAAGGAGATTATTTGCTAACGAAATTGGCATAGATGAGGAAATATGTGCTGTTTAGGAAGCGGGAGAAAGCTAGCTACTCAATCACCCCCGCTGACTCCCGCTGGAAGGGCGAAGGAACATGTCGTGAGAGGGCAGGTCAGCGTTCACCCCTCCTTTGTAGGTAGGAAACCGGACCGACTGGGTAGCCCCTATTCTACTGCGTACGATGGGGCGTCCAACTCCCTCACTATTATGGGACGGATTTTGATGACCTGAAACATTGTTAAAAATGGTCAATAATATGGTTTTAAAATTCCCTAAAAGCAGAGAAAAATGACGTTAAAACTGTATATAATCGAAGCTGCTTCTATTCGTTCACGTCAACTCAGCCTGCACCCTTCTGGTTTGGACTTATTTCCTAGGAAACCTCTGCCTAAAGTTACTCTGAAATCGGCCGAACCGACATTGGCGCTGATGGGCGTCACAGGAACATTAGATTACATACTGTCAACGGCTGACATTACGATTTCTGAGCGAAGAAATCGAATAGGCTTCTCAGGAATTCTGTGGAGAACATTAGTTACATCTCGTAAATATTACTTGAAGCACGTGCCATGAAAATGGTATTAAAATCGATTGAAAAATGCATCCAAACTGACGGAAAAGGTAAAAAATGACTTGCTAGAAAAAAATTACCGAAACACGCCAAAATGATCATGGATCATTACCTTTTGTTAAGACACAAATTTATTGTATACTAAATATCATTGTTGGATAGGGAAAAGAAAAAAAACATATCATTAAAATCCGCCCATAGTTGTTGTTGTTGTTGTTGTTGTTGTTGTTGTAGTAATTATTATTATTATTATTATTATTATTATTATTATTACTGTTCATATTACTATTACTCGTACTAAAAGTAAGCTTCAGATACGCTACTGACACCATGTTTTACTTACTAAAAGCCATTGCATAACCTGTTTTCGTTTGTAATACACCAGTTCTAGCTAGCAAGCGATTGTCAAACGAATTCGTTGGAGGAGAGAGAGGCGACTTCCATTTCCGCGATTCGTTTCGGTTTCTGGCTTGTGTTGTGTCTCCCCGTTGCACGTTCGAACATAAAGGTACACGTGAAGACGTGTCACGTCCAGGGACGGCTTTGCCAACAAGCACTTTCCTTTCCAGAAGATCACAGGTGCACCTTCCGAATCTGCTACCCACCTGAAAAGGGGGATGGAGAGGCGATGGTGACATGAGATTAAAGAAAAGTTCCTCAATATCAAAATGGACTATATTAGCGTAATTCGTTTCACTTAAACTAATGTAAGTTCTTTGGTAAATACCACGCAATTTGAAGTTAAATATGTTTAAAAAGGAAGGGAAATGATTATTCATCTTCCGATCCTTCAAACAAAGCCACATATATATCCTTCTCTTTATTTACAATATATGCTTACATTATTATCTTAATTTATCTTTCTCAATTTATGAAAGAAACTTTTCCGTTTATGAAAGAATCCGTTTAAACAACCCAACAACCGTGCTAAATTCAATACAATATACTTTATTTAATTTTGTTAATGTGAATGAATGCAGGTCTTGGATACCCCCTCCTACAAGAAGAAATGAAAGTTTAATTTTCAAAAACGTCTACTACGGTACTCCGAGAATGAGTTCAATGGATTCCCTTTAGAACAAGAGGCGTCTAGCTTTTCAATGAACCTATTGAATTCCAGAGAGCTGTGATACACCACAAATAGCTTCAAACGTCATTGCCGAAATCCGGGTTTCGTGACAAGAGACCAATAGTCAATAGAGGCGTATTGTTACATCATAATTCATTACCCTGAGGTCTACCTCAAATACGAATCCATTAGTACCAAATAAATGAACAAAAACTAAATTAGAGAGTGTTTGAGTAATTTTCGTCATGGCGGTTTTCATTGATAATGCGATAAAGTTGGAAATCGGATATGTTGTTACGAAAGTGTTAGAAGACTTTCTCTTAAAATATCGTAAGCACAACTGGTCTTAATAAGAATCATAAAGTAATTGAACTCATTGTGTGTAATTCGACAGTGACGGAACTTTACATATTGTTGCGGTCGTTCCAACCGATAGTTTGTGAATTTCCATCATTAGTTGAATAATTAAATTGGTCGATTATTTATAGATTATTTCATTTCTGGGCGCATCGATAGATTATAGATTGATAGATTATTTCTGGGCGGATTGATAGAATGTGTTACTGGGCGCATCATCTGAGGTCATTAGTCCCGAAAGCGTGCTTTATATATTTCCTTGCAGGTGGCGGCGATCTTTCCTCGCCGGATGGTGAGATCTGGCTCCGATGTACAAGTCGGCTAGCGGGGTTTCCCCAACCATGTCCCTCCAACCATCTGGGCACCGCCCCAGCGGGAACAAGCTCTAAAAGCTCACAGCTGGTTTCCCCAAATGAGTGATAGAGTAGTGCGTGTAAGGGTATATGTGAGTAATATGAGAGGATAGTACAAATATGAAGAATAAAAGACCGCGTACAGAGGCCCGTTCGTTAAGGCACTGCTCTGACATTCGCCTGGTATTGATCGGAGAAACCACGGAAAACTACCGATCAGAGCAGCCGGACGCTAGAATTCTCCTCCAGACTGGGGGCTGCATTCGACCTATCTAGCTGGTGTGGAAAATCCTGCCCCCTTCAGAACTCAAACCCTAGGACCTCCCAAACAGTGGCACTGCAGTGGCGTCAGTAGAGGCTCAGATCTAAGTTATTTTAAAAGATTAAAAATAATGTATGTATTTTCATATCTATTTAGCCCCTAAGAACTCCAGCATCTTGAACTACGCCTCCTCCCAACATCACACTCTGCTAGTATTTTGGAGCAGTTCTTTCCGACATCTGGATTCCGATTCTACTCCCACGCTAAGCACTCCTAGTTTGTCTAAATGTATCTTTACCACAATTTTTTCCTTAGTTTTATCGCATCGTCGGTTTATCATGCAACGCGCGTGAGCAATCATCTCGTGTAAGCTCTGGATGGTGGCTCCCGTCTCGGCAATCTTGGGAATCCCTGCTCTAATCCCTTGCGCGCGTCGGCGGCGGCTGGGGCGCCGGCCCATAACTCTCGCCCCAATTACACGCGGAACGGGGGCGGCGCGGGGCGGGGCGGGCGCGGGGCGGGCGCTAGTGCTGCGTCGACTATCGGCAGCGCGCGCACGCACTTGGCGCGCGGCCACGGGGAGCGCTGAGAGCAGTGCTCCTCACCCCACGCCACGGGGCAAAGTCCTGGCTTCCCTCCCCTAAACAGGCTCGAAGTCAGTGCAGTCTATGAGGCACACAATAATATTGAAAGAGTGAACGTATTTAGACAAACAAGTTCAAACTATTTAGGAAATCTATATGTACCCCTTACACACTAACACTTACATGCCGTACACTACCATAATGCCAGGAGACCGGTCGGGAGCGTAGATCTAGTCCAGTTTGGGGCGGTGACCCGCTGGGGGAGGGGGATAACTGGTTGGGGAAAACCTCGCAAGCGGACGGTAGGTCCGCGTAAGATATCTCCATCCAGAGGAGGTGACGATCACTGCTACCTTTCGAAAATACATGCACTACACTTACAGGACTAATGGCCTTGCCCGTTGACGTGTCCGGAATCACTAATAAATCACTCAATGAAATGTATAATTTTGCTAAAAGTTATTGGGGGTACGTGTCCAACAGGGACGCTAAGCACATGCTTAGTCTTCATTAATCCATCCCGGGCTACCTCTGTGCTTGGTTGTAGCATTCCGCGACCCGACACTTGCCAATTCTCTTGGCTGTCCGTCTGACGCTGCGTCGAAGGCTGTAGTGCCGACGATTTGATGCTGTGCCGTTGTTTTCAAGATTGTCAAAACGTCGTCACTACAGCTTTCGACGCGGCGTCACCCAGGCAGCGAAGAACATTCGCTCCTTGTGAGTGTGTTGCTGGGAGAGAAATGACACTCCATCGGCACATCGACTTTGTCGCAGAGAGATTCGTGCCAAAGACCGTCCTCTTGACGAGGCTCTCTGCTTATTAATCTGCGATCTCTTTTTTATAACAGCTTTATTTTCTATCTGTTCAATCCGCCCGTTCCCTGTTTCTTAATACTAGAACTGTGTTAGGATATAGGCAGGCGGGGACGTCATTTAGTTGAAGCTCCCTCTTACTTCGATACATTTATCTTTATTTAGTGTTTGAATTTTTTACATTTATTTTGTATTTGTGACATTCTATTGTTGAGCGTTATATTTTTTACTGTTCTTTGTATTCAATTTGCATTTTTATTGAAGAGTTTATGGTGGGCGTAGTTTATGATACCTGAGCAACTTCGAAGACTGGTTGATGCGTCCATATATTGATAAGGTGGAATTGCTAATTCAGTACAGACACCTGCTAGTGATGCCGCTTATTAAAACAAAAACATGTTGTAAAAACATCCTGCGAAAAAACTTGTCAAGTAAGTTGCTACAAGAATTGTCTTACCCTGTTATTAACTTCATCAGAATACTGGTGTGTTCTCACAGATAAAGCGTACTTTTCCAGCTATTTAGTAAACCGATTAGGTGATGAAAGGGCGCGCGAGCCGCGAGAGATTTCGTATCTGCAACGACTAATCACCTCTAGTCGCGAAACTGCAAGGTGTGTGAATTAGTTCTGATGGTTTTTTCTGTAAATTTAAAGCTTTATTATGAACACCTGAATACATCATTATGTTTCAAAGTATTGTCCATTGCTAGCCCCTACTTTCACCCATATTTCTGGTAGAATACGGATTCCACGTCGAAAGAACAACTCATCTACGAATCAATCCAATCTTTCGTACCTTCGTAACATTGGAAGCGCTGCGTAGCCAGGCTGTATTCCATGGATCTGAACAGGTACAAATCAGATGGAGCACTGTACACGTAAGCTTCCGCGGCTCGAATCCATAAATTCTCGACTAGTTGGCCTCCCAGCCAACGACGCGGCGTCTCCCGGATAGCCGAGAATTTACAGATGGAGCACTATCTGGTGAATATGGCGGGTGGGGTAAAACCTCCCATTTCAACGTTTCCAAATATTGTTCACTCCACAAACCACACGTGGTCGGGCGTTGTCATTTTGAAGAATCGCTTAATCATGTCTTCGCTCGAATTGCAGACGTTTTTCTTTTAATGCTCGGCTTAAACGCATCAGTTGCGTTCGGCAGCGTTCACCAGAGATTGTTTCATCCGGTTGAAGCAGTTCGGAATACACAACACCGAGCCGGTGCCACCAAATACAGAGAGTAAGTTTTGCACCATGAATATTCGGTTTCTATGTCGATGATGACCAGGCAAACCTCATGATTTTCTCCGCTTAGGATTATCGTACCGAATCCATTTCTCATCGCCAGCGACGATCCGATGCAAAAATCCCTTCCTGGTTTGGCGTTGAAGCAATTGTTCACAGGTGAATAATCGGCGTTCAATGTATCTCGACTTCAGTTCGTATGGCACCCAATTTCCTTGCTTTTGAATCATACCGAGAGCATTTAAACATTTAGAAGCGGTTGTGCGATCAACATTCAACTATTCAGCAAGTTCATCTTGCATTTGACATGTATCTTGTAAGCTCTATGAATAGGCTTTACTGTTCTTCCAATTCCGCATCTTCGAACTTCTTCGGTTGACTTAGGCGCTCTCTGTCAACAGTATCGAAAACACCACTTTTAAAACGTCGAAACCAATACTCACACGTTTTCATCGACGGAGAATGTTCGCCGTACGTTTCCAATAGCACTCGATGACGTTCAGCAGCACTTTTCTTCGAATTAAACGGAAAAAGTAACCATCACGCAAATGGTGTTTTGTTGGCTCGTACTTCGACATTTTCACACTTGCAAACAAGTGTGTTGTTTACTCATCAGTCCAAAGTCATATACTAAACAGTAAAACCTATTAATAGAGCTTACACGAGAATATTGTTAGAGAAGAGTATGATGCGATATAGCACAAATTACGCCATCTATTGTAAATCCCTCAAAACTAATTCACATATCTTGTACTTACAGATCAAGTAAGTTACAGAATAAGATCCAAGAGAAAAGGAGACAGTTGAGTCTATACTCTTCGACAAAGAGAGAAAGCAGGACACTCAGACACTTAAATAATTAGCTAAAACTACAGTGCATGTAGTCGAGGCAGCAGAAAAAGCTACAAAAAACTCTTAAACATAGCAGGTATTGATCAATCAACGGAGCGTTTAAAGGGTTTCGTTTTTCATTTGCTGTACTGATTTTTTTACGTGTCCTTAACTACAAATATAGCCTTAACGCATCATCGATTTCGGGACTTATCAATTAAAATTAATGAAATCCTTTAATTGGCCACATATGTATACTAAACTCGCCCACTACACTTAAGAGAATTCAAGGAACACTTTCATTTCTATCTAAAGCTTAAGGCACCGTTTTGAAATAATAGTAAAAAAAGTAGGAATGTGTTCTGCAAAGATTTGGGAGACACCCGCGGAGTAAAATGAAGGGCTAAATGTACGGGATAATCCATGTAAAAGAAATATTACTGAGCACAAAACAAACAATGCAATTTCTAGATCATTTTTTCAAAAGTCATATTGTCAGCTGCAATTTTTCAAAATATGATAGTTTCTAACAATTAAATAGGTTTTTTAGTTTTAATTTAATGATGTATTAAAAATGTATTAAATATTGTGAAGGATCTCACAGTTAGGACCTCCCTTTCTAGAAATGAAATTTGCTCATATGTAATGCTCGCTGCATCTCAATACATAGAATGGAAATGGAGTTGACTAACTCACTTTTTTGGAAACGTTCTCTCTCCCGCAAGGCACGTCCAGGACCCACCCCTAATATGGAGGACTAATTTTCACACTTCCCTCGCCCTCTCTCCTCTTGCCACTTGCAGGGCGCGGCGGCGGCGGCGCGCGCGCGCGGAGTGGAGGGCCGGGGCGGGCGGCGCATCGTTCGATATACGCGCCCACGCAGCGCCTAGACGCGGCGCGGCGCGCCCGAGGTCGATTGGCGACGGCTTCACGTGACCTCGCAGCGCCCGCCGCGCCGCTGCCTGCAAGCCACAGCCGTCACCATCCCCCCGCCCGCGTTTGTCCCTGCAGGTCACGCACACCAGACACAGGTACACGCCCACTTCCATGCCCTGCCCCGCCCCACACCTCCAAACGCGTTCACCCGCTCAAGCTCCGGCCGGTTCGCTCTAGCGTAAGCTGGTAGTATGCCGACCGGCCCCAGCGCAACCTGCCCATCACCACCATCTACTGACTCCACTGTCACACCACCCTCACCATCCACCCTGCTACTTCACCACCTACATTCCACTGCGCCAGCATCATCACTACTCACATCCCACAGCTCTCCTCTTATAAGACTCATCTCCAGGCCCCTCCCATTCACGGCTCCACCCTCCACTCCACCCCCTCACCGCCACTATCGCCGCCCTACACTCACCAGAACTCCCGCCGCCCTCATTGGTTCGGTGTTACCGGCCGCGTGGCCGCTCGCCGTCGCCGTGCGTCCTTGGCCAGCAACGGCGGGGGGGGGAGCTCCGGGGAGGACAGCGCGCACGACAGCTGTAGGCCCGCCGCGTTTACGCGACTCCGCCAGCGCCAGCGCCAGCTCTGGCGGCGCGC
Organism: Gryllus bimaculatus; assembly: GCA_017312745.1. Taxonomy (NCBI): domain Eukaryota; kingdom Metazoa; phylum Arthropoda; class Insecta; order Orthoptera; family Gryllidae; genus Gryllus; species Gryllus bimaculatus. Next base: position 562,150 of record BOPP01000250.1, read on the forward strand.
GCCACGGCAGCGGCGCGGGCGGAGGGGCGTGGCGGCGCACGGGCGCACAGAGCCCGCGTGGAAGCGATAAGCCCTCCGGCGAGGAGGCGGGCCGGCGGTGAAGAGAGGCCGCGATTGGACTCCGTCAGGAAGGACCAGCAGGTTCTTTAGGGGGGGCTGGAATCAGGCGAACGCATGAACGTACGAGATGCGGATATTGAATTACAGCAGTTTAGTACGTAATAGTTGAAAAAGATAATATAATAATTGTGAGGCCATTTTGACGCAAAGGCCCTGCAAATCCGCAAAATTACAAAGGAACGGCCGAGATGTATACATCAATTCAGCAATTTCTGTCTCGTTTCTAAACGACCTTCATTCGTCTGTAAACTGTCATGCCTTACATTAAGCGAGGCATCAATAGCTGTCGACTTTTCATAGTTGGCGGCTCGTCGAACAGGGGTGCCTCCAGCAATGGAGAGAATTTGGGAGAGATTGCATCTCGAAGCTCAACGCTACCAGAAAAGGACGAAAAGAAGGCTCTCCCTTCGTTTCTTTTTGCTTATTTCCTGGTACGCAACGCAAAGTCATACAAAGTATATCGGCTTGTCTAGCGTCATAATCTATTCAACAATACGTCAGCAAATAAAGAGCCCCCACCCCTCTCCTCCCCCTGGACGACAAGTCCTGAATGTATATGACATTGGCTTAGATAATAATTAACCAGAACATCACATTAAGACTGTCAGAAATCCTTACTCCGTAATCCATCAATATGAGAGTTGAGTTTTGCGTGATAGTCGGGCGATAGAAACCCAGTGCGCTATTACAACACACCCACAACACACCACACACACACACACACACACCCCACACGCTGAGGCTGCCGGTGGGCCTCTCCAAGTGGCGCGGCTCTCGATGCGGGCCTCGGTCGATCGCCGCCCCCGCCCCGCCCTCGCGCCCCCCGCCCGCCCCCGCCCCCGCGCTCCGGATGCCGGACACAAGCCTGCGGCGCCCGACCCGCGCACTTTACGACGGCCACGGCCCCCGCCGCTGCAGGCAGATTTTTCGATCAGCGATATTTGATTCTGCCGACCCGACGATGGAGACACGGGATCTCAAAACTTTCTTCAACATTGGATACAACAGATACGATTTCTGCGAGATTCCATGCCGCCTTTATATACACCATGTGCTTCACAATTGAACCTCAGGAGAGAGAGAGAGAGAGAGAGGGGGGGAGAGAGAGGGGGAATGGAGGGAGGGAGAGAGGGAAGGGAGGGGGAGGGAGAGATATGGGAAGGGAGGGAGAGAGAGAGTTGTCGTACAAAACCCCTTTTGTCACTGGCGCACAGCGTGTCCTCCTGCCAATCACAGCAAAGCGAATTTCGCATTATCCTCGTCATCTGTTTCCAAAGTTGTGCCAACGACGGTAGCTTACGTCATGGGAGAAGTAGTCGCTGTCGCTTCTCTCCAGGACACGACAGACAGCGCCTTCTCGTGACTCTCAAACTTCAAGAATACAGAAGATTCGTTCCAAGAAGATACAACCGATTGTCCGACAGCAAGAAATGAAATCGAGTAATTGAATATGATACAATAAGTTTGTTACAATAATTTGCCTTAATTTTTTATATTGCTGTTTCGACCAATTTAAACGTAAGATAACATAACTTCTTTATATTTACTAGCGTACTCGTGCGAGACATCTCGCGTGTTAAGCCCCACCCCTTCTCTATCCATTCCCTATCCTTTGCATTAAGAAGGAAAATTGTTAATGGAAAGTGTTTATTAGTCCTTACACAATATCAAGCAAAATTAAAAACATTCCAATTGACATAGGGAACAAATTTTCAATAAAGGTTTATTCAGTCTTACAGAGGTATGTTCTTCGAACTATTCACACTTCCTTACAAACATTTGAACTTCCTTGACAATTACCTTTTCGCTTCCCAAAATACTCACAAAAATATTTAAAAAAGCTTTTACTCTTGAGAACGCCAAACTAGTACTGCTGAGGTTCTGAATTCGAGAATTTAGACTAAAAAAGTTAGTATTTTTGTTTCTTGTTTTGCATTAGTTTTTGTTCTACAAAGTTTTCTAGTACGTTCACTGCACTACAAAATGTCCTCACCATATGAATCTGAAACTGAACATACCTCTAGAAAATATCTAATCCCTTCAGAGCATGTGGGGCAGAAGGTAGTTTAGAATCACTTTTCTCCTCCTATTTCTTCTTCCTCTGGTGAGACCTCTTTTTCTGGTACCATCATGGAATCTAAAATTTCTGTCTGTTAGATGGTCAGCGTTCCTTGGGAAATGGCTCGGAAGGTCTGGATTTCGAGATATGAAAACAATCTTTTCCAGTTTCTTCAAGTTGAAAGTATGATTTTCGCTCAGGGGGAGACGATATTCTCGAGTTATCGAGAAATCCGTGGTATGAAATTTCGAGTAACAGCACAGTCTTACACGTAAATAACGCGGCTGGGAACGAAAAATTGCTTCGGCATATCAAAAAACCGAGTTATCAACGTTCGAATTATCGAGATTTGACTGTATTCAACTCATACGATGAAATAAACATATATTTCAACTGAGTTTCTACATGATAGATAAGCCCAGAAGAAACGCAGTGGAAGAGATGGTTATAACAAGTGTTTCAAGTAATATTATCTTTCGGTGTAACATAATAATGAATATTATTTTAAAGAGAATGGAGGGAATTTTATTGCAACGACATTCTAATTTTCTCAAAAAGGACACGTCATCCCTTGTCAAAGTTCAAGATACTAGAGCTTTCGTTGGTGCAATGTAGAAGGGATTTGAATAGGTGTCGCTTTTGTCGAATTTCATGAAAGTCTTCATCCGAATGAAATCTCTATCTACATCTCTCTATTGTAGTATGTACACTGCATAATATTTTGAAATGTCTAATAAATATAAATATCTAGATAACGTAATGTTTATACATCGTTATCTAGAACACTAAAATATTTTGCCATAGACTGTTTGCAAAGATAACGTTCTCAGAACTTTTAAGATGTTGGAAACTGGCTTCACAGAGCTGGTAAGTGGTGCACTCTGCCCGATGGTATGCTGTTGTGCGTGGCAGTTGGAGCTCCTCCTCTAGGTGCATTGTGAGATCCGGTGTCGACTTACACGTCGGGTCGCTGCGTTTTCTCCCACCACATACCCCCCCCCCCCAGCAGGGCACCGCTCCAGCCGAGACAATCTCTAGGCTGCGGACGGCTTATGGAAGTACACTGTATGAAAATGTGTATGTGATAAGAGCATAAATTAGGTATAATGTTAAGGAGGGAAAGATCGCCCCCATCTGTTGCCGTTTTGTTAACATATTCCACCGGCGTTCGCCAGTTACTGATGGGGAAACCTCAGAAAACCGACGAATATTCCAGCCGGCCGCTGAAATTCATCTCCAAATCGTGGCTGATTTCGACCGAACTACATAGATGTTAGTGTCGAAAATTCTCCACTGCCGGGATTCCCGCCCTAGAACATGTAGGTCAGAGACGCTGCAGCTGCCACGGATGTTGTCGCTGCGCCATCTCAATCAGCAGACGCGGTGTAAGGTATTCTACATCATTATGTTGAATAACCTGTCTCGCAATTCAAATCTAATTATAGCTAGCTACACATAAACAGAAAAGAGAGATCGTATAACACGAAACACATCTGGTTTTGGGACGCGCCCCTTCAACGCCCGAAACAAGATGGCCACTCGTCAGTTGCCTCCCCTCACGAGGAATAATGAGAACGACGCGGCGGTGCCATTTCCATCCGCCTCCCCCGTGACAAGGCCGCTGCGCGCGAGCGACGGGGCAAAAGCTCTCGCCCGCCCGCCTTCCGCCTCATCTTCCATCGAGCGAGCGCGCGGCCTTATCGATCGCGCGGCGGCGGCGGCGGCGGCGGCCGCGTGGCTTCCGGCGAGCTATCTCCTTCGGGGGATTAGGCGCGCGATACGGCCTGGCGCCGGGGGGGGGTGCAGATCCCCGGCGGCCCGAGTGCGAGCGCGCTTTTGCACACCTTGCGGTGCGGCGTGCTTGTCAACCTTTTGGAATTCATCGGACGGAGGGGTGCAATTCCTATTAACACCGATGTCTTGAATCAATGCTTTTCAACATCGATGTTTTGTGTTCCATTTTTTTACGTTTTTGATGTTTTGTTTGTGGATGAAACTTCCAATAATCACAATTTTGTAAAAATTAATATATGAAATAATAACGTGGTTCAACTGTTTCCGTGACCGAAACAAACGAAAGAGGTTTCTACCTACACCGAACAGACTATCCCTCGTCCGAGATGAATGTAATGTCCTGGTATTTCCTTCATCTTTCCTCGAGTTTCGCACATGGAGAGACGTTTTATAAATTTGCTTTCATTTGAATTTTAATCATACATTAATGTACACAACCACTGTCGAATTATATTTCGTTTCACACAAATTTAATGTTACAGATTACTTTACAAGCCTTAAATCATCTATGATTATTTGGCGATGTATTATTAACATCGATGTTTTAATTTCAAACATCGATGATAGCCAACATTGATATTGTTGTCGATATCGAATTACTAATGTAATAGCCCTTACAAATCGCAAATTACGTGGCGAAACATTTGAGTTATTAAATAATATTTAAGAATAACATAAGTATGCGTTCGGCGTTTAGGGTCAGATCAATCAGACTTTTCCCAGCTAGAGATGTTCCAGGCCGGGGCCTTGTCTTTGGCGAGCACGACGTCTTCCTGCCACCGAACCTGACTTATTTGCTCTGCCCCAGCTTTCCTTCGCCTCACAGTAGAAGAATGAGACGATTTGGAGTGGAAAACTACAGCTTTTTTTTGTGCCAGCCGGGAATCGAAACCGGGACCGCTTGACAGAAAAATATCAATGCTAATTATTATAATTAACCAAAAAAACCTTATGCCGACATTTAGAAGTTAATTCCGCAGACGACCTTCTGGAAACCGTGGAACAAGTTCACGACTTTTTCGAAGAAGACATCATCCAAGCTCTTAAAAAGTATGCCGAACTACACATCACCAGGGATTGCTAAAACTAAGATCCAGAATGACTGGAACAAAACGAACATCATTTTATCCCATCTGGCAAAGGGTTGAATTGAACTTTCCATCAAACGGAACTCTGAAGTGGCTCACACGCAGGATCCTCCCAAAGGGGAAGTCAGTACTTTGGCACAGAACAAACATAATAAAGTTAAACCGCAGTAAGATACAACGAAACGAAGGGCTGAGTTTAGCCAAGAGCCAGCTCTACCATCGCTCCTGACTCTGCTGCTACTCTGATCGGACGGGCCAAGGGTTCGAGTCCCGACGATGACAGTTTCGTCTAGCTACAGCCTAGAGCTACGTCGAGTTCAGTCAATGTACGAAGGCGAATTCTAATGACCGGCTGCTCTGATCAAAACCAGGCGAATGCTGGATCTGTATACTAACAAACAGATCATGGACCGCACGCAATTTTTCGCTCCTCTTCGTTGTTCTCCTCTACGACTACGCTTTTACTTCATCCCTCCTCTCACTTTCACTAAAAAGCACTACACTACTACACGTTGCAAATCAGTCGGGAGCTGGGAGCTTGTTGCTCCACTGGTGGGAGAGAAACCCAGAAAGGGAAATCCACGCAAGCGATGGTGCTGCATCCAGTGGGAGAGAACACCACCACGTCCTCCGGGGATAAAACATTCACTACACTAACGGGACTAACAACCATTGCATTTGACGCGCCAAGGCACGTCAATCAAACAAATTTACATACACACTCACACAGAGGAGAACCACCTGTTGTCGATTGGGCAGAGACTATGTAAAAATTCCTATGGCTGCACGAAAATCTACTCGTAGCCACGGAACAGCCATCTTAAATTATAGAAAGGAACGAAAAGGAAATATGGGTGTGGCGTAACTTTTCTCCCAGAAGACCTTTCATCCTGAGGCGCATGCAAAGTTACACTTCAAAAGAACCTTAGTCACGAATTTTACGACAGAAAATTCGAGACCATGTCGATAAGTGATTCGAATACTTTTAAAAATGGCAGTATGTACTTTCACAATTATCATTTATTTCTTGAAGAATTAGTCTCGAATGGTGTTTTGAATCCAGAATAAATGTGCCATCATGAGACGTAATTACGAATCTCATATTCAGTGTGTATGTACGTGAGTGTATGCGAGTATATGTGTGTATGTGTGTGCGTGTGTGGATGCCAGTTAATTTCAAATTTGGTTATTTATTAGTATTTGTATAAGTCATTATTGTAGAAAGGAACTGTCAGTGAGAGCAGAGCAAAGCAAATGCGACTCATTGTCATTACATTGAATTTAAATTGGAATTTATGACCCTCTCAGGACGCCGTTTACATTCGTTTCATAACATTTCAAGAAATTATTTATGAACAGAGGCTCCGTTCGACTAATATTACTGCTCGCGCGCAAAATAAATGTGTATATATTTTCTATGTAGTTAGGAGAGGTAAGTAATAATTAAGAACTCATTGGGCGGTAATATATAATGAGCCATGTTAATTGTTTAAGACTGCTTATAAAAGCCCGCTAGACTGACCACCACCCCATTCTTCTTGCGCTGAACACCCGAGGAATCAGAGAAGCGAAAATGAAATAAAAAGATGTTATTTATAAATAATTGCTAATGAGAAGTTCCATTTCGGGTTAGTATTAAGGCCTATGTATTGAGACGAACTTTTAGCATTATTGAGAAAATTAGGAAGTGATCACTTCCAAAGGGAGTATTTTCAGTATACTAGTCTCAGTGGATGCTTGTAGGTGAAGAACAAAAAGAAAGAGCAACAGAACTAAATCTTCTGAGAGTTGGGTTCAAATTAGTAGGTTTTTTTTTTTCATAATAATGATGTACGGATCTTCTAGAATATTTTTTTAATTATTTTTTTCTTGAGTTCTCTTTGTATGAAACCCATAAGATAATATGACTATTAAAATCACCAACAATAATAAATGGCGGTAAAGTTAATGAAATAATAGTCTTTATTTCTCTCTCAGAAAAACTAGCTATTAGGAAGATAAATGTTAAAAATAGCGAGTTTTGAGGTACAGAGGTTGATTTGAATACATACCGGTTCTAAAGGGGGGTTATTATAATTTCTTTAGTTAGAGGGAGTTTTTTGTGTATATGGCAACACCACCACTGGATGAAAAGGCATGAGAGTGGGTTTTGTAATAGATATTATAATTTTCAAGTTGTTGAATTTTTTATTATAGAAATTTGTCTATTGTGGCAAATAACGTCTGGGTAATGTTTAGTAATAAAAACATGTAATATTTCACATTGAGGATGAAATCCATAATGTTCCACTGAAGGATATTGTTAATCATACTGAGTAATTAAGATGAATTTTGGGAGTTATCCATTTCAGGGACATTGGATTCATGTTCAATGTTTATAGCAATATTTTTCTTAAGTTTCATTTTTAGGTTTCACAATCTTCTCTTAATGTTTTCATCAGTTTCTTCTATCCTTTTAAGTAATAGACCGACATTAGGGCAGAAATTTGTGCAAATGTCAAATAAATGAGTTTAATTTTTGGTTCTTTCCAGTAAGGTTTGAAGACGTAAAAGATTCAGTGGATAATTGGTTTTACTGTTAGATAATATACCTTTATGAGGTGAGAGTTGCTCATCTAATTTGTCTAATTTATTATTAGTGAGAGGACTATGTTGGATTGTGTGTGTTCTTTTTCAGTATTATTTTTTGAGGGTTTGTAATCAGAATTAGAAATTGAAAAATAGGAGGGAAAGAGCGATATTTTAGGTATTTTCTTCATAGAAGTAGAGACAGGAGTAGAAGGATATTTGTTTGAAGAGAAGGAAATTCAGTAATTTGTTCTTATTGAGAAAGAATATTCGAGTCTTGAGTTATAGGTTATTAGCTGTACTGTTGATTGGTATTGCATTAATGTAATATTTTTGGGACCATTTTTGATCAGATGACCAAGTTCTTTACGTGTGAAACACGATGATACAGTTGAAGGATATATCCAAAAAGAAGTATCATCATAGTCAATCTTTGAAATCGTACATATTTTATAGGTACGAAATGTTTTTGTTTTTTTATCTTCAGCATGGATATAAATGTGACAACGAAAACTGAGGATGTGACGTAATTCAGGTTTGGACATCCCAGCTCGTATAAAAGTAAGTTTAGATCCGAGTCTTACATTTAATTTTTTTAGTTCATTTTCAATAATTGAGTGAGGGATAATAAGACATATTAGACAATATTAATCTTTTGAAAGCAGAGATGAGTGGTCTGATATGAAGTTGTACATTATTAATGTTAAGGGATGCACTCAACCCTAAAAGCACCCTTGAGGTTAGGTAACAACATACATAAATTTGTGAAATTCTGAAAATAAATTTGATGTTGCTAGGTGAGGTTATCGTAGCAATTTCATGTATGTATTCTTTAATAGAAGAATCGGCTATTGAATCTATTATAATTCCTTTATTGTTTTGTGGAAACATACCTTTTTTAAAGCTTTTTTAAAGCTTTATATTTTTTTGAAGAAAAAGCTCTTGAATATGAATTATTGGAAAGGTAAGTTGGTATTTCTTTATTACTCAATTTGATTCAGTTCAGAAAAAAATCTTGTTCAGAGCTCATTGTTTCCTTTCGTTAATAATCGATTTCACTTCCTGAGAAATTTAAGCGGTACTCATCAGTCCTATCAATTAGGCACTCATATAAGGAGATATTACAATTTAATTCTTGGCAATTATCAAAATAAAATAATTCCAACACCATAATAATATATTCTAAAGAGCTTATGAAAATAACTGCATATTTTGCTAGGAGTTTTGAAAACGAACCCGTCCAAAACATTTGAATCTATGAGTCCAGCAGAATTGGAAACACTGTGCAAAATGAAACTGTTTGTGCAGCAAATTTGCCGAAATCTGGAATTTTTCATGGGCAAGATGGTTACTAAAATCCAGATAATGTTAAAGCAGGGGAAGTGTAAGGTAACGTAGTTTTAATGTACGAGGTACGACAACCCTTAAGGTAGCTCAGAATTTTTAGGCTCTAAAACTTCCTTTTAGAGGCTCTTAAAAGGAGAGAAAATAGGTGTTATAATTTCATAAATTAGACCCCAAAATGAAATGAATAAAAACTTTCAGAAGAAATTTTATTTTACTTCATGCAATTTTATAAGCACATATTTGACACTGTGTTTTAAAAGTCACTTTTTGACACACGAAACATGTCAGCAATGAGAAGCGTAAAATAAAACTATCGTCATCCCTTCCAGAGTTATGCAATTTACAGTGTCTTGACAGTTACTGTGTATTTCATATTTCTACTGAATTTCGTTGCAGCGAATGCTTTCTTTTACTTGCTTGGAAAGTGGTTGACAAAAAATAGCTTGCCCGTTCGCTGAAAAACAACGGAATTAATTTAATAAAGTCATATCAGAACATTTGTATTGCTTTTAAAATTCGGAGAGCTAAAGTTTAAATGGCCTATTCAGAATTCCTTTCACTCGCAGACTGAGAGGACAGATAAATTTAAATTAATAGAATTGTTTATCAAGTTTGTGGAATCTCATATCAAGTTCAGCAAAAAACGGCGATAATTTCTCACTAAAAAACCGTGTCAAATCAGCTGGATTGTAAGTTGAGCCAATCGCCAGCAAGAAGCGCCGAAACTGCTTGCAATTATGATCCGGGCTCATAAAAAGAAAATCCTGAGATGATTCTGCTGCGAAATAAGCTTGTAAGAGCACGAGCGAAGAGGGGTGTCACAACTTTTCCATTTTAAGCTGTATTTCTCTTGTTCTGAAATGTTTTTTTTAGTTTTTCTACCTTACATATCCAGAAAACGCAGTCGATTTTTCGGGCACACAGTTTATCTCTATTATCTTCAAACGCGAAGAACAGTGGCATTTTAAATGTTTAGAGTCATTAAAATAAAACATCTTTTTCATGTCCAATGGAGGAAATTCGATAAGTGGCAGTAAATAAGGCAGGTGAAACCGAATATTCAAGCATCCTATATCCGATGTCAGTCACTTGAAAACGTCGAGAGTATGGTCAAATTTCAGCTGTAAAATCTAAAGCTATTTCTCTGCAATAGATATCAAATTTAATACTTCACAAACTCCTGAAATTCTGAAAATGTTCTTCTTGAACATTCATAGTCGGTTTCCTAAATTCAAAACAACTAATTAAAAACCTTAATGATCAATATCCGTAGATATTCTCTGATCTTATATGCCACAAGATTAGTAACCATAATAGATTTCCACTTCGTAACATTAAGTAGAAGTTGTGAATTCTAGATATGAAAACTACGACTTCATACGACTTTCACTATCACAACAAAATGTAACGTGTCCGTTGATAGTCGAGATGTGATGGTGTTCCATCGTAGGTAATGGGAGATACACCAAAGGTTTGTGAAATGTTTTGTATGAATATAAAATGTTGGTTTATGCAATTTCGGTAACTAATACTGCTCTTCCATGAAATACAGAATAGGAAAATTAATGACACAGCAACCAGTCATCTTAAGCCTTTATCATAGGGTCCTCCACGATATATAACAATATCTTCTAAACTTTAGTAGTATTTTCCCTTTGAAACAAGGAATTAATCACATACATCTGTCCCTACTTTTGTCTATTTCTTGATCTACTCTTGTTGTCCCTGGAAATCGTCAGAATTTTAAATGTACCAGCTATTGTCACCTGGCAATTATTCATGAATTAAGTGAGAAAAATAAGCAGCGCCACCTACATTGCGCGCCTAAACTATCACCGAAACGTCATAACCACCAGCCTCTGGACAATAATTAAATCCTCATAACACACACTAGTCTTTCCTGTTCAAATTCTTATGAATGAAATAATATCTATTATTTTATATAATGTTCCTAACTTAGCACGAATACACAATTAACTATTAGAAAGAAACTCGTTGATTGCTAGGCTAGTCAACAAATTCTGTCACTAAAAACAACAACAAAAGTGCACAGTCAATTTCTGGAAACGCTGAGCAATTAGCATTTTTCATTGAAGCAACTTTCATCCAGCATGTTGTAAACGTTAGTGGAGATCGTACAATAACACATTTTGTGAAGAGAAACAAATTTTGATATACCAAATCGAATATACTTTATCATCCAACGAAAGTTTGGAATTAATTAAAAATTACCAAACAAAAAACAACGGACCATGACAATTACTGCCAACATCTTAAAGAATCTTCCTCAACTCTTGCTTACCTCAACAATATACTTAAATCTGCATTGTACTAGTATATTATCCTAATTCTTGGAAACACTATGTAATTATAACTTTTCCGATCTTCCTTCGAATTACAGGCCAAATCAGTTAATCACAATTTTATCAAAAATATTCGAAAACCTACTAACAGAACTGAAAAGAATTATTCTCGAAACCAACTTGCTTACTTCTTTCCAATATGGCTTTAGAAAGAATCACTCAACAACTCGTCATTTATTAAGACTAATAGAGAAAATTTATTTTTCTATTTCCATTTGGGTTTTAACTACAGTTTTCTTAAACGTAATTCCAGCGTTTGATTGAGAGTAGTGCGATGGATTAAAATCAATCAGGGAAATTGGAATACCATTATATCAAGTTTTTTGTTGAATCGCACATTCTCTCTAAGTCTGACCTCCTTCATTTCTTCATCTGTTGTTGGTGTGTCACAGTTATCCCCATTATCTCCTTTCTTATTTATTTTGAACGTCGTAGATATTCTTATCGATAATATAGTTATCACGGATCTTTATGCAGACGTTACTTTCTGTTTTATGCAAATCGAAACAAACTCAGCATATCGTGAAAAAAAGCCATAGAAAATGAGTCACAATTATGGAAAAACTAAAATCTATTCCAATAAATCAATAGCAAAAGCATTTACTTTAAGGCATTCACTATTTCGTCCCTCTTTATCTCTGGACGACTATTTTAGGCAGTCTAAAACAAGAGGGAGACCAACTACATTGCTGGATTCCCTTTTCATTAAACTTTACTTACTTGCGAATTTTTTAGTAAATAAATAAAACATACAAAGGGAGCCTGTTCTCCGAATAACATAATTCCCCGAATTGTTAGGTTAGAAAAGGGGTAGTCGGGGATTGAAGATATTTAAGGAAACGAAATGTTTTCTTTAGGTAAATCTTGAGTCCCTTTCGAAATTTTCAGGGAAGCCACTGTATTACTATTTTTCTTTTGCACAATAAAGCCCCTACAGTATCTAGCTGTACTAATGATGTCACTGTAAATCTTAAGATTAAGGAATGCGTCGTAATTACGTGATCTAAGAATTCAAGATGTATTACCTAATCCGTACATTTAGCTACACTCCAGGTACATGTTTCATACGGCGTAAAAACTTCAGACGTGAACAACCCTGATTCCCCTCAAATGATCCTCGCGTGCCAAGGGTTGGTCACGCACTGCCTGACGCGGCGCTGTGCTGCTATCGCCCCGCCACGAACGAACGACATCAAAGGACAAACTCCCAAGGTCACAGAAGGCGATCACTGTTGCGTTTAGAGAGGGAAAGCAGCGGAACAGCAAACCTTCACAAGCAACAAGGCCGGCACGTTTTGATGGTTTCAACAATTTATCCCATTACTTGGAAATTCCACTACAGTTTAAAAAAAGATTTAATTTCACAGAACCGGAAAATCCAAATCATGTTCACACAGCTGACCAACATCTCTAGCTTCCAAATACATTCGTAGAATATGACGTTACATGGAAAACAACGACAAAAATCGATTAATTTAACTATTCACCAGGAATGCATAAAAGTTCTATGCACAAACCTCATCAGCGCGACAGAAATTCGATATGACCCTGGCATCGGATACACTCGCCCCGAAAGTATGCTCGTCACCCGTCGCTCTCACCCAACGCATCATATATTCAACGCGCGCGCCCCGATGTCCATCGCTCCACAACGGCGTCAGCGCCCTCGCGCCACAAACACCGACGAAGTAACGTCGACCCCGGCCCGGTCGCCGCCGCCGCCAGCGTCATGGGCGGAGGGCGTCGCCTCTCAGCTGACTGCTACTACCGCCCTACGATCAGACGGCACGTGAACGGTACGGCCGTCACCATGGCAACCGGCGGCCGGGCGGGGCGGGGCGGGGCTCCGCCGCCGTCGCCACCTGCCCGCCCACTCGCTTCGCCACGCGCGCCGGCCGGCAGCATCACATGGGCCGTACTACGACTACTACGGGGCGAACGCCACGCAGCCGGCCCAGCGGCCGCGCCCCGCGACCCCTCTGGCGTCGCCAAGCGCCGGCGCCGGCGGAGGTGCAGGGGGGAGGGCACCGCACGGCCATACGCACACACGGGTAAATTACGGGCCGGGTTATAAATAGGGGCGTCGCCGCGTCGGGGAGCGCCCCGCCCACGCCCCAGCCGGCGGTGCTCCGCGAGGGCAAGGGCGGACGGGCCGCGGCAGCGCCGCTGTGCGCTGACCCATTTCGCCCACGCGCCGCGAGCAAAATTGATTCCTCGCCGCGAGAAGAGCCCGGGGTGTGCGGGGCGCCGGCGCGAACGCCAATGAACAAGCGGCGCCGCCGTTGGGGCGGCGTGGAGCGCTCCGCACGCTCCATCTGCCGAGCGGAACGCCCGCCGCCGCCGCCGTCGTTGGAGGCCCGCCGGAACGGAAGGCGCGCCGCGCGTTCGGAGAACGCCAAGGACGTCCGAGGACGGAGCGTGAATAAGGGGAGGCAGGGTTCGCGACCCGGCGCTTGGCACTGAACACCGGCACGCCTCCGGGCGGCTGACCAACTCCCGGCCAATCAATCAACGCGCGCGGTATTCACTGGGCCCGGCGGCGGCGGAGGCGACAATGACGACGTCGGATGCCGTCGCCGACGGGCGGACGCGTGCGAAGCGCGTGCCTCGACGCACCGGCGTGCCCCGTTAGCGCGCGCTCCCTCCCCCGCCCCGCGGCCGTCGCGCCATGCGCGCCGCAGCACGGCCGAGACGTCAAACGCGCGCCGTACGGGACTCCGCGCCGCCGCGCGCCCGCCCGCGCGACCCGCTGCAGTATTCGGGCGAGGAGGCGCGGGCCGCCGGCGCCACAGCACCTGCACGCCCCGCGCGCCGACGGTGGCAGTGCACCAAACGCGACACTTGCTCAGCAACTGCGGCATCTTCCTCTTTTGCACGTAGAGAGAAAATTAAGATACTAGAATATAAATATAATGATTTTGTACGTCCCTGAAGACACAAATCTACGGCACACTTCATGAAATAGCCTTGTTTACAACTGAAATATACCTAATGTCACTATTGACCTAACACCACAAAATTAAAACAAAAGTGTATGTAACAACCGAAAAATAAAAGCGATATGTACTGCAAATTCACTCATTTACAATCGATGCACAACTGGTGAAGAATCAATAGCACCATCGGTAATTATTAATAAATAATCACGAGAGGTGCATCGCTGGATCTGACGATCTGTCAATGAAGCATCGTAAGTCGCCTACCTTCAGGTTGTTGTCAATGATCTGTTCTATTGGCGTTGTCATCGTGGGCCCCGTCACACGCATCACGGCCTGCCGAAAACTCGCAGCTCGAAGCGCGACTAAACACAACAATTACGCACAGCCATACTGCCTTCCTGCCCGAGTGTTGTACTTCTTCCGTGCCACCATATGCTCTTCGCTCGCAGGCTGTTCTGCAGTCGGGGGCTCTGCTGCGGCTGTTGGTTCGCTGCATTGCCAACAGATCGCAGCTGCTTCCACGTACGCGCTACAATCGATTACGGTTACTATCGACGTTTCTGCCCCCCCCCCCCACCTCTCTGCTATATATAACCAACCACTACGGCCGTGTTGAAAACCGAAATAATCGAGCGTATGTGTTATTGGGGCAATAAAGACCAGTGATGATATCTGCGGGACATTCTAGAATTAAATTAACATCCTGGTGAACTAAATGTACGCCGGATCCCACGTATTTAATGAAGATGCACGTGCGATAAGAGTCTTTGAATGTATTACTTGCACCGGCTGACGCACGGCTCTTTCAAATAGCCCGCGGAGCGAACGTAATCGAAGCGGATATTTATGACTCATAAAAAATGTTAAGATAGTTAAGTTGCTCTTTCAATCATGAGGCTGTCAAGGTAAAATTCATTTCTCCAGTAATTCAGATGAAAACATGAACCTGAATAAAATGTAGGCATTTAATAAATATGAAAAGAACAAGTTATATCAAGCACGAACATTTTAATTAGAAAGTAGGCAATGTAATTAATTTAATAACCTATTATGTAAATAACAATATAAGCCAAACTTATTTTATGTGCTTTGTCTAAAAGATAAAATGCATCCTTTAAAACAACCCTGCATGAGAAACCTACATTTCACGTTTAATAATTAACTTTCTCGATTATACTGAAGAAATCATTTCAAATATATAAATTTTCCGAAATTTGTTTTAAGACCAGACCTAATTTTTAGATTTAATAAACACGTGTAATGAAATAAAACTTAAAAATAACCCTTTTTAAAGACGAACATAAATAAGAAGTCAGGAACATGAAATTATGTCGGAATTTATTTCAAAGAAGTGTTATCTTCAATTTATCTTAGCAAATAAATTGGTGGGTAAATGTTTGTACTTATGCACATTCTTTCGATATAATTTTTAATTCTGTTGGTATTGACAGCAAGTTTTCAAATTATTTTACACAAAGTTCACTTATTAGTACAATATAAGAAATTTCAAAGAAGTATGACATTCGTCTTTGAACTTGATCAATTGATTGAAGTCGTAAGCTTCCGCGGCCAGTCGCGGCCGCGTGATCTGGGCTGTCCGGGAAACGCCGCCCTTTATTCATTATATTAATTAACCTAAGAAAACTATTTTATAATTTCTGGTTCCCGTCTCTATTCTTACGTTTCTCGTATCGAGAACGGCAGACGAACGACAGACGCACCCGGATGCACCCATTGCGACGGTACGCTCTTCTCTACCGACCTCCCGGGCTAAGAGCGCAACTCCTTGCGTGCTCCTCGTGCACACGACGGCCAGGCCTCCGGCCGCATCACCCAATCGCACTCCCCCCGCGAACCAGAGCTTTATTTACGACTGGACGCGCGGTCCTCCAAATAGCCGCATTGTCGAAAGCGCATACATCATTCAGCAAAGGGTTCGTGCATGCACGAAATAGTTATTTCACGAGACGTCGGATTTTTAAGAGCTCGCGAGTTAAGACGGGTGATTTATGAAAATGAGGCTGCGCTAGTGGCGCAGCGATACAGCCCGTTCTAGAATACTAAACACATACATCACTTACAGTCTGGATCCATAAAATGAAGCCGAGACTTTGCAACCATTCATGATACGGAATTCTTAATTGCATGCGCTAGAGTACGCAGTTACTGGCATAGCAGAATTTTACTGTTCGCTGCTGAGGAAGAGGCATCAGCTTTCGCTTTAGCTTTGCAGTGTGTGCCTCAAACATTGTACTCACGGTCGTAGTTGGAACAAGAAACAGTTGTGATGTAAAACAAAACTTTTGCAAGAATAATGAATAATGAGAGGATGGCGAAGCAAAAGAGGTTCATCCAAATATGAATAAAAATGCTAAATCTTCATACACATGCTCAAAATAACAACACAAAATGACACATCACGTATAATCAATTTTATTTATTTTCACATCATAAAAAAGTATCTGTTAAAACTATCAAGTCATATGTACGGCAAGGTGTGTCACAGCGCATTAAAGCAGAATTGTTTCCAACGCAGTGATGTTTTTCTTCCCATCATATATTTTACGCATATTTCTGTGCAAGAATCAAATTGTAATTTTTCGCCCTAGATTATGTGTACCTTACCTCACTGCATTTTTTTAAAAACATTAAGCAGTCACCGTCCTTTCCTTCGATTGCTACATTTTTATTTATTAAACAGATGATTGTCGTTGATTATTTTGAAGTTAACTTGAAGTTAATTTGTGAACTGTTGTAAAAATTAAATTTGGTCACTAGAATCAGCTTCGACATTTAAGATCTGCTTTGACTCTCTTTTATTTTACTTAGCTAAGACTGCTCAGCTGTTGTGCTAAGACTGCTTTGACACTAGTTTGAACTTTATCAAATTACTCATAATTGCAAAAATAAATAAGCGATTCAAATTTTAAAAAATTAAAAATAAGAAAAATGCAGAAAGAGAAACATCACTATAGAGCTTATCCAAAATAACGCTCAGTATGGGTTCATGACAAATACATGGTTACTATGTGATAAATGATAAATGTACTTTGTAAAGTGAAATGTATGTTGAAAAATGTACAAGAAAAACTAGCATAAAATCATAGATAAGTAGCTTCACTAGCATAGTTTTAAAAAATGACTAAGAGAAAAAAACATTCGCGGGGCGGATCAACTCTGCAGCAGGTGGTTGCTGATAAGTGGTGCCGCCTGGAGAGCAAATGCTGTATTCATTGACGGTAGCAAAAACCTACAACTGGCTACTCTCAGCGGAATTTATATTGCGTAAGTCTTCTGAGTTTCCTTTCGTTAGCAATTATTCAAGATAATTTTCAAAAAAGTACTTGTGGCTTTGTGTTGAATACGAATAATAAATTTGTTCTTTGTGTTGACATGGAAATCTTATCATAAGCATAGCGGCAGCAATTGCTGTACACAACAACGCACCGAATGTTATAGAATTCTCTCCATTCAACTATAAAGGCGTAATTTATAATTAAGATTTTCAATCAATTTGGAGGTTTTGATTTCTTGCGATTGAGATATATTGTCAATAGAAACAAAGAGCAGAAAGAAAAGGAATAAAATATTAAAGATAAAAATTTTATATTGAAATTTTATATTTGAAAAAGTAAACAATAGTAATTGTGAAAAATAGTTATTGATAAGAGATACGATCTTGAAAAGGGTAGAATGAGAGTATAAATTTCAAAAACAAAAAAAAAAAGTATGAATGGCTAGATTGATTAGAAAGTTGTTGGGTGAAGTTGATGAATATGAATAAAGTTGGGTGAAGTTAATGAATGAAGTTTGTGGGTGAGAAGTAAAATATACATAGAAAAATATCCAAAACGCCTTTGATGCAAAAGGAAGAAAGATTTTATTAACTTCAACATTAAGAGGATATGACTGAACGATTGAAGAAGGACGCTCGTATCGTATTTATTTATGACAATAATAAATATACAAAAATTATGAGTTTATTTAATTGAATATATTGTTGATATTAATTTGAAATTACAGAAATTGCTCAATTGTTTGTAAATGTGGAAGTTTAACATTATAGGGAATGTTTCGACAAACGTGAATAAACGAATATTTTTTTACATTAGTATAGCATCCAGAAGAATAAGTGTTCTGGCTCCAACTTGTTTCCATTGTGTTGTATGGTGAGATACTGAATGGAAGGCGCGATGATCGCTTTTGGTGATCAACTGGTACTGAATCAGGGGCGGATCAAGCCGATTCTTTTTTCTTTTCTTTTTTAGGAGGGGAACATCGCAGATTTTTGTTAAATAAGAAACATATGCATTATTATATTGCATATTATTTATGTACTGTAGATATGATACTATAAAAAATCACTTTTTAAATATTTACATAATTCTAACATAAATAAATATATAAATCAATTTTGCCAAATAAAGGAAGGTAAATGATAACTCTACGCCTTTTTTGGTGGGAGAGGGTATGGCTCCCATGCCTCCTCTGGATCCACCAGTACACTAAATGCACAGTTGAGACAGCGGTAGAAGTGACCCGCCTATATTTTTTGTAGTTTCATTTTAATGTTTCAATTTCATAAAAACACTTAGAAAATATTTCATATCTCTATGTTTCAAACAGTTTTATTTTAATAATCATCGAATAGTTCCAAAAAGAAATGTTTTAGCATTAACAAAATAATGCCGCGGTGTGACAGGTCGAAACATGCTCTCATATTTTTTCATTGAATGCCTTTCTGATGTAAATAATGTAAACGATGTAAATTGCGGTTGACGATTGATATTTTCAATTACTTTAAAAATTCCCAAATTTGCCCACATTTTCGTACTATTTTTCGTTTCTACAGAGAACTTGGACAGCCCTCGCAGGCTGAGCGGCGAGCGCGCGGGCACCGAGGTTGGCGTTGAAGAGGGTGTTTCCTCAAGGTCAAATGACACTCGGTGGGAGCAGGCCATTCAATACTTTTCTTACTGTAAAAGTCCATTTTATTTGAGGTATTTCATTTCCTTACCAAAGAAAGTTTGTTACTTTTTTCGTTATGAATAGCGTCAATATGAATAACTATTAAATATTGAAAACGTATATCATACAACTACTGTATCACTTTATATTTAAATTATGTAAAGAACTGATTTAGGAGTTGTTTTGTAAATCAAATTCACATGTCATACTCTCATTTTGGTTTTTTGTTCGCGAAAATCACCGTTCATTAATTTGGGCCTATTTGTGTCGGTGAATCAATTCTCTCATTCGAAACGTCCGAAATTCTTACAACTTTACCGCACTTTTCCAGTTTGCACCGACATTTCGCGTGTGATAACACAATTGACCTGTTTCGCAGTAAGAGCTTATAATTTGGAAGATGAGCGGTTACGGTTTATCACGACGAAATGTATTTGTTACAAAAGTGAACAATAGATAAAACTAAAATTCGGAAACAATTGTATTAGTAGATTAGACTGTGTACTTAATATTAGTGTTATGAGTTTTATTATTTTAGCTGCTAGGAAGGGCAGGTACCTCCCCTCCTGCCCCTCGCAGGAACCGACCTTGGAAGCAGGGTCGGCCGCTTGCGGCGAGCAGTGGTGTTGAATCACAAGCGAGCGCGCTGGGTAACACCTGCTTTGCAGGGTTGGCCATTTATATATCGGTGAAAGCATAGAGCCACTTTGCAAATTCCGGATGTTTTTAATTGACTTGCAGTGTGTATCGGCATCCAAAAGTGTGATATTGCGATTAACACGGCAAGTGCTTCCGATGAAAATAAGGATTCGGACAGGTTTCGACATATTACATAACGACATTCCCTTGTAAGTGCAGTTCTGTGGCAGTTTGCGCAATAGTGGCCGATTCTTTGTAGAATATTGGGCTTATCTGGTAAGAGCCACTATTGCACTCGGTGACATCGCTACCGCATCGTTTAGAGATGGACGTCCTTCCTTTTTTTTAATGTTGAGGCGTCATGTAAACAGCCCCCAAAAGTAAAAAGAAACGTTCAAAGCACGGAGGGTCTACCGTTCATGCAGATCAATCGGGGAAGATCAAATTTTAAGATTCTGTCTGAACGGTTGCACTTGCGTTGATCATAGACTGTCTGGCAGATAGAGTCAGAAGAACAGACACAGGCAGACGGATATTTTTCCGTCAAAAGATTTCGCGATATTAAGGACCCACAAAACGTGAATTCTGACTACCCAACGTGTTAAAGTAATTTATTATATATAAGAAGAAGATTTATCCACTTTTTTGTTAGCAGAGCCCAGCAATAAGAATAATTCTGTTGCAAAATTGTCGTTTTATCCCATAGCCTTACAATGCTTTCATTATAAGAAGTATAGGAAAAATCAAAAACTAAATTTGCGCCTCAAAACACTCATAAATGAATTCTCCGAAATGTTAAAATACGTGTCAACCTTACAATCACAGAATTCAGAGATAGGCCACCATTGCGCTGACAGCTTCAATTACGTTGTGATTGCTGTTCGTCTTCAAAGTTTATCCTGGTCTAGTTAATTTTTTAATCGAAATATGAATTAATGTTCCAACAACTTAATTATTATCGTACTATCTACTATTAAAGTTTCAGTTCCAATAAAATTTGAATATATGTACGAATTAATAATAACGAATAATAACTATTCGCAGATATATTTTCGTCAACTATTCGTATCTCTATTTAAATTAAATCAATTCTGATCATGATACGAGACAAATACTTCGAGTCGGCTAATCAAATCGCGAGTAAATCCTAGTTATGTACACTAGATACTCTCTTTGGTGAGGTACTTTTTATCCGTTTTCTTGTCAGTTAATTGTGCGATAACTCGAACTGACGCTAAACTGCCATAATATTTTTCAAACCCTCTACGACTTGACATCAGAAAACGACAAACCCCTTTTCCCTCGGAAATAGTCGCACAGACAGGAAGCGCTGGCTGCGGTGGCCAGTCGAGTGTATTTGAACGTGCTGGCGCCACGTGGCCTCGTTGCATTCCCTAACCATGCACCGAAAAGTCAGTGATTTTTCATTTGATTGTTCGGTCAGTCTATATATTCCGCAATCCGATGCGTATGTAATTCCCAATTTTCGAATTGTGCTGATTAATCGATTAATCCCCCGCAGTGCGTGTGCAGTAATTCATGTCACACAGACAACAGGGCGCTCGCTCGGTCTAGTCCGTTCCAATGCTGCAGAATTGACTTTGAATGCCCTATCTGCGGATAATGTGGAAAACTTTAAATCTTTCTGCATAAATGCATTTTCGAATTCACGTCATCGTATTCGAGGTTATCACAGGACAGAAAGCAGTGCATTCTCAATGCAATTGAGAGGGATTAGAGAATAAAATACCTATTGTAGAAAAAATGTAACTGAATTCCAATGTTCTATTGAAAGAAACAACGCACATTCTTTCTTTGTATTAAAACACATTTATTCCACGAACAATGGAAATAAAATGAGGGCTATACTTTATACTTTAACAACATATATCCAATTGTGGAAGTATGCATTTGAAAAGTCCAATAATAAAAACACATTGTAATATATGATTGTCTTATCTGGTCTTTCTGTTTCAGTCACTTACAGGTTATTTTAATTTTTCTAAGGGATAAAACGACATTAAGCGAAAAGAACATCCATGACACTGGTTTTCAGAAGATAAAATGCCGAGTATACCTCCAGAACATTGGGAGCATGTATAAAATTATGTTACGTAACAATTTTATGTTCAAGTACACGATTCAAGACATTTTTGTTCTTTGTGCAATACACGTACTAAAATCTGATTTATTATTCAATGTAAGAAAAAAGTTTGAAATGTGAATGCAAATTCTGTGCATCACGTACTGAGAACAAATTCTAATGGGCACTTCAATCATATATACTTTGATGCCATACAGTTCGCATAGTATTTGCTCGCGCAGCGGGGTCCGAGGGTTCGCTCGCCAGCAACCTTGCGGGTGGCGTGCGCAGGGGTGCTCCTGGCTTATCAGCCCGTGGGAACAGGCGCCCTCAGGCTGCAAAAAAGGTGACAAATGGATGTGTCTCGCAAAAATCGAAGAAAATTATTGAAGAAATATAATAACAGAATACATATTTAGTAATGTTCCTCGATCTTCTCCGGTAAAGTTATCGTTATAAATTAGCGCCCACATTCTTGAAACTTGCTCGAATTCACCTGCTATCTGGAGGAGAATTCTAGCGGTCGGCTGCTCAGATCAGTAGTTTTCTGTAGTCCTTTGACCGACACCAAGCGAATGCCGGTGGAGTATCCTAACGAACGAGCCGTGGACCGCGCGCGATCTTTTCTTCCTCTTCCTTGTCGTGCCCTCTCCCCTTTCCCACACACTTACACTAACATGCACTACACCACCACACAAGTCAAGAGAGGAGTAGGGAGTTTTGAGCTTGACCCAGCTCGGGCGGAGCCCCATTGGCGCAGATACCTGGAGGTGAAAATTATGCAATGACGCACGTGCGAAGAACTATCATTCCATTTTTCTGGTGACATTTCAAAACACAAAAGGAAGTCCAAGGGCGTCATACCAAGTGGTCATGTGAATCAAGATTACAGAGAAAATATAGTTTCCTTACACGTAAGTGTCAATATAAATTTAAAGTTGGTCGCCCGTAAATACAGAAAATATTAAAATTTACACATTGAATGTGGGTTTGTTTCGTTGGAAAACATACGATACATAATACTAAATAAGTTTTTATGGAATTCAGAATTTGATTTCACAATTAATTATTTCATACATCACATTTACGTATCAGGGATTTCAAATTTTGTCGCTTTGACCTTCAATACGATGCGAAGAAAAATTTGATTATTTAATATTCCTTTAACATTGAGCAGAAACCACTCCGTATTAATTCCCGAAATATTCATAAATCAATATATCCTCCAAACACTGCATCACAATATAATGTATGACGTGGCAAATGTTCGAAACATTGTTTTATAAAATGAGGAATCATGTTCTAAGAGTTTTTCTCTCAGATAACGACGTTTGCTTTTCGACTTACATAATGTCACGTGTAAAGAGTGTAAGATTGCAGACGATAGCAAATAGAATTAACGTGTTTCAAAGTATGTCACCTTGCGGGTCTGATAAACGCTCTCACATTATCAAATATTTGGCCCGCACTTCCATGTGTCTCGACCAAATGGTACGTGAAGTGATTGCTTCTCAACACATTTTCATCCAAATTCCTAATTCTCAAATCATGTTCAAAAATCAATTTTTTTTAGATAAAGGTCCTGATTATAAATATCATATATCTATTTTTTAAACTTGTATATAAGTAAAACGAGATAAAAATGTGCGATTTTTTATTTGGCTTATAGAATTACCTGAGGAGCTCTACATAAACGTGATGCATTAAATGATGAACCACACAAGAGTTTAGACAAATGTATTCGCAAATGCATTCCTTTCCATTCGTAAAGTTTCAATGCCTCTTCTAAAATAGAGAGCATATGCGTCATCAGCTACTATATTGAAATTTTGCGGCCTCCTGGAAAAGAAACTGCCCCCGAAATCGGGTTTAAACAGCCCGAAATCAGACGCGCAGCGCGTCTTCAGTGGCACCCTGATGATTTCGAAAAACTTACCTTCTTGGAGCAATTGGCCAATCAGAAAGTGAATACAGGGAATGCCTTATCTCTGCAATTCACATTTATAGTGTACTTCTCTTTCTTTGGGGGAAGTGTCGCTCACTATTCAGTGATTGTTATGTGTTTCTCTGCGCGTCAACTTCTATGGCCACGAGTCCCGTTTGTGTGGTGCGTGTTTTTACCACGGAGGGTGGCAGTTCCCCCTCCCCGATGTACGCGGCATCGCCCTGCACCTCGCCTTGAGGGGTGTCCTCCTCCAAGTGCAGCCGGGATAAGCTCTAAGCTCCCCAATGACCTCCCACATGTGTGCTAGTGTGGTGCATGAAAATGTAAGTATGTGTGGTGTGAGGACAGGACAAAGAAGAGGATGGTGGATTGCGCGCAGTCCGTGGCCCGTTTGTTAGGGTAGTGCTCCGGCATTCCCGTGGTAATAATCGGAGAAATCACGAAAAACTCTCGATCAGGGTAGCTGGATGCTCGAATGTTCCTTCACTCAGCGGCTGAATTAGCTAGTAACTACAGAGCTGATGTCGAAAATGCTGCCACCATCGGGACCCGAACCCTTGTGTTTCCCGATCTGAGGCGCTGCAGCGACATCAACTGAAGCCTCGTAGCCACCTCAGTCGGGTCGCTCACGATTACTTCCTCGTATCGTCGTATCACAATGCTGCACAAAACCACTGTCAAGATTTGCACGGTAAATTTGAGGTATCTGACAGCAAAAAGGGTATTTTTTTAATATATTCCCATCAGTAGACTACCCTAGAAATTTCACAGGATATTTACTAAAATATATAATTTGAAATATAAATTCGATTTCTAGGATTCTCAAGACAAAATTATTTTTTCCTGACCACTTCTTGGACTAAAGTAATGTGAGCATATAAGTATGGAACAAGTGTGATGTTCATTATAACCTCTCAATTTTCAAAAATTTAAAATCTTCAAAAACTGCAAAATCGAATCTCTCAGGCTTTATTTTTCAAGAGAAGTTTTCCAAAAAATGACTTTAAAAAATTAGGAATTTCTTCTTTATAATAAGACGAAACCCTCCCTAATAATTCAAGAAATTATATACTGTTGCAACTAGTTTGGTTCTTTTAAAACATTATTGTTTACACTCTAGTAATGACGTACTTTGAATTGTCCTAGAATCTCTTTATTGGTGTACATTTTCGAATGATTTTCTTCTGTTCATTTACTTAATGTAAAAATAATTTATTATGCAAACTTACGTAAAACCTTATGAAATTATTTTTCTATTTCTGTTTTTGTTCTAGTAACGAACAAAAATGCATCTTTATAGGAGTATCGGCTGATAGGAGACGCCATTCTGCTAGAACACGTGAAGTTCGCCAGCACCCAGTAAATCCGTTTCTGTATAGCAAAACATGTCACTACTTATTGTCATTTGCAGTCTCTACAATACAATAAACGCATATTACCTCACACAAACAAAATAACGATTGGTATTTCAGTAACACAAGCCAATGCATGTTGGCAAGTCATTATCTTCCCCAAGGGTATATACGAAGGACACAAAGCTCTCTTGGCTCATGGTTCTTCTTTATTCAAGAAAGTAATGAAGCACCTCAGAGAAGCGTTAAGTGCAGGAGTCCCATTCGAACAGGAAGACGATGACTTCGAATGCGCAAACTTTTTCAGTGAGAACGAGACGAAGTAGACAACCAACTCCCCACATATAGAAGCTTTGAAAAAGTGTATTGGAAAGGTGTATCGTCACCATCATGCAACCACAAATAAATTCTTCATTCTCATTATACTCGTAAATTGGATGGAATGTAATTTTAGAGTCTTAAATAGGAGAAATGAAATATCGATACAATTTGAAAAGTTTCCACAAAAGAAATATTGAATATAAAAGAAATATCGAAATATATTGAATACTAGAACTTTTTCACATGTCACTAATACGCCGAAGAGTTATCTAAATAATTGTAGAAATGTGAATACTGTGTTTCAAGGTACTTGATCTTCGATAATAAAGTTTAAGTGAATAATTTTAGGCAGTTTTAAATAGTAAGCTAGTTGATCAATGGTTGGTGAAGATGGCTTTTTCTTTATTTCAGCATTATTCACATACTATAAAGTAACTTGGAATCAGAATTCTTCGCAGATATATCGATTGTTTAGAGTTAAAAACATGGAGTCTTGTACTATTTCCCCACATGTTTTTGGCCGGTTGCGGACCTTTTTGTTATTTTTCGGCTTCTTTAACATGGAATAAGGTAAGAAGATGGTAGATCTCGTGGAAACGTGTGAGTACTTTTGTATGTATTGACATTTTTGTATGTGCTGACATGTTGAAGGTTCAGGTTACATGTCAGCATGTCGAAATGTCCTTTATTCACCTCCAGAAATATTTGTCTGCAAGTTCATTTAGGATTCACGAAGGGAATAATAGAATAAACCACGTTTTGCTTTTATCCAGTCGTCGATCTTTGCGGAGGTTGATTTCGAACGATCTATTTTCAGGCAAACTAAATGAAATATGAAAAAAAATCAAGGTCTTAGTGGGGTTAGGTACAAGAAAAGACAGAATGTCGCTCGCTGTTCATAATTGTTAATATCTCTATTTCGGACGAAATACAGTTTATCTTCTTTCTGCCCCAAGCCCTTCGTGTACATGTGAGCAAGATACACTATACAGTTGCGAAGTAAGGTTTACTATCACATAGAAAAAATGATTATCAAATTGTAAAGTAATAATGGAACAAACAATAAACCAAAAGAAGGTAGTCTTCTTCTTTCTCAGCGGTTATCCAACCGACAGCGGCGCCGATCCTGATGGGACCACGTTCCACCGCACATTAGGCACCAACACATCTGCGGACGGAGGATCAGCAGAACGCGAGGCCCTCCGCGACAAGGGACAAACAACCACGCCTCCTAGGCAGGAGTTGAACCCGCGACCCTTCGCCGAAGCACTGAGTTGATACCCGCTCTCACATACCCGACCTCGAACATCCAGGTCGGCACGTAGGGGTTAATAAGTAATAATTAAAATCGCCGTTTTTCGCCGAATTTCAACACACCTCTATACTATACACAGTGCGCGAGAAGGCAAAACCGGTTAAAATGGTTCATGTCTGGCAAATATTGGTAATAGAAAATATTACTGTTGACGTAGTAATTAATTAGCGTTATTAAATTGTAAAGATACAAAGATCAAATAACACCATTTCTTTTTCAATTGTAATGGTTGCAGTACATTGCAATCAATGAGCAAGAACTTATTATAATAAGATCTGTAAAGAAATGAATATAAATAATTAAATCATTTTTATTTCCAATTCAAAACATTCTAAAGTCCTGATTTAAATTATCCATTAGGGTACTTCATATTAAAAAGTCCGGTATTCATTATACTCAGAATGATGATAATTGTAAATTAAATAAGCATCAAGTTCTTAATCATTTTACAAGAATATGAAAAATATTTGTGCGGGATCAAATGATGCTTAAAAAGCCTTTATGATCTCTATTATAAAATGTTTATGATCAGATTAAAGTGTATACATATTACTACCTTATTTCAGAGCACGTTTTTGTGTTCTTTCATTCAAAACAAAAATATTTTTAGAGAAGTTGATAAGTAAAAGGATATAACATGTATGTAGCAGTGTTCTAAAGATATATGAATGCTCAATGAGTGCTTCAACAATTGGAGTCCTGAAGCACTTCTGATTTCGGAGAAAAATCTTGTGTTTGCTGCATGGGACCATTAGGCAAATTTATACCCATATCATGAAATATATATAGTATCATGCAAAGTAAAAAACAGTATATGAACACAATGCGTACAATTTCGCGTAATTACAACGCCCTCCTTGTCTCATAAATATATAATTAGCAAACTCTCAGACGTTTTACATGTGGCGAAGTCCTGTACTCACATGAACTCACCAACGTCCGGATGAGAAACACAACAGCGAGTAGGACTCTCAGTTAAAAGACAACGACGAAGTGAATAATGCATTGTTGTATAGTCGACACACACAGAACAGCAAAATACACCGGACAAAAGAGAATACAACAGGGACACCTCGAAAAAGAGAGAGAAGTGCGTGCGTGGAAAGGCTCCAAAGAGCTGGCGCAGTGGAGTGTGCGACGTTCAGGTTCCGCGGGTAGAGAAGCGCCGCTGAGGGCGGCGGAAGGTCGCGCCAGCGCTGGCAGCCCACCTGACGGGCCGCGGCTGCTTTCGGCCCGGCCTCATCGCGGCAGCTCGCTTTGTTGCGTTCCTCGGCGTGGAGCGTCTGTGCGAGTGCCCATTGAAATGTACCCTCGCTTCACGCCTTCGGTAAAAGGCAATGACGTGCTGGACAAGAAGGTCCCGCTTCCTAAAAAGTAGGGGTAGCGTTGAATACAAACTTTGCCCTTCGGGGGAGATATCAAACCGCTGGGGATGGGGTGGGGGATTTCAAAAATATTCTAATAACAACAATAATAAAGCAATATTTTGAAATTGACTACTCTGAAACTGAAACTCTAACTCAGATACGTATTGAAATTGCATTTAAAATAAGCATATTAATAATTAGTAATATTTAAATAAAATAATGTTGATGTACGTTGCTGATTAATGAACTAAATAATATGTGACTAGCAATTTTTTTGAGTTTCATCCATAGTGACTCAATTGGACATTTTTTACCTTTTTCCTCACTTCTGTCGTTTCTCGAAGCCTCTTTCCGTTTTGAGTCCACCTGCGTCCACCGTCTGCCTCCCGCAGCAGGCACTCGACTTCCGCACGAGCCACGTCGGAATGCACACTCGCAGGTCTGCCCGTGCGCTGCTGGTCTCTAGAGACTGGACAAATATGTAATAAATATGTAAAATCGGATATAATATTTTATATAAAAATACACTAATTTACAATTTTACATAATACAAAATTACATTTCCTAAACAAAAAAATAAAACATTTCCGAAACAGATTTTAAAAATAATACAAACGTTTTCAAAATTATTTTGAGAGCACAAGTTGATGCACACTTCGCCCCAAACAACTTTCCCGTCAGTAGTAAAAGCTTCGCCTATTGCTATCCAGGGCCGTAGTTTGGCAGCCAAACTAGACGCAATAGAAGCACAAACGTACAACCTGGCGATATCTTCGTCCAGCCAACACTCACTGCGGCATGCAGCGTTCTCATCCAAGTGTTGCAGGTGGACGATCCCCAAGGTCCATCGGGAATTAAGGTTGAAGGCCGCGACACGCGGCCTCAGTGGTACTTTTCGTGTCTAAGATGAAAATGTCGCTGACGCGCACCTCCCGCCGTCGAGATAACTCAACCAGCACTCGGACCCGGAGAACATCCGCGCGCGTCTTCGTGGCAACAGTTGCACATAGCGTGAATAACACTCACGGGGAAAACGTATTTTTGTGCTGATGTACTGTTGCAATTGACCGGGAAGTTAGGATGTTTTTTTTAACTTTGGTCACTAAGCACGTGCCAATCATAAGTCTTTCTAATTTATCATATTATTCTGGTGTATGAACGTACAATACACGGAATCTGACATTCACACTTGCATTTTATTGTGCCGAGAAGATTCGTATTATTTTACAGAAGTCCTGTGTATCAATGTTTTTGCGGATATAATAGTTCGATCTCTTCAATTACAGTAGTAAAGTATCTGAAACACCGTACTGTGCGTTGCCCGGGTGCTATTTACTCACAGCCCACCGTTAGCAAGGGAAAGGAATGCAATCTGTGTATGTGCATTCCACGCCTGTCCACCCCTTTCCTGATTCCGCCCTGGCCTGTAGAACCGCGTCTCTTCCCCGCCCCGTTTGACCTCGCCCTGCCCCACCCCACCTGCCAGCTACGACTTGTCCCAACCCGCCCATTTTCGGCTTTATAAAATGTTCAATACACTCAATTTCCTCTACGTTTTCCACATGTTCTCGAAAAACTAAGAGAGTCTACACTTAAATTTGTTTAATTTTTTATTGAGGATCATGGTTACGAGGGAAATATGATAACAGTTAAATGATGTTACTTGTTTTCTTGTGAAGGGAATTATGAAAGGGAATTACGGGAAGAAAATATGGAAAGACGAACCTAGTCAAGTTAACATCAATTTAATTACTGAATAAGTAAATCTGAATCATCAAAGTGAGTTAATAATAAAAACTTGTGTGTACCACAGGCGTTAACTGGTTCTAATGATAATGGCGAGTTACTTTTTTGTTAGCAATGCCTACAATTTGTTTACCGATGTAAATACGTTTTCTATAACTCGGGAACGGAAATGTAAATGTTTTTTTAAACGTTACAAATCTCGCGATTTTTTTACATTTACTTTTTTTATTTGTTTATTTATTTATTTTAATCTTTTACTCATCTTTCAACTTTTTATAGTTGAAATGATGGGAAGAGATTCTGGAACTCAAGAAAACGTGCGAAGATAATCTTCTCCCCCATACGTCACATACAGTTTTTACTGTTTTTATTGACTAAATAAAAATAAATCTAATTCTAAATCTAGTCCCTCGGCTTCGAGCCAAATGCCCAGCGGCTTTTTGTCGTCGCTCAATCATTAGAACCTACATAACGTTCTTGGTGTGTACTTAACTATTCGTAACAATACTGTATACGTGTATTTAAATTTAACTTTTTAACAAACTTTTTAATTTTTTTTCAAAATAACTCAAAAACCATCCATTTTCGTAAATAATTAATTTGTATGAAATAAAAGAAGCTAAATTGTCCTACATTTAATATCATTCAGCTTTTTCTCCAAGCAATCAAGTTTAGCCACGAGGGCACCGCGAAATTTGGTGTTGTAAACAAAGTAAGAAAAAAGTGGATTATTCCACTTCTTCTCTGAGAGACAAGATCATTTACGTGGAGTATTGCACTTTATCTTAATATACCTTTAAATTATCCATTTTTCATGTTACAATTTCCTACATTTGATGCAACAGCGGCTTGTAAGCTAGTGCAATTTCTCCATGGCCCCATCAACAAAAAGGAAGGAAAACAAAATTGTTACCACAAATACTCGTAATGTATATGTATACAATATCGTTTATTGAAACTATATTTCTTTATAATAATTCATTTGAGCGAACGTTTAGTCCTTCGACGGTCTATCAATAATCTCTTCAAACTTCCAGGGCGGAGTGCTATCTGTTGGGCTCTTCCTAAACCGCTGAGCCACCTACGGATTGGTCTCTGCCTATTCGACGCTGTATAAAGAACGTTTGTGATGGTTTGTATACGTCTCTTATAAATGAGACGGAG
Organism: Gryllus bimaculatus; assembly: GCA_017312745.1. Lineage (NCBI taxonomy): Eukaryota > Metazoa > Arthropoda > Insecta > Orthoptera > Gryllidae > Gryllus > Gryllus bimaculatus. The sequence continues at coordinate 593,328 of BOPP01000250.1, forward strand.
CCAAAATCAAACTGGCTCAGAAGTTTACGTTCTGTTCGATAGAGTGCACTAATGGCACTGCCTTTTTCGATCAGGCTACGCGTACCTGTCGCCCAGGATGGCCCAGATGACGAGACATAGCACACCACCAACAGAACATCCCCAGTGCTTACTCGGTAGTCATCCTTATAAGTCACTTATAGATTTCACTCTTATTTGTAAATCCAATTCAGTCCTATCTCTTGACTTGTTTCAGATATCCGTGAACCCGGGGACTTAGAGGAATTGAGATTAGATGTGAGTACGAAAGAGAAATGCTGACGAAAATATTGCTACGAAAATTGATTGGAGAATACATTTCTAAAAATTTGGAGTGAAAAATAAATTTAACCAATTTTTTTTCATCACTCAAACAAATTTGGAATTGGAATTGATAAATGATATTTGTGATCTTAGCGATAATTTACGATTAAAATTGATTTGACATAAAAATACCTTTTAGGATGAGTAACTTGCATTATAGGCTGTGCTCAATGCATCTGATACTGGAATCAAGAAAAAGTAGTCAATGGAAATGACCATTTAATTAGGAATCTAATTGCGAGCACAAGTGTCCTTAATGATTTGTATACATTCTACACGATAACGTTATGTATTCACTACAATGATCACACGGTGTTTATAAACTTCATTGAAAGGTCGGCAATTAGTGTTTCCAATTAGTGTCAAATGTTTGCTCTGAATCAGTGAATGAACAATTGTCATAATTTTGTCCTTACGCTTACAGGGCACAGAATTTAAGTGAGGGGAAAAGCTATTGTGATGTCCATCTTTGTAATGCTACACGCTACACCAATGACTACTTAAAACCTTGTTTTAGATATCTTACTTAATTAATACCTTGTAAACTTGAAACGCTGTTCCAAATATTTTTTAAGCAATACGAGCAAAGAAAAATTTTTATGAGGCTCTAGCACCCTTAACTAGAAAGTCCATACAATTCAATATTAAACAAAGAAACCTTTTGTTAAAACTTTGTCCAATAATTTTAATTTGCTCTTCTAATAAGAAAATAATTTCATTTCGAGGATACGTCTTTAGAAAGCAAGTAGTATATAATAGTAAGATGAGTGACAAAAAGACTTATTGATATGAAATTAACAGAATGATCAAATAATGCTTTATCGTTCATTAATAAATTTATTTTCAAATTCATTTTATTTTCTAATAAAATATTGTTGTGAACACAAAGTCTATCAAAAATATTTGAGGTAATTTCACTGTAATGATAAGTAGTACTTCATTTTTTCTAAAATAAAAAGATCTAGAATAATATGTATTTCTTCTCCCGATTCATGGTCGTAACTTACCATTACAGAAACAATCATGAATCGTATTAAAGAAGGAAACACATTTGATACGCCAAGTGACTAGAGTAATAAATACCCAAACAAATGTTTTCAAATGACAAAACGTCTCTGCTGGGCTACTTCATCATTTAGATATCTCAAAATTAAGTACTTCCGCCTGCCATTTTCACTCCGAATAAGTTAGGTCCGAGTACACTGTCACCTCATGACATTCTTACTTTCGAACTAGAGAGTTGTAAAACCGGCAAAGAAACTAATGTGATCAATGTGACTAATGTGATCAATGTTTTCTCGCAACTATAGAAAACACAAAAAGCATTACACACGTCAAAACATGACCAACCGGTTTCTCTTCAGCAATTTCCAACTTTTTCAAAACGTCTCTGCTAGGCGAATTCTCGAGCTCCCTTTTCCACAAAATCTAGTCTACATTCCTTTGCATGCGCATTGCAGGCAGTAATGCAAAAACCATTACAACAAAATAATCATACCCAATTTCCTATAGAAAAGCCAGTTTTACGGCCGATTTCTCGAAATCTTCCGGCGGCGAGTCGGCTGCGAAAGAAACCAAGAAATGCTCCCATTCGAAGGCCAGACGTGGCCTACATTTGTAAAGGATGCAATAAAACACGCGCGCACACACGCCGAACGCCGCTGATTGGGCTGAGGTTGAGCAGCGGCAGCGGGGGCGAGGGGGCGGGCGGGCAACCGTTCCCAAAACGGGGAGAGGCTGGCTGCGGGGGGCCATTTCCAAGGGGCGTTGGCGGTGGCGGTGGCGAAGCGCGCCTCAGGGCGACGCACGGGGAGCTGGCTACACACACACACACACCCCGAAAAGGGTGTCTGACCCGAAGACTCAACATATGATTCTCTATGTTCTCTGTGTATGTCGACGCGCTGAATCCGAATCCGAAGCCACAATTGCACCATCGCCCTCCTCTTTTTAAATAATCGCGAAAACCTGGAAATCGATGGTGCAATTCAGGCTTCACAATTGGATTCAGCGCGCCGACATACACAGAGAAATAAGTCTTTGAGTCAGACAACAACCCCCGAAAACAGAAAATACGTCACGGTGTTTTTTCGCGATAAAAAAGAGGAAGGGGTGGCGCAATTCCGGCTTCGGTTTCGGACTGGGATTCAGCACATCGAGATACATAGACATGTGTCAATTCTAACAACGTTTGGCTTCTGTAGAGTATAATGCTGTGGGGGAGGGAGCATAATTGATTTTTGAAAAATAATAAACATATTTGTTATTATATTGTATAGTTTTCTAGAGTATATATGTCAATATATAGTTTTTTTTAAAATTACATAATTCAAACAATAATAAATAATTTGATAAATGTTGGCAAATAAAAAAGGTAACAAACGTTTCTCTCTGCGCTTTGAGGGGGCCATGACCTCCATGCGCCTCGCAAGGGGCGGGGGGAGGGGCCGCATTCAGCCGCGGTGCGCACGTGACGCGCTCATTCAAAGCCCACAGGGCACCAGAGGTATTCTCAGCGCTGATGATGTTATGCTACGTCCGAGAGGGATCAAGAACGCGGTGCAACACAATGGCGACGATACGAACGCATCAGAAAGTAACCGTTCAGTAAATTCAATCACTTGACATCAATCCCATGTGTCAAACCCTGAGACAGCAACCGTTGCCTCTGCAGTACCTCTATGCAACCCTTCTGGAGACTTCAAGCGAGCGGCCGACTAATCTAATCGGCAGTTTTCTGTGTTCCGCCGATTAATTTGAGGCGGATGCCGCAGCCGTGCCTTATCAAAAGGGCCACGGACAGAGAGTGAGCTTTCCTTTCCCATCCTTGTGTCCTCTCTTCATACAATCACAAGCAATAAATCACCACAAATGTCGGGAGTCTAGATCTTGTCCCGACTGGGTGGCGATATCTAGAGAGAAACATCAAGCAAATAGATCGTCACAGGAACTCACGTTCCAGTAGAGGCCGAACAGCACCGCCTTACAAATCCAAAATGTGACTCATTCAGGGGATAAATCAAATGGTTTAATGATAAGGATGGAGTTCATACGAAGACCAATACAAACAAGGTCTGCATTGGAATGTTGCAAAATCGAAGTACAAGTATTGTGTATTGCAAGACGTCTCTGACCACATTTAAAACTCCCTCACTCCTAAGACCACGATTCATGCTCACGTGTGGTAATTGCTACACTTTTGCTTCATTGTCGATCTACCCTTCCCATGGGAGTCGTTCACAGTGGAAAGGTACTTATAAGGAAGGAAAAGTTGTTTTTAGGTGCAGTGCACAAATTACACCATTTCATGCATTATTTGAATGAGATCGTTAAACTTAAATGAGGATATGTCGCGGATATTGAGATCTCGGAATCACGTAAAGGATGAGTTATGGACTGACCACGATCTACTGCACTTGCTTAGGGGCCGTGCTGTGTTCCTAGCTAGTCGCAAGCCGCAGAGAACACTGAAGGCCTCCGCATCATTACCTAACGGGATCGAAGAAATTAAAGTAATACACAACTTAGGATACTAGAACAGATAGATCGTAGTTCATCATGTTTTGTCATTATTTGTTGGACGTTTTATGTAGAAAAGCGGAGAATAACTTACTGTATTCTGAGTAAGAAAATAAATTGGCAGCAGCGTCTCAAGTAAGCTGTTACATTACTACGATTACATTTTGGTTACGTGGATGCACTTTCAGCATCGTGTAGAATACAAAAATCAGACCGAGTCGTATTTTAATTGGACAATAGGCAAGTACTGTTGAGTATGTGCGGCCTGCGAAGCGGTGTGGAAAGTTTGTCAACCTGGGGGATGCAAGAAGACCGGAACTGGCTGCACCAGACGGTGGTTCAAGGGACTATTCGTCGTTGCTTTGCGCATTTCCTGAGCAATTCCATTATGAGTGGTTTTTCATGAAATCTGGAGGGCCTTTTCCGGAGTGAGGCCCCAATACGATTTTGTACGAGGAGGCTACGCAGTATCGAACTTCAGTCTGGAAACGAATGGTGTTGAATAGATGAACAGCTTTCATCAGATCTGTAGTTCTAGAAATAGTGACCAAAGCGATACACTAACTCCATTGCTTCGAGGCTAAATTTAAACATCCGCATTTAACCATATTTTGACCATACATACCGATTAGTATTTAGCCATTTCGTAGGAGAAGAACAACAACATATTTGCTACCCATAAAACTATTTCTAATTTTACCGTGTATTATCCATAACGCCCTTTCAATTTTTCTCATTTTCTTGACATCTGCTAGCGCCAAACTGACTACTGAAAAAAATGGGTCCAACACGCACACATAAAATGGCATAAAGGCGACCAAACACGCTAGACCTGCCATAAAGAAAACAAAAATCAGCATGCAAATGTATGCGGTGGCGTGCCTTACGCACACACGCCGGGGGAAGACGCGTGGTGGGACCGGCTGCGGCGACACCGGGTCTGGTGGCGACCGGTCGGTCGGGTGGCGGGCGACCCGCGGAGCGGGGGCAGGGCGGCGGCCAGGGCGGGCCAGGGCGGGCCAGGGCGGGGGCAGGCGCGGCGCGGCGTGCGCCAGGTTGCTTCGGTACGGCTCAGCTGCCGCCCGCCGCCGCCGGACGGAGAGGGCAGGCGACGCATAGGAGGACGCGGCGGGAGGAGGGAGGGAGGAGAGGGAGGGCGCGGTCGCCTCTCTCTGACGGAAGTCGGCCTCCTCCGCTTGCCGTAGTGAGCGGACCGCAGCGCGGCGCAGCCTCGCCTGGCGCGCGGGGCGACGAAGCGACACGGCGGAGGCGGGGCGGGGCGGGGCGGGAGGGCAGGGGTTGTAGCGGGGCGGCTAGACGGACGAAGAGCCAACGCTGCAGCAGAATTCCCGCGCGCCGGTTCTCGCTGCGTTTCTGGCCTTTCCGGTGCGCGCCTTACCCCATGCTCACGTTCACTACAAGAATACGTAAGCACCTGTAAGTTTAGTTGGTTGAATTGCAGTTAGTTGGTCGATTGGGAGTTGATTCTTTACTATTTCAAGTTTTTTTTATTTTTTTAGGTGTAGTTTCGAAGCGGTTTTTTTGAGTTTCATTCTTCTGAACTTCATGAATCATCTAGTAATATGAAAAATAATGATGGAGGATAACATTTACTTTACGTTGTGAAATTTTAAAGTTGAAATGGAAAGTGGTTAATTATTCGTTTTCTGATGTTAAAGTTTCATTCGAAAATTTTTACTATTATCATTTTTCACAACTACCCATTGAAGTGTCTTTGATCTGCATTTTCGTTCGTTTGAGCCGCTGCTTTCATTAGAGAAACGAAGGCCGCTGCACGCTTGGAGAGCGCCGATATTGTAAGACCCATTTCTTCAGCAACAGCTCTAATTGGTACTCCGTTAATCACACATGGCACCGTTTCATTGCACTTTCATATGCCCATCTATACTCTAAGAGCAGTCTATATTCAAATGCTTGGCATTACGAATATCTGACGATCAGAAACATGGAAATATGTACTGAATAATTTATGGTAAAGCATCAAAATAATATTTGTCTAGGCTTAACTAAATATTCGTAGAAAGTTTGAAACCTCTTACATCCCGCATCACGTCTCCCAATCCTCCTACATTCTCAACATGGTTTATTGCACCGTATTGTCAGTAAGATATATATATATATATTATATATTATATATATATATATATATATATATATATTGTGTGTGTGTGTGTGCGTGCGTCATTTTAGTAATATCTATTTTAATTATAAAAAAACCCTTGATCACTAAGAAATTACTTCGTGCCTATGAAAACAGAAGATAACACAGATTTGAAGAATCTCTGTGCTGTACAATACCGGGAAAGAACAATTCAGTACATTTGTGAGACAAGTGCGAAATACGAACAAACGCCCCCCTGCTCCAAATTATTGCCCGTGTTCCATTCCTCCTCCTTTCTAAATCTATCCGCTCTTCCACATGTAACGTTTTACACAGTGACGTGCTGTAAAGAAAATTTCAACACCTAAAGAAACAGTGTCGTCTTTCTGGCTTAGTTTTCGAAATATTATGCATTCTAATATTCAAAAATGACGAAAATATCCAATGAATGTCCTAACAAAATGGTCAATATCTCTAATGTACTGTACTTCTGACAGTGTACTGATATTCTCTATAAAACTAATTTCCAGAAAACGAAGATATTGTTGGTACTTTAAATTAACATTTTAGTTTGAATATTTTACAAGAGTCCTAAGACGCATTCGGTTTTTGAATAGTTACTCTACGAAGGGGCCACTTTCACAGTTCGTCAAACAAATTAACGTCATACAGGGCGATGACATTGCAAGAGATAGTGATAAAGCTGTTTATAAATGAGCTAACTGTAAACGAATGCACTGACAAACTGAGTGCATGGAGATAACCTGCAATTTTTTGCATGGAGTAGACAAGCACGACCTTTCTTATAATAATCTTTGTATAATTCCATCTTACATGGGTTGATTCCGACTACAAACACGCCCATCGAAAGCAGAAGATAATTATACTTCACATACCCGAGATTTGTCAACAATTCCTAGATATTCGCATTAAAGAAATAATTTTAGTTACTTTAAGATTTTTCTGTTAAACTAATCACATAAAATGCTTCTCCCTGATCAAAAATTGTAGAACTCTAAACATCGACTGTATATAATATTATTATCACAACAATTCATGTGGTCTCCAGTCCGAGCATCGAGACTTGAGATCTTACTGAGCATTGAAAATGCGGAGTATACACTGGGAACATTTTCTATATAATTTCCATATCAGTAGATGATAATGAAATACCGTTTACAGTAGAATACTAATTTATTAAATTTAATATACATTCATGATTTATGTATTAATTTTAATACGCGTCATTGAACCCTTCTTTAAAATCACATTATTAAATAGCTTCGTGGTAATTCTTCACATAAACTTCCAATAATGTTGAGCTTTTCCTCTCCCCATCTCAAAACCTGCATTCTGCCCGCCGTAGCGGCCGCAGGCGGCGCTGCCGCCTCGTGCATGACGTCCCCCTCCCTCGATTCTCAATTCCTCAGCCCTCTGTTCTTGCCCCCCAGCTACGCGCTCCTCGGGCTGTGCACTGCGTCTCCAGGGGCCCGCGCCCAGCTGCCCGCGCTCAGCTGCTCGCCCAGCCCTCGACTCGCAGCGCCCGGCGCGAAGCACCGCGCACTCACCTGGGCTCGGGCTCGCTCGGCACTTCACTCGCGCACTCTTCCGATTCTCTTGTTCTGTCTCTGAAAGGAAGGGAGCGCCAATTGTTTCTCTAGGTGGCGCGACAACTTCATAGCTTTGTGATTTACTATTAAACTCAAAACTTCTTATTATAATTTCAACACATCTCCATTTTCTGGTGTTCTAGTTCTTCCTTCTTTTTTATCACTCTCAAATTTCTAAATATTATCTACGTTGTTTTCTTTTAAATGAGCAGTCTCGTATTCATCGCTAGATTGCTTTCATAGACACCAACGACTCCCTTTTCTCAACGTTCTCATCTCTTGTCCCCCAATTTCTGCATTTCGTATTTCCTTTTCTAACGACATCTTCATTATCGACTACCGAATTCATCTCATACGTGTTCTTTTTCTGTAAACTACCATTTTCCTTCGTAACTTTTTCTTTCGCTTCCTGATGCTGTCCACTGCTTCACTATTTTCATCACTAAATGTCGCTGCTGTCTTCTTTTTCTCTCTCTCTCTTTTCACGCCTAGCGTCACGTCCCACGCCCTGCTCCCGGGCTACCCTTTCCCTCATTTAAATTCTCATGTGCATCGTCGGAGCTTTATATCGACTCGAGGGTCGATATGGGTCTATCTCTGGGCTATTGTCGAATGCAGATGCAACCTGAGACAGCTCTTCTAGAAACCGCAAGGCTGCTTGAATTTCATACTTTACTTTTACTGTCTTATAAAACTTAAAGCGTTCTCGAAAAATATAGAATTTTATGCAGAAAATAGCAAGATATCGTAAAGTTAATAAAATTCCGGCTTTTGAGAACATTAGCGATAAACTGTTAGAATAATTAAACATTTTTATGATTTCGCTATTAGGAATGAAATTTTCACATGGGATAACGATCACAAGACGCAATAAAACTTTCTTGGTAGTATATTGAAATTTATGGCTTTACAAACGAAAAGATTCCTTCAAAACCAAGTAAAGTGTTCATTTTTGGGATACCCAAGCACGCTAGCAAAGATTCAAGTACGACAAACAATTTTTTTCTTAGGAAAATCAATGCTGAAATAGTGAAAAAAGATACATCAGATTATGGATATTTATTTTCAGATTATCCACGAATGTTTATGTTTCTCATAAATACTTAATCGACTTTACATGGAATCTTCCACAGATTCTCGACAATAGAAGAAACTATTTCTAAAGTGATGTATCTTATTTTCGTTTCATTTCTAATTTTAGTTATCAATATGTTTTTGAGATGTTTCTCCACCATTCTGCCAAATTTGTTGTTCAAAAATATCGTCTCTCCGATGTTAAACGCTACCCGAAAACCGCTGAATCCCAACTTGAACTACAAAATGTTGAACGATAATATTTTCCCATTCTAATTATGTATTTCTTGGAGATAGTAACTTTGAAAATAAACTCTTCAGTCGGCCAGGAATGACTCCAACTTGTCTGCCCTAGAGCGAATTGAAAGGCAGGTAAATTGGTGATGAGACTAATACGAATTGAGGAATGATGGGAAAAGAGGTCAGCTGATTATACTCGTTATAACCTATTCTATTCCATCTTTATCACCATACATTCCAATTCGCAGGTCTCAAGTAAGGAAAAAGAAAATAAAAATTCAAACTTCCTTAACTAAAATGGCCCCTTTTCACCGTTAGGATTTCTGAAGAAGAAGAAAAAAACAACTGGAATTGCACTTATGAACTTGGTAAAAATATTTAATACGTTATGTATTGTACATTGGAAAGGAGCACTGTACCGCCTCCCGTGGCACCTGCTCTCTTTCGTGTCAAGACTTCTCGTCGAAAAAATTCCTATGCTGCTCAATAATTTCTTCACGAATTCATGAAACTGTTAATCTACAAAATCTGAGTCGAATATTGTAACAAGTTTCAATGTTTTTTTTCTCTGGGAGAACTTGACTGCCAATGTGTCTCAACTTCTTGGTGATGAGGCACTGCTGAATTTAGTTCGCAACTGCTTCAGGGAAAATATAATCAGCAGATGTACGCACTAGACCGAAAGGATAAATTATCTTCTGAAATACAAAAAGACATGAGCTCAATTAATGTTAATCTTTTGGTGAATTTGGGTTTACATTTACATTGATCTGATCTTAATACGTTAACATTTATGTTCTTAAAAAATTGAAATAAATTCAATCAAATTGTTTCTAATAGCATGGGGATAAAAGTATGTAATATACGAATTTTCTGATCATATTTCACTTTTGCCAACAGTTAGTGAAGAAATAAAACACTATTAGTCGTAGGTATATTAAAAAATTACAGTCATACAAATACTTAGCTATAAATCTGTTGGAAAATAATAGTTTGGAAAAAGATGTTTTAAAATTTTAAGGTTATGGGTTTAACTTGCAGATTTTGAATACGTGTTTAAACTAAAATAATAAAGAAATACTAATTAGTATCTTATCCACTCATTGTTAGTTGCGTAAGTGAACTAATTTACTTTATATTCACTGAACAGCTAGTAAATAAACGTTTAATTAAAAAATCACAAAACATTGAGTTAAAATAATTCGGGGCAATCTAGACTATTTGGAACAACAAAATGTTATTGCCAAACTTCTCACTTGGGTATTGACGTGTTATCGAGCGCTGCCAACCGCAAAGAGTTCGCTCGCGATGCCGCTTCCCAAAGAGCCTCTGCGAGATTCGTTGCTGAGCGACCCCGCGGTTGCATTCTCCGCCCCATCTGCGCCTGCGACGAAACGCGAAGCGGGCGAATGGCCGTCGCCAGGGATCGATCCCATGCGCTGGCGGTCTGCGGCGGCGGTGGCGGTGGCGGTCGTTCAGGTCACGGGTGTGGCGGTGGAGGCGGCGGGGACGGTGTCGACGGAGGGAGAATTAACCGAAGACGCGCCGCAGTTAATTTGGCCAGGAATAATATTGGACTTCCCCGGATCCGGAAATGATAGTTCTATCAGTAAACTCATTACCATGTTAATTGCCCGAGGATCGATCGCCAATTTCCGCCGCGTGGAGCGCTGCGCGGCGCTGGGCGGCGCTGCGGAGGTGGCAGCAGCGGCGCGCCCAGGTGGCCGCGTCCGCCGCCCCGCGCGCTCACGACGTCGCTTGCGCGGCCGACGATTGCAGGAAAACACCCTGTTGATTCTCCCCGCGCCGCTTTCACGACTCGCGGAGATTCCGTTTGCGGATAAACATGGTCTAGGTGCGAGTCAATGGGGGCCGCGAGGCCGGCGCCTGTTGGTCCAATGTCTGTCCTAGTGAGCTGCCTATTCAGTGGGGGAAATTAGTGTACCGTTGGCGGGCAGGAAATTGGCGTTTAAGCGATTCCGGTGGTGAATTAGACAATGACTATCTCTTGCTATTTCCTATGGGATGCATTTGCATTGGTAGCCGCGGGCGGTACGATTGAAATCGTCTGGTCCGGTGATGAAGCAAAAAATAGTAAAACTACGCATGGACCCCTTTCTAAGTTAAATCCTTAATATATGTTGTGTACCATGCAGCAATTTTAAGAGAATAATGAATGTATGTTTTTAAACGAAATAAAGATTTGTGAGATTTCAATTAATCGTTTGTTATATACAGTTCTCCCACGTTTAAAAAAAACATGTTTAAGAAAATACATTAATACTCGTATACTTTCATTGATAGTTTAAAAAAACACATAATGTATTACACTAGTCTATTTCTACATACGTGAGGTGGGAAGTGGTGAATCTGATTGAAATTTAGGCAATCTGAAATCTCTAATTTTTCTATGACTTTTTTAGGAAACAATGTTTTAGTACAATTTCAACGTCTAACGTGAAAAAGAAAAAGTTCTTCTGAAGTGTTTCGGAAAACGAACTTAGCCATATTCGTATCTAATGAGTTCAAAATATACGTGGATAATAAATACATATACCATCGTTCTTTTCAGACAATTTTTCTTCTCTGAAGGTTACAAGTTGATCTTTAGGTTCACTGTATTTCCCAATGCTCGAGAATGAATGGTTCTTAAAACATTCTGATAATACTGTGGTACTTGAAGATAAAAATCTTGTACAGTTCTGGAAAGAAATCGAAATTTCTAAATTGTGGAAAGCAGGCATTGTTACCAATTCATACTACATTATACTTTCCAAACCATGCATCATTTGGACTAGTTCAAAAAGTATACAAACAAATCTTAATTCCAAAATGTGAATTTTTCATAACAAAATTATATTAAACTCATTGAATGTTAAATTAATCTGTACCTTTCAATGGATCCACTAGAAAGTTTGAAGCAACAACACAATATTTAAATCCCGTTAAGATTTTTAACTGAAACGCGTGCGACGGCTAAATCGGCACGCGACACAATTCCACTCCACGAATCTCTGTCGAAACTCGTTCAA